>VYXC01012091.1:183172-202546 GCA_013397175.1 Platysteira castanea | reverse complement strand
AATGCAGATTTTGTGCAAATTATTTCCTTATATACCATGCTGCCAATTTTCATCATTAATATCTCCCCCAGGAAGATTTTTAGGAAGAGCAGTATTTGCCTGAGATTTTTCCTTTGGTTGCTGGTACAGGGAAACAGCTTGAAACAAAAGAGAGTGAGGCAAGGAAGGTAGAGGAGACAACACCTTTTATTAGGCCAACAGAAACTGGAAAAAAATGGAAAAAAAATCCCAAGCAAGTTGAAGCAGAATCTGACAGACATGGGAATGCCTCATATGCCCTAAAGCATGGATAGCTTTATCCATCTGTGTCAGCTGATCTAATAAAAGATATTATCTCTCATTACAAACATTAAGTTATATCTCTGGACAATCATCCCCATGGCAATTTTGCCACCATAATGAAACAAAGACACAGAAGTGATAAGTGGCCTGAAGACAAATTTGAAAGCAACAGTGCACTTAGAATCACCTAGAATGAAATAAAGGAGACCCTGCAGGGCTGTGGTCTGGTTCTGGAGAGGTCATTTAGGCTAGCTCTGATGTGATACTTTGCATTTAATAAATTAACACAGAGAAGTATCATAGAATCACAGAATGGCTTGGATTGGGAAGGAACCTCAAAGATTATCTAGTTCAACCCCCTCCCATGCCCCCACATGCCCCTCATCATGAGTAGGGACACCTTCCACTAGACCATGTTGCTGAAAGCCCCATCCAACCCAGCCTTGAACATTTCCAGGGATGGGGGATCCACAGCCTTTCTGGGCAACCTGTGCCAGGGTCTCATCACTCTCACAGTAAAGAATTTCTTCCTTATATCTAATCTAAATCTCTTCTCTTTTATCTTCAAACTATTCCCCTTGCCCTGTCACTATGTGCTCAGGCAAAAATTCGCTCTCCTTTTTTTACAAGCCCCCCTTTAAGTACTTACAAGTTCACCTTCATGGCAAAACCTTGTGAGTGATTTGATTTTGTGATAGTCTTACAACCAATAAATCTGTGGTGCTGTCCACATTCTATATTTAGTGGATACAGGATATTAGAAAACAATGTCATGCAAAGATAATAATCAAATATTTATGGCAAATTGAAAAGAATAGTTCATGCTCAAGCAGAGATTCAGGTTTGATTTTATTTACCTTGCACAAATTATTACTCAGTGTCCAGAGATTGTATGGGTGACGAAGAAAATGCCACCACCTCGGTCAGGTTGTAGACACCCTGATTTGTCATCAACGGGAGTGATAAATGGGATCAATGAAATTGTTTGGGATAAACTGTTGTTGAAAGCAGCAGTGCATGGAGGCCAAAAAGCTGTGAAAATGTTTACTGGTTCTGACACAAGCCGTTGTCAAGGCAGAGGTGGACAGCCAGGCACACCTCATGGGGCTCCTCGGAGGTACCCTGGGCCTCCCTTGGAAGGGATTATTCTGCCCTTAGTCACCACTCAGAGAGCAGTGCTGGCAGCCAGCCCGAGTCCACCCTGCACCTTGCTGGGTGCCAGAAAACTACTGAGCAAATACTTCCGCTTTCAGGCTGTCCCTCCCTTCTCCCTACACCTGCAACTGGCACCGGGACTGTACCTGGGACAAACTGGAGCCTCCGTGGCAGCAGCTGGGCTGGGAGCAGGGAAAGCCGACCCACCAAAGAACGTCCAAGTGAAAGAGGATTGGAGCGCAGCTGGGAGCCATCCTGCCTGTGGGGTAGGACGCTAGCACTGAGCAGCAGGTTTTCCCAAGCGGCTGAGTTCTCAGCTCCTGGGGAAGATGAGTATTTCGTCGGAGCACAAGCCCCTCGGGAAGCAGGTCACCGGCAGCCTGCATACGGTAAGATATGTGCTCAAGAGCACAATTCCCTCATGTGGGATCGAAGCACACCTGTTGGGCTACATTTGAGTGGGGCTTTTCCCCCATATGTTAATCTAAAGACACCAGGGCTTGCCAAATATATCCCTAAGAAGAAGATTCTGATTAAAAGGCTGTGTGTGAGTCTGCCCTGTTTGCACCTTCTGTGTCACTAAGGGCCAGCTCTCTCACAGGCAGGCAAGATCTGACAACGGCAAATAACCAGAGTGGTTCTTCTCCTTTGGTAAGAGATGGAATTCAATTAATATGAACTTTAATTGGTCAGATCCTTAAATAAATGCCTGTTGTAGGTTTTGGGGGTTTTCAACAATTCTTATGAGTCTCTAATGATGCAAAAACTACCCTGTGTTGTTGACAAGCAGGATCATCACGTGAGAGCAGTAGTTTCTCTAGCTATAAGGAAAATTAATGGCAGTTTCAGACAAGCAGCATGTTACTAGGCAGAAATGAATGATGAGATTATTTCCTTTTACTCTCCTCTACCCTGAGTCTATTGCTAACCAGTTTGTCTTCTGGCTAAAGCCGAACAATCTCTTCTCCAGACCTCTCTGTATTAAAAAAAACCCAACCTTCCTGTGTTGCAGTTTTCACACAGAGATTGCAAAATGCTTCCTCATGGAAGTAACTGTTTTACAGATTAATAAACTGGGGCACAAATAGATGGAATGACTTTCCTGAGTGTCACCTTGCTGGCTAACTACAGAACTGGGAATCAACTGGTTCCAGTACTTCTAGTCCGCTGGGAACCACTTTGGTGCCAGGCTAAAACCATTAATCAAGATTTAAGAACATGAAGTTAGCTGGGCTACTGTATTAAGGAATAACATGTTATCCATTTGTATTAGTGACAAACAACGTGAAACATCTGACCTGCCATATGAAAAAGGAGCAAAGGTTCAAAAGCCTGAGACCCTTCTGTCAAGTGATCCCTGGTGGGGAGAGCTGTTGGTATCACTTGGACTAATGGCAAATCTCCTAAGGAGGGACTTCACTACAGAAACAACTTTGGGCTGTGTTTTTCAGTGGGTGGAAATCACAAGATAGTCTCAGAACAGTACTTGTCTCCTTGATCCAAGTGTAAATGATTGCTCTTGAGATGAAACTACCCACACTAGTGCAAAGCAATATTCCAGCAGGGTCTTTGGCCTATATCTGCTGTTGTTTCCCTGGCTTGCTTAGGCTGTGAGCGAATTTCTGCTAAATCTTATAGTTTGCTCCTGTTTAAAAGGAAGGTCTTCCACCCTGCACCAGGCTGTCTGTTCCTAGTCCCATCCTTTTATCATCTGTGTGCTTGTTAAATCCTCTGTGAGCCAATCCAGCTCACTAAGATGAAAGAGCAGCAGAGCTGGCATGAGGTGAGCAACAGAGCATGTAGGAAGGTACAAGAACAGGATGAGGAGAGGGCACAGGAGCCTCCCTTTCTCTTGGTGTGGGCTGCAAGATCAGTTCACGTCATCCCATGGTTCTGTACCCATGTGATCCAGCTAAGCACTTAAGTACACACTTCACCTGAGGCATGTGACCAGCAGCACTGAGGCAGATCCTTGTGCGATCGGATCCAAGAAAGTGCAGGTGAGCTCCTGGAAAATAGGGCTGTTTATTGACTCACGCCTTCCCAATGGCAGGTGTGGCCCCAGTCTGGCTTGTGACTTGCATTACAGTAGTGCTGGCAGGAGGGAAAAGAGCTGTCTTCTTTCTTCTCTCTTCTTTTCATCTGCTGAATACTACATAAAATGACCAAGTGCAAAGAGAGTAAAATTTTTCAGAACTGAAGTGAACACCAAGACCAGTTTTCCAGGTATTCAGGGCTCCTCCAATTCAGATAATGGTGTTAATAGAGAAGGTAAAAAAAAATGCAAACAAACCCACAAACTTTCCATTCTTCCCTCTTAAATCCATGTCAGTTGCACAAAATATTTCCTTTACTTCATAGCTAAAGCTATAATACATTTTTAAATGCTTTGCTAAACAGCTTCTGTCCTGCATCTCTGACATGATGGATTTTGTGTCTAACTTCAGTGTTTGTAGCTGAACCCCCAGATGGGTGGAAGCCAATTCCACCTATTTATAAAGTTTTAATGTGCTCCTCCTTTGAAGAGAAAAGAACAGTTCAGGTGATAAAAATGAAGTGACACAGCTTTGAGCTCTATCCTTGTCCCTCTGCACATGGGGTGGGTGAGAGCTCATGTACTGCTCTTGTTGTAAGGACAGTGGCCCACAGGAACGCTTGTGAGTGACTTTGGAGATCAGTGTTGAATCCTGTAGTCACTCACAGCTTCCCTGGGCAGGGTACTTCTTTTCCCTCTTTCCCACTGGGAAAATGACGCTTTCCTACATCCCAAAGATGAAGTGAGGACTTAGCCATTTAGAAATGTCCAAGTCTCTGCTGCTCTGGTTGTGAGGGCTGTATAAGCATCCTGTATCTTCTTTTTGCAGTAAATCAGGTGGAGGTTCCCACCTGATGCCCAAGAAATGGGAGCTCATACCACTCTTCACACCATCATTCCATCCTCCAACCACAATCATCTGTCTTTTCCTTGACACTTTGCTATTGATAACCTCAGACTGGTAATGCACGTGGCTTTTTCTCCCCTTGTGATACTTGCAGTCGTCACCAATTGTGGAGTTAAATGTGGGCGGGGAGATGTACACGACAACGCTGAGCACCTTGAAGAAACACCCTGGCTCCAAGCTGGCAGAGATGTTCACCGGCCAGCCCAAACTCAGGACTGACTCCGAAGGGAGGTTCTTCATCGACAGGCCAGGCACCTACTTCAAATACATCTTGGAGTACCTGCGCAGCAACCAAGTGCCCACCCAGTGCATCCAGGACGTCTACAAGGAGGCGTTGTTCTATGACATAGAGCCTTTGATCAAGCAGCTTGAGGACTCCCCGCAGATCTTCGGGGAGATCGTGGCGAGGAGGCAGTTTCTGGCTCGTGTGCCCAACTACAGTGAGAACATTGAGCTGATGATCCGCATCGCGAGGGCGGAAGCGGTTGCATCCCGACAGTCCAGCGTCATCGTGTGTGTGGTCAGAACTGAGGAGGACGCAGCCAGGTGTCAGGATGCCTTGAACAGTTTGGACATGGATAAAAAATCCGTGGTGAAGTTTGGCCCCTGGAAAGCTGTGCCAAGTATTTCTGATCTGCTGGACTGCATTCAAATGGATGTTGAAGCCAAAGGGTATAAAATATCCTTTCAGCCCCACGTTGCTGAGAAAGGTTTTCGCTTCAAATCGCATGACTTCTTCTACAAGTTCCTGTTCACCTGGTGGTAGCAAAGTGCCACCATTGATAGGGAACGTTAAAAAGCAGTTATTGGAGCAAATTAACCTGGGCCACGGAGACTAAACCATGGGCTACCAGAGAGACAGGAAGAAACGCACAGGCCAATGAAAGGTTCTCCTTTGGCTGTTTGCCATATCAAAGAGCATTTAAGAGCCACTTTACTTGGGTTTTAGGGGATAACTTTTTAGGGAATTTAAAAGGCTTCAGGAAAAGGAGGAATTTTACTCTTCAGTGTTGCTTACTATTCATTCAGTTCAAGGAGATAGGTCTGTGAATTGAGCCAACCTCACTCAACCTAAGGGAATTGAATAATCCCAAATATGTCTTGTGGACATAAAGAGTTGCTCTCTCAGTGCAAACGGGAACAGGCCACAACTGTGCAAATCCTGACTGAAACAGTGACATTAAAACATGCTCAAACTACATTTAATGAGAAGGCAAAAGCTATTCTTCTCCCTCCTTTCTACACTAGAATCTGGGTTAAAAGCAAGGATTCTGTGTCCTATAATCTCTTCTTATTCCTCCAGTAGACAGCCTACTCTCTAGTCAATGTATTTATTACCATTATTTATTATTTGTCCTGGAGACAGAGAACCTCAGCTATGGTCCAGGATCAACAAAAGGCAAAAATACCATCACTAATGTGAGGAGTTTATAATCTAAGGACACGCACTCCTCTTTCAGACCACACAATCTTAATCTCTTTCTTATGACACTCATTATTATGATGATGCTATTTGTAACTATATAAGCTCCTGGAAGAATTGGGAAAACTCACCATAACTTGGTGGGAAGGAAGTGGTACTGAAGCAACAGCCTGCAAATTCTTTTACAGAACACAAGTTGCATTCTACATTGAATTTTTAAAAATCTTAGAATTTGGAAGTTTATTTTTTATTTGAAAGTTTATTTTTTGGGTTTTTTTTAAACCCAAGCTACTGAAGATGGCTTGGGTTTAATCACTCTGAAAATAATAATGGCTAATTTGATAAAGATCATATTTCCTTTACTTCTCAGAAGATAGATTTCTTCCAGTTAAGGACAATAACCACAGAATGGTCCCTGGGATTTCAAATAAATAACTTTTAAAAATTTTTTGAATGATGCTGAAGTGTTTTATTTACTGACATTTTCCCCTCAAGACTCCCAGATTCTAAAGACCTGAAGTTTTGTCTTTAGAGTAACAGATTTGAATCATTCCTAATTAAGCTGTGTTTCAGATGTGCTTCTCCTAGCATGGACCTCCCCCCAGTGACAGTCGTGAGTCACTCCACTAACTGCAGGGCAGTTCTGCAGAAGGTGTGAAGGGACTCTGGGATCTCTCACACTGGTCGGAATGAACACAGTCAGTGTCTGAGAGGACAAAAAGGTTTAGGAAATAGGCTCTTTTGATTATAACCAAGAGGTTGATGGTGCTCAGCCTTGGAAGAAGAGAGATTGAGGAAGCCTCCCGATAGACAAAAGGCTGCTTTAAATAGATCTCTTACACTTTGTACATACTAAGGGAGGGGAAACTGGCTTAAGTTGCAGCAAGGGAGATGAAAATTAGATATTAAGGGAAAACAATCTCAGTGTAGAGTAGTTAAAGCCTCACACCAAGTAACCTCCTAAGTCTATAGGACTACTGCCATGAGAAACTTTAATTTGCACACATTCAAATCCTGTGTTCAGTTTGGGGCCACTGACTGAGAAATGTGGACTGATTAACATGAGAAGCAAGAATAAATAACCAATAGAGGGCAGAATAGTAATTAACAAAGAGAATTATGTAATTTAGAACCAATGAACGTTAATTTCTTTGTTTGCTAAAGAAGCAGAAATAGGTGGAAAAGTTGGCTTAAAATCGAACACCAGTGAAACCGGCGTGTACTTTGCGGGAGCACTGCGCGGGGCAGACGCCCTGGGGCGGGGTCGGTGGGTCTGGCTGCGGGGCGGGCCGAGCCGCGGCCGCCATGTTGGGCCGGCGTCTCCATGGCAACGGGAGGCCGCCGGACCATCGAGTGCAGCCTCCGGGCGGAAAGAGAGGACGCGCCCCGGCCCCTCCCTGCTGCCGCTCTATGGCTCCTCTTCCGGGTTGCGGTGAGGCGTCATGGCGGCGCACTTGAAGAAGCGGGTGTATGAGGAGTTCACCAAGGTGGTCCAGGTAACACGTCCCCCTGGGCCAGGATGGACGGCTCCGAGCTCTGCCTTGAGGCGCCGGCGGGTGATGCGGAGCTATAGGGAAACCCACCGGCCCAGACCGGGGCCGAGCGTGGGAGCGCCGCCCGCCCGCCTGCCGGGCGTCGGAGTTAGGGCGACCCGTGAGGGGTTGGGGAGGAGCGGGACGGGTCGGCTTCGAGTTTAGGGAGGCTGGAGCTGCCAGAAGGGAGAGGTCTGAAGGAGGAGTTTCTCCTCAGGGGGGGAAGGGAGAGAGGTTACGGAGTCTCCCTCACTAGAGATACTCAAGAACCATTTGTACGCAATTCTGTGCAGTGTGCTCTGGGATGACCCTGCTTGAGAGGGAGGTTAGACCAGATGACTCACTGTGGTTCCTTCCAACACGACCCATTCTGTGAATCCCTGACTTGGGTTGGTCTGCGACTGCTGCGGGGAAGACGCAGCATCCCCCAGCCCGGGACTGGGGAAGGATCTACAGAAAGTTTATGGGCTGCTCTAGGCCGGTGGGAGTGGGAGAAGTCGTGTTTGCCCTGGGTTGGTTGTTTGGTGTTGGAAGCAGCATTTGACCCAGCCTAGGATGGGGAGAGGCTGTGTTTTCTGGGGATGGGGACTACCTGGGCAGGACAGTAACAGCCACAGCAGTCTGGGTGTATTCCTTCCTGAGACAGATGAAGGAGAGGCTAGTGACTGTCGTGGGACATGGGAGCTTCCTTATGCCTCCCCATGTTCAATCTGGAAAGGAGTGGGTCTGGATTTGCTGTGTTTCTGAGCCGTGTCCCTCTGCCCACAGCAGCAGCATGAGGACCTGTCCACTAAGAAGCTGCGGCTGACCAAGCCCAGCAAGTCAGCAGCGCTCCACGTGGACCTGTGCAAAGCCACCTCGCCTGCAGATGCCTTACAGTACCTTCTCCAGTTTGCCAGGAAGCCCGTGGAAGTGGAGAGTGTGGAAGGGGTTGTCAGGATCCTGCTGGAGCATTATTACAAGGTGGTGAAGCTGGGAGCCAGGCATGCTTGCTCCTTCTGCTCTTGTTTTCTTGGTGTGGGATGTTGAACAGGGGCTCACAGGCTCCTGTGTTGCTTACTCAGTTGCCAAAAGCCTGGGCTGAGAGTGAGCGACTGTAGCCCTTTACCCAGGTGATTTCTGGTGGTGTTACTTGGTCCCTGTGCTGATGGTTTCAGGAGCCTGTGAGAAGGGTGTGGCATTGTTATCCCTGCACATGGCCTGTGTGGAAGTTAACTTGGCAAGGGACAAAAGACATGTCAAGTTTTCCAGGGAGCCTGGCTGTCCAGAGCTGTTTCAACTTTATATTTTTCCTGACTGATCTTTCCTTACCTTGTTCTTAATTTCCTCTAGCAGTGGAGAAACCTTTTAGCTCTTGCTTATGCTGTGAAAAACAGCACTTTTAAAATCATAGAGTCATGGAATGGTTTGGGTTGGAAGGAGCATTAAAGATCATCCACTTCTGACTGTTCTGCCATGGGCAGGGACACCTTCTACTAGACCAGGTTGCCCAAAGTTCCATCCAGCCTGTCCTTGAACGCTTCCAGGGATGAGGCAGCCACAGCTTCTCTGGGCCAGTCCCTCACCACCCACTCAGTGAAGAATTTCTTCCTAATATCAAGTCTATGAAAAAAACTATCAGGGATCGGTCTCTTCTCCAAGTAACAAGCAATAGAACAAGGAAATGGCCTCAAGCTGCATGAAGGAGGTTTAGATTGGATATTTGGATAAATTTCCACGCTGAAAAGATTATCAAGCACTGGAACAGGCTGCCCAGGGCCGTGGTTGAGTCCCCATCCCTGAAAGTATTTCAGAGATGTGTAGATGTGGCACTTGAGGACATGGTTTCGTGATAGACCATGCAGTGCTGGGTTAAGGGTTGGACTTGATGATCATAGAGGCCTTTTCCAACATAAATGGTTCTCTGATTCTATGAAATACAGGGTTCCTGGTAAAATAACACAGATTATTTGTGCTTGAAGTTTGTTTTTTAGCCTGTATTAGAAGAGAGACTCATGAACCTGCAGATGAGATCACACTGGCAAGAGCACAGCCTGTTGCAGAATCCAGCTTTTGAAAATACTGCTTTTAAAACTGCTGTAGCTGACATTATCTTACTTAAAGACAAAATTTTCAAAAGAGCTTGTTTCTTCGAATCTCAGTAACACTTGCACTTTTCCTGATCATCCAGGAACCTGACCCTGAAAGCTGTAACTGCAATGGAAGTTACGTGATGATTTAGCTGTTTGTACTGTCATTGTTTTGTTTAAGATGGTGCTGTAGCCTCCTGCTCCTTCACCCCTATATATTTAGGTAGGACAGTCCCCATACAGTCCTGCTGACAGCATCCATTGTTCAAACATGTAACTTCAACCCTAAAATAGAAAATGCTTCTCAGTTCAGTTGAGAAAGGGACTACTCCCTTCAGTGTCGTGTTTGTCACTTGGAGGCTGTGTGTGGCACTATAGTATCTTTTAAACACTTGAAAGATACAGAAGTTGTAACTGTAAAATTTCTTCTTGAAAGGTGGAGTATTTGTTATTGTAGTACCGCTGCACCTCTGTGTTCAGTGTTGCACAAATGCTTGGTAAGATCCAAGTACGACATCCAGATGACTTTTTGTCTTTCTACTCTGTATTGGGTATTCTTGGCATTACAATGAAAGAGCAGCTTCCAGTTATGACCAGAAGTCTTGTGTGCATGGGTCTGTAGAAGCCTCAGAATAAATCTTTAAAATGCATGAACTTTGGAAATTAATTTTAAAGCAGTATTAATTGATGAGGCTTACTGATGTAATTATCACCTGTGACAGCATTTGCTCTTTCTTAAATAACTAGATGTATGCAGGTAACATATGCTGTTCTTTTTTTTTCTTTAACCTTGGTGTGTTGGGGATTTTTTGGGGTGTTGTTTCCTTCCAGGAGAATGATGCCTCTGTAAGACTGAAGATTGCATCCTTGTTGGGGTTGTTGTCGAAGACTGCAGGATTTTCCCCAGACTGCATTATGGATGATGCCATTAACACACTTCAGAACGAGAGTAAGTCTCACTTTTGAGGTGGTGCTTGAGATCAAGGCAGAATCAGGCTGTCAAAGCATTTGGGACAGTGGCAAGGCCTTACATCTCAGGTGTATGATTGGGAATTGCTGGTTAGAGTATTTATTTTCTGGTGGTTTGGATGATGACAGACAACACCATGTTCTGAGGAGGAGAAAAATGTTCCTCTGACCCGCCTGCTGTATGTCTTTGTTCTAAAGGAGTGCAGAGTTTGCTTTTGCATCTCCATGTGAGAGCTGTTGCTTCTGAAGTTCTCTGTTCTACAGGACAGTTTTGCTTAAAATGGAAATGTGTTTGAAGAGGAGTTTTTTTATACCATGCTAGGGACCAGCTCATCAAGCTGTATCAACAGGAGTGTAGCCAGCAGGTCAGGGGAGGGTATTACACCCTTTTACTCAGCACTGGTTAGGCCACATCTGGAATACCTTATCCAGTTTTGGGTTCCCCAGTGCCAAATTAGGGCTGGTAAGGTTGGGTGAGTTCAGCAGAACCACTGAGGTGGTAGAGGACTGGAGTATGTGATGTGCAAGGCATAACTGAAGGAGCTGGGCTAGTTCGGGACTTGAAGGGAGAAGGTTTCAGGATGGCCTTCCGACGTGGATCAGTCTGTGATCCTGTAGCTGGTAAGAGTTCAGCAAAGTGGTGTGTAGCCTTTCACTGTTTTGTTTTGCAGAGTCTCACCAAGTCCTTGCTCAGCTGCTGGACACCCTGTTAGTGATTGGTACAAAACTCCCAGAGAATCCATCTGTCAGGATGAGGCTAGTGGAGGTAGCCTGCAAGGTAAGGCAGCCTCCCTGGGGCAAGGAACTTTTGTCACTGCCACAAGAAAAAAAGAAAGGTAGTCAGTATTTAAATTATTTTCATTTTTCTCAACAAACTGTTACAATACCAACATGATTAACTGCTAGGAAACATAATATGATGTTTCAAAGGGCTGAAAGAATGATAAGAATCCAGTTACATCTGCTTGTCTCTTGTTCCACAGCATCTGACAGATTCTTCTCATGGTGTAAGGAATAAGTGTCTCCAGTTAATTGGCTGTCTTGGCCCAGTGGAAAAAGGTGTTGCAAAAGAGGCTGAAAACCAGGCGGCCAAGGATGTCCAGAAGATAATAGGAGATCATTTTAATGATCAGGACCCTCGTGTTAGGACTGCAGCTATAAAAGCCATGGTAAGTGTTGCTAGTACAGTGGAAGAAATGGTTTAGGGTTGCATAAGGAAGCTGAGAGAGGGCTGCAAACTAATCCAAAGATGTTTGGTTTAGAGATTATTTTAATTAACTTAGTAAAAGTCCATTTAGTGTATCAAAATTGCCTAGAAAAATAAGCTGGGTTTTGAAATATGAGATCTCAAAGGGCGTTTGAGTGGCTTGTAACTTCTTTTTCAGGTATAGCTGAAGAAGCTTTTCAACTTGTTCATTCTTTTGAATGTGAGTAGGCCCTTTCTAGTGACAAATTTATATCTTGATTTAGTATTGGTTACCAGAACTACAATAAGCCTCTAGTGCTCCAAAATGCAGTAGGTAGCTGCTTATATGACAGGAAACCTGCATGATAAGTCCAGAAAGAATTTTGTTTGTTTTAAAGCAAACATTTATGTTTTGCCTCATGGTTACCATGAATGCCTCATTCATTACCATTCTCTAACTGTTCATGAGATATCCTATATACTGGGTTTTTGTGTGGGAACCCGTCAGAAGCTCTTAGCTTTGAAGAAATGCAAGCAAAGACTATGCATTTCAAAATATTGCTTAATGGGAGTTGTCTGTGAGTGTATGGGGATACAGAAGTTTCTCTATTACCCTTAGAGTTTATAACAATGTTCCATTTAATGTGATGGTCAACAAGGATCTTTGATAATGTTATTAAACTCCAAAAGAAGGAAGCAAGATGCATTTGAGGAGATCAGATTGCACTTGAGTCTCTCTGAAATCTCCCTCTGCTGGACGTTGTAATTACTCATCCTTCATAGATTCATTTAGGTTGGAAAAGACCCTTAAGATCATTGAGTCCAACCTTTAACCCAACACTAAACCCTGTCCCTAAGAGCCACATCTGTATGTCTTTGAAATCCCTCCAGGGATGGTGATTCCACCACTGCCCTGGGCAGCCTGTTCAGTGCTTGACAACTCTTTTGATGCAGAAATTTTTCCTACTACCCAATCTAGACCTCACCTCATTCCAATTTTAGTTGTTACAATTTTTTTAAGTAATTTGCATGGCTTTTACAATGATGTTCAGCCAAGTCCATAGCAAGATTTGTGACCTTGAGTTTACAATTATAGCACCAAAACGCTGTCTTTCTGTTTGCAGTGTGGGAACATCCTGTATGAATTCAGGGTCACTAACTACTTTTCAGCATTCTTGACCATAGTTTTTCTTGCTATGTGTTTGTGGGTTTTTTCCTTTAATTCTGTGTTGTACTTTGAAGGATGTCGATAAGAAAATGTTTCTTGTTGACTGTATTCAGCCAGATACTATTCCTTTGTTTATAAGCCAAGATTCATAACACTGTGTTGTTCTAAAAAGAAACAATGTAGGACACTTTGCTGTCCCTGTGGTTCAGTAAGAGAAAGATTTACAGGGCGTGAAAACTCACTGGCAGTCCTACTTTTGGATCCATGTTTCAGGAATGGTAGTAAAGTAATTATTTTGAAGATTCCTAAATCTCTCTTAATTGTGGTTTAATATGCCTAACACTAAAAAATTATTTGAAGGTTGGGAGAATGGACAGACAGTGTATTTGTATAAATTGCTTTTCCCTAATCAAAGTATGAATGACTCTGAAGCTAAAAAAAATATACTGAAGTCAAGAATATAATTTAAAATACTTAATTTTCAAGATAATGCAATATTTTAATTATAGCAAGCAATCAAGAAATGCAAGCAGCTGAGTTTACTCAAACAGAAAGACAGTGGTGAAAACTTAGTCTGTGTTCCTCAAACCTATAGTTACACGTTGTTGCATTGTTGTTTTTTTTCCTGTAGCTACAGCTTCATGAAAGAGGATTAAAGTTACATCAAGCTATTTATAGTCAGGTAAAACCTTGTATTTGTTTTGTACTTGTTTGCATATCTTTCTTTTTGAAATCTCTGACAGTGTGTTTTGTGAGGAGGGGGGCACTGAGCAGAGGGGTAGTATTTTGCACTTAGGTTGCCAATATTCCTTGTTGTCCTGTGACAGTGGAAATAAAAGCGTATTTTGCATCCATTATGCTTAAATGCACTAAAGCATATGCTTTGTTATATATTGTTTGTTGGGGAGGTGATTGTGGGAAGGACAAGGCATGACAAAGTCATTCCTGTCATCTGGCAGTCGTAGTCATAAAGTCTTAAATAGTCCTGAAGTCTGCAACCCTTGTTTGTTGGAGGGTACCCATGAAGCCTGTATTTGTTATGTCAGTAAAGCTGTGCAGCTGCAGCCTGTATCAAATCAATTCTATTGCAGACTCACATTTCATCCTTCCTACATAGTACAGGCAATTCTGGAATTTTACATCATGTGCCTGATTGACTTGGTTAGGACTAGTCTGCCTGATCGAACTTGGAAATACTAGGGAGTAGAAGGGAAGATTGGATTTATCTTGATTTTCAGTCTGTCCTAACTGTTTTGTGGTAAGAATGCTGATTACACTGTTGGAAGCGAATGACAGCTCAGGTGGAGATGTTTCAGGTATATTGGACTATGAATCTTCTTTCAGGCCTGCAAGCTCTTGGCAGATGATTACGAGCAAGTGCGGAGTGCTGCAGTTCAGCTGATTTGGGTTCTCAGTCAACTTTACCCTGAAAGGTACGTCCTGCGTGCACTGTCCTCAAAGTACTGGCCAAGTAATCATCCTCATCCTGAGAGTTTTGTGCTAGTGGGTCTGAGGAGTAGCTGTTAGGAAACTGATGTGTACAAATGGCTGATGCCTGATGAGAATGCACTGATGCAGTGAAGTTTTGGTTCCTGGTATTTGTCGCACATTCATAGGAATTCAGCATAGTTGTTTCTTATTGATGCCATCCAGTATGGAATATGATCAACAAACTGATTTCTCTATGTCAGCATCGTTCCGATTCCTTCTTCTAATGAAGAAATTCGTTTGGTTGATGATGCCTTCGGAAAAATTTGCCATATGGTTAGTGATGGTTCCTGGGTTGTAAGAGTACAAGCTGCTAAGTTATTGGTAAGTTGCATTCTTTTCTTCTCTAGCACAGAACGGTTCCTCTTAAGTTACTTTACTTTTCATATACATTTGAAAAAAGAATGGAAGGGTGTTTAAAACTATAGGTAAATTTCTCCCAAAATTCTGAGGTGAAAGAAATGAGGGAGGTCGAGGAAACCCAGCAGTTTTTCAGCTGATCTGTGCAGTGTTTTTTCCTTGAGAGTAGATGGTTGAGCATTAAAGAAAAAAACAAATCCTTGTCATAATTCCCTGCCCCTACTTCTCTACCACAGGACATGTGAACAAACTGAACTCAAGAAAAGCCGTACTAATCACAGTGGGAAAATAAGGTGTTCTGACTCCTAAGTTCACTTTTTTAGTCTCTGATGTACAGTAGTGTCAGGCATTGCGTAAAGCTGTTAGAATGAGTGGGTTGGGATAAGTCAGGAAATGATATATATGATGCAGTTTAGAATAATCCTGTTTCTTCCTTTTGATGTTTTTTTTTCTTTAGGGTTCTATGCAACAAGTTAGCTCCCATTTCTTGGAGCAGACCCTTGACAAGAAGCTCATGTCAGATCTGAGGGTATGTAAATGTTTGGGTTTGTTTTCCTGTGTGTAGGTACTAAAATCACACAAGAGGTATGTTAATATTGAGTGTGCTTGTTTACCTTGTCCTTGCCTGAGGGCTGCTGAGAGTTAATTGATGATGACAGGTTTTGTTTTTGATTAAAGTCAATGAAGCAATTGCTAGTTTTAGATTTCATTAACCAAGCATGTAAGAAACAGCTCTAGGCTATTCAGGTTTTGCAACAGCTGAAAGGTAAACGTTTGTGGTGTTCTGATAGTTTTTTTGGCTAAAAGCTTTGTTTATTGTGAATGGAAAGATTGCATCCTAGGTCTAAGAGCAAGCTCATGGAAACATCCTGCCAGATCTGATAAAAAAACATTGACATTTCAAGAGACATGAGTAGCTAAAGGCTACTCGGCCCCGTGAGCAAAATTTTTCAGTAAGATTCCTTCCTTAAGCAACATGCTCAAGGGTACGGAAGTTTTTTTCTGTCTACAAAAGAATGGTGAAGAGCTGCTGTTTTTTGTGGGCTGCTTTGTAAAGGCTGTTCAAGTGCTGCACAGCTTTATTTAGAGTGTGGGGGGAAAGGAGACAGACTAGCAAGCACACTGAATGAATATCCCATTTTACACATTGCTGAACTCTGGATAGTATTGATAGCATTGAAGTATTTAATTGCAGTTTAACAAGTTGAACTGCAAAGTGATAGCATTTTTGCAGATCACTTATTGGCTTCTTAACTAGATGGGCCTTTGTTCTGACCCGATTTGGCTGTTTTTACAATGGATGTCTAAGAATATGTTAATTAAAATGTATTTGTTATTATCCTTTCCCTACATCAAAACTACAGAGAGTTACTGGCAGTTAGAAATAGCTATAGAAGAGCAGGTACTGCTTGCTTTTCTTAGCACTTGTGTGTGTGTCAATGTCTAAGCCTCTAGCTACATCTATTTTCAGATCCAGTTCAATATTTTGTTCAATCATCTTTTGAAGTTTACATGGTTGTAACTGAAACACTTGTTTGGACAGAGGAAGCGCACTGCACATGAACGAGCCAAAGAGCTCTACAGCTCTGGGGAGTTCTCAAGTGGCAGAAAGTGGGGAGATGATGCTCCCAAGGAGGAAATCGATACTGGTGCTGTGAACTTGATTGAATCAGGAGCTTGTGGGGCTTTTGTTCATGGCCTGGAAGATGAGATGTATGGTAAGTGTTAACTGGCCATGGAATAACTAAAGGGGGAGATGTGTGTCTTAGCTAATAAGCATCATTGTGATCTCTGATATGGCAGTTGTTTCAAAGGTACTGTAGTGTTGCATGAAATTTTAGATAGAAGTGTTCAATTGAGTAGCCAAAAGCCAAAAGCTTCCTATAAATGGTGAAGTTTTAGTAACACGTATGGTAATAAGTGGTTTGCTTATGTTACACAAAATCCCATTGGGATTATTTTTTGTTGTTGTTGACTTAAATGTAACAGGTGCATGTGGCTCTAAATTGGCAGAGTCAAGTGCTGCTGTTTGAAATTGGTGTTTTGTCAGCAGGGAGGAAGTTCATAGAATCATTTAGGTTGGAAGAGACCTCTAAGACCATCGAGCCCAAATGTTAACCCAGCACTACCAAGTCCACCACTAAACCATGTCCCTAAGTGCCACATCCAGATGATTTCTGAGTACTTCCAAGAATGGTGATTCCACCACTTCCCTGCACAGTCTATTCCAATGATTGGCAACCATAATATTTTCCCCAATATCCAATCTAAACTTCTCTGGCACTTGAGGCTGGTATTTGCAAAAACCATGAAAATTCCAATCTCTGAATGTTATTTCTGAATGTTATTTCTGAATGTTATTTCTGAATGTTATTTCTGAATTTGCTTTTAATGTTACTGGAAGGACGAGGTTACAAAACCACAAGGTACAAAAGCACCATAACAAAAATATTGCTGTAGATTGTGTTGTAAAAGTTGGTTTATTGTTCCATGACTCCTGCAAATAAATGCACATTTTCCCAATAGGTAAACTCTCCCTGAAGCTTGAAAGTGCACCTTTTTTTTTCCTGACTAACAGTAAAAAATATTTCACTGGTTCAGCCCCTTGACCTGTGAAATATGTTCTCCAGTTTGTTGTGCCACAGGTCTTGTGTCAGTCAGTATGATGCTGTTGAGGAACATGGATAAAATGATCGAGTATGGAGTATACACAGATCTCTCTCTTTCTCCACTGCAGCATTTTAAAGTACTCCTGAGCTCTCCCTGACTGGCAACACTGCTTCATGTCTTGAATTCCATGTTGTAACTTAAATCTGAATTAGTGTGCCAGCTTATTAAAGCAATATTGGCAAAATGTTTCTCTTCTCTTAATACCTGGGTCTTAATGACCATGGAGACTCAGAGTTGTGACAAAAACTTCATTACTGAGCAAGCAGGGGTCTTGCTGTCTGTGCATTTTTGTACTTAATCAGAATTCTGAGGAGTCAGATGTCTTCTTTAAGAACAATAGGCCTAAAAGCTCCACACAAGTCAAGTAAATATTTTCAATGTAGCTAATTTGAATGAAAAATGTTTAAAACAACAGCATTTGCAGGACATCAGATTAATTACCATTTTTATGATCCTAGCACATAAATGTTATGGAAGCTAATGAGGATGATTTTAGGGAAGAGAATCTCATCTCTGCCTAACCTTGTTATATTTGGGTATTCTTAAAATTCCTGCAATGTTTTACAGCATAAGTACACTCAGGATGCTTTCTGATGCTTTTTTGCTTTCATTCAAATAATTTTAATATTTAGGTGGCACCTTCTTCCTTTGTTTTGAGAAATCTGACATCAGAAAACAGAGGAATTTCATTCTGTTAACTGCCAAAACGTTGATTCTCTGGGGCTTTTCAGCAATTCATGAAGTGCTATGTAGCAAGTTAAAAATGCAGTGAAAGCTCCAAGCAATTAAAATGTCAGGGAGCACAGAACAACCACAGTTTAATTAACTAAATTAGTTTGCTTAAGATGCCGGTGTTAATGCCATGCTTGCAAAGCACACTATGAAATACACAGTATTTATTGATGGGTTGGAGACCTGTTTCTCACCTGCAGGTCCCTTTTGCAAATGCTTACGGCAGCAGCAGGGGCTGTATCAGAGGTGAGACTTTTGATTTGAAGACTTGACTGTGAAAAGGTCCCCACTGGGTCCCTGCTTAGGCTCTGTTGTCCTCAGCGTTTCCTTAGCATCTCCTGTCCTTAGCCCAGCCTCTGAATAAAAAAAGGCCTTGCTGTTGGGTGTGTGTCCTTTTAAACCAGACAATTTTGGTTAATTTACAGTTAATTCCCTGTTCCTCTTTTAACAGAGGTTCGAATCGCTGCAGTTGAAGCCCTGTGTATGTTGGCTCAGTCCTCGCCTTCTTTTGCGGAGAAATGCCTGGATTTTTTGGTTGACATGTTTAATGATGAAATTGAGGAGGTGAGATTGCAGTCGATACACACAATGAGAAAAATTTCCAACAATATCACACTGCGGGAAGACCAGCTGGATACTGTGTTAGCTGTCCTGGAGGTAAGAAATTCTTGAGGAGGGCAGGAATTGCTCTCCTGCTTGCTTTGGGGTGGTTAATTACGTACTGCTAATCAGTCCCTTCCTCTGAGAGCAAACCCACCTTTTTGGGGGGTTTTTCTGGCTCTTTGAACACTGACAAGGGTTCCTGAAATCTGGTAGCTTGTAAGCCCTAGGACAACAGAATACATCTGAAACAGAGAAATTTTAGATAAAGTCTTCCTTTGATCACTGTGCTGTTGTCTCCACGTGTTTCCTTCTGTCTTGTGTTGTGGCCCAGCACTCTGCACCACTTCATGTTGCTGCAGCTTCATTTTCTTTCTGCTCCCTTGACTCAGCTGCTTTGGCTACACTTTTGCTCACCAAGCAGAGCTGGGCCATGGCCCTGCGATTTTTATGGCTGTTCAGAGAGTTTTTCAGTGTCCTCTGCCATACAATTATGAGTTTTCCCAACCAGCATCCTCCCAGTGGGTGCTCAGCCAGGATTCAGGGAACAGCACGAGTCAGCTGCTCTTCCTGGTTGATGAAGTTGATCCAGGAAGAGGAAGAGATTTTGGCTCTTTTGTACTGTCGTGGTTTGACACTGGCCCAACGCCAGGCACCCACGAGAGTCACTCGCTCACCCTCCCCTACCACAGCTGAGCAAAAGGAGGGAAAAGACACCAAAAGGATTAATGGAGGCTTCATGGGTGAGATAAGGAGAGTGGGAGAAATATTTCAAGGGCAAAACAGGCTCAACCTTAG
>VYXC01012091.1:146386-182704 GCA_013397175.1 Platysteira castanea | reverse complement strand
CTTCTCACAGGAGCCGTCTTTGCAGCCCCCCTGCTACCTAAAACCGGGTCATGCCAAACCAATAAATGTGTGAATGGTACTGTGTCAAACTGCTTCCTCTCAGACCTGATTTATTTGCTGAGCTATAGCCCCTGAGACTTTTTTTTTTAAATCTGCTGCTTGTGGTAGACAAGTTTCTGCTTCTTTTGGGAAGTGTTCCAGCCTTGGGAGATGCTGCAAATCCACTGTTTTCTGTCTCCTCACCTTCTATTTCCTTGACCCAGGGCAGCAATTGCTGCTCTCAGTTGTGCCTCAGGAAGAAGCAAACTAATTCAACCTATTTTATCAGTCTGTAACAAATGCTGTGGAATATGGTCTGAATTTGCAAATGCAGCAATGAGCTTTAGGTGCCTCACATTTTTGTCATTATTTACATTTGTTTAAACTGGGGACCTGTGCATTGAGATGTGAAAGTGTCCTGGTTAGGCTGGGCTCTTCTGTGCTGACTTACCATGTGTGATCAACCCTACGTGAATTGTGGTTTATATTATTATAATTATTATCAGACATTAGGATAGTTTAAGTGTGAGAATTATTAACATTTTAGTGGATTTATCTGATTCTGAAAGATGCTTGGTGTTTTTCTGTAAAATCCATCTTCCACTGCAAAAATAAAGGATGTGGGAAAATACCATTAATTTTGGTGCCTAACTTGCTTCCAGCAGTGTAAATATGGAACTCTTGGGTGCTGGGGGTAACTTCTGTTTTCACCCCACTGCTTTCACTTCACCAGAATAACTTTACCAGCTACTCCTTGCTTTTCTGACCAGACTTTTGAATTTGCTTTCCCTGTTGTCCTTGATCTCAGTTTCTGTTGAGTTGTGCTCATCTCTGTCCCTTCATTGTCTTCTGGCTCATTTGTCTCTGTACCACCTTTCTGGTGGGCTTTATTAGTGGTCTGGAGTATTTTATGTCTGTGGTCACTTCATTCCAGTCCTTAGAGTTTGTCTTCTCTGTGGCCATAGTCTGTCTTTGACCACCAAACCCCCTTTGATCATTTGTGTGTGTTGGCTGTCATTTAAGAACCTTTACAAGATGATTGCTCTTTGTTCTTTTGTGTAAGACAGTGATGGATGAGCTGTTGATACTTAACAAATTATAATTCAAAAAAGGTAAAATCCACAATTGAAAAGCATCCAGTTCTTGTATCCTATCAAATTTTCACATTGTGTCCAGCAGCGCCAGGCAAATGCTGATAGCAAGGAATGTGGTGATACATGGATATGGAATGTCATGGTGGTTTTTGGCAGAAGGAATGTAATTAATTCAGCTGAATATTCTGGTCTGTCCAGCCACTGACATGTCCTCGGTGCTTACTCAGACCCTCTGGTGACTGGGCTGAAAGCCTGTGGAATTGAGCTCCCTGTGTTGAAAACGATAAAAGGCTTCTCTGAAAACGCTAAAACAATATTTGGTGATTGTTTTACTGTGTTGCCCGGCCCCTTCCTTTTCTGTCACTGCAAAGATACAACATCACCCAAACCAAGTAGTGATTTTTACTCTGCTTGAGCAGACAAGCAGTTCCCATTCATTCCAGTAAAGGAAGCACGTAAGGGGGTGAGACCAGGAAGACCCTGCAGCGCTTGCCTGCTCTGTCCCTTCATCTGTGCTTAGCTCTGGTAACTAGAAACAGGCACTGCTTTTCACAGACCTCTTTTATTAACCTAGCCAAGGAGCAGAAGCTGCCACCTTTAAAGTAAATGTGTATGCAGGCACATTTCTCTCAGCACTCAGCAGTGTCTGGGTTGGGTTTTTATTTTAGGATTCTTCGAGGGACATTCGGGAAGCACTTCATGAACTGTTGTGTTGCACCAATGTTTCAACTAAAGAAGGCATCCATCTTGCACTGGTGGAGCTGCTGAAAAACCTGACCAAGTATCCCACAGACAGAGAATCCATATGGAAGTGAGTGTGTTCAGTCTCCTTGTGTGTCTGCTTACTTTCCTATTGTTTTTAGTAAGTGAGGTGCTAGGAAATACTGAGCTTGCTAAGGAGGTAACAGGTATTGCAGATGTACAATCCTGTTACTCTGTAAATATGTACTTATTCATGACTGGTGTGGAAACTGTGTTGTGCTTGTTTGTCAGTACTTGCAGTGGGAATCCAGAACTGATGGCCACTCCTGGAAATATCCTCCTATTCCAGGCACTCAAAGCATTCACAGAAAAGATGAATTCAGTTTTCAGTTTAAAACCTCATCTCTTCTATGCAAGTGTTTTTGCTTACTCAACACTCTGTTAAATAGTAATACTTACCAGCAGTTGACTATATCAGGTGTGATAAGTGGATTGGCCATGCGGCATTGTGCTGTCAGAGGGAATTTTTCTAAGCAAAAAGAACTTCTGTGTCAGATTTTTTAGTTGTTTAATGGAAACAGCAAAAGGAGTGCTGCTCCACATGGTTTGAGATGGAATTCCTAGGTATTATTGAAAACACTTATGTTAGCCTTAGCCTCCTTTGACTTCCAGTGTATTTTTACACTGTTTTTGGAGTTTGGTGGAGTTTGGAGGTTTTGGATTTTTGCCTCCTAACTTCCTTATTTCTGAAGGGAAAAAAAGACACTTATTCATTAGCCTTTAGTATAAAAGCCTTTCCTGGATTGTATAACTCCCGAATGTTAACTATTTTGTGGACAGTTTAAATAAAAAAAATTATTACTGCTTGTCCTTTCAGTTTTCTTGAATCCTATAAAATATTAATGCAAATGGTCAATTGTAAAGAGACAGTGAGCTTGGACAGCAGGATTTTCTTGCTGACTGTCTTGAAGTGTTGCTGCAACATAAAGCAGTAATGCTTTAGAATGTTGTATTTTGAAATGTGCCTGTTTATGAACGTATATTTCAATCTGTGTGTTTTCAGATGCTTGAAGTTCTTGGGAAGCAGGCATCCCACTTTGGTGCTTCCATTAGTCCCAGAGCTGCTGAGCACACATCCCTTCTTTGACACTCCGGAACCAGACATGGATGACCCAGCCTGTATCTTTATTCATGAAGCCAGTTGATAATTTTGACTGTAGTAGATTTTATTCATGATTTCTTGATGCTCACATTTCTGAAACCATTTCTCACTGCAGCAGACAAACAGTCCTGTGCCTATTTCTGAATCCTTTTGCACTTAGTTTGTTACTCAGCAAGTGATGGCATAACTGTTAGCTGGAGCCATCTTCATAAATACCAGTGGACTATAATTGGCCTTCTTTTTGTGCTGTGGTGAATAATTAAGCAATTTGTCAAGGTTTAGACTTTGCAGATGAGCCCTTTGATGTCAAAACATTTGTCTAGTTTGCATTAATGTTGAAGAAGCTTTAGCTTTTAAATAAGAAGAACGTTTTTTCACGTCTGTTTTCTTTTTAGGTAAAACTTTTGCTATGCTCACTGTTGTGCAGTGTATAAAAGAGCATCATCTCTAAGTACAGCAGGGCCTGAATCCCCATAATGCTTTGAATTTTTCATCTTGTTGAAATGAGTCAATATCAGAAATCATTATATTAATGTTAGCTCTTCCAGTGCTTTAGAATACAAACTATTATTGATACATCATTTATCCTCAACAATGGGAGACTCCTTGGAAATGCATTTTTCCATTGTTATTCCCCTTGCTTCCCTTCTGTGTGACAGAACATAATGTTATTTCTGAGGCATGCTGAGACACACTGGACTGGAACCATCCTCTAGAAGCTGCTCCTTATTTTTCTCACCAGTCACAGGCCATCGACCAGAAATTCTATACAGATTAAATGAATGCCTTGTGAGAGTTGAAACGGGTTAGAATCAGGTGGGGAGAGAGATGAATGTGTAATTACATGGTTTAGTAATAATTTGAGTAAAGTTGTCCTGTGAGTTGAGAATTAAAGGAACGTTGCAGGGGGAAAAAAGCTGTTGTTTAACTCAGTGCACCTTCCTGCCAGGAACCAGAGAATATTATGTTAGAGAATGTTTTGAAGGTAACTTGCCACCAAATTGTACAGAGGCGTATTATGTGAAGACAGGCCTGCGAGCCAGAAACTGTGAAGTAAACCTGAATAGTATGTTTCCAGTGTAAACTGATATTTAAAAACATGGTTTTGTTTACTTCAAAGCACTTAGGAAATTTGAATCAGAGCTTATGCTTGGAATCAGCCCTGTTGCAGGTGTCACCCTTTGGGCTAACTGTGAAAGCCTTTGGCTGCTCTCTGTTTCTGAAGATCTCAGACTGTGAAAATCTGTTTTCTACTTCAGAATTATCTTTCCATGTTTGATTCTTTGGGTTGCTTAAAGTTTGCATAGTGATGTTTTTCAGGGCGTCTTAGGTAATGCAGCAATTTTCAAAGACTTGGCAGTAAATGTATAATTTTAGATGTTGTTAGGGCACCAAAAAACCTGAACAACCTGGTCTAGTGGAAGGTGTCCTTACCCATGGCAGGGAGGTTGGAACTAGTGGTCTTTAAGGTCCCTTCCAACCCAAACCACCCTATGATTCTGTGGTGCAAGCTGGTGAGCACAGTGTAAGGTGTGAGGAGGAGTGAAACTCCACCTAATGCGCGTGTTCTGCATTTGGGATCCCTGGCTCCTTTCCTCTGTGCTGCCTGTGAGCCATCCCATGTTGGCAGTAACATCCTTTCTCCAGCATGGCTCACCCTGTAATGTTTGCACTTTGTACTTGGTTTTCATCTGCTCAGACAGCTGTTTCTTTGGGTTTGGCTCAGTATTTTCCAACTATAAGGAACATCCTAGACAAATCCTGACCAAAGAAAGGGTTGTTGAGTTGTTGTTGTCTTAACTTCCCATCCCCAAGGAGCTCTTCTTGCTGTTGTTTATTTTTCTTTAACAATCCATTTTCAATAGACATTGCTGTTCTGGTTCTGATTTTTAATGCTGCTAAAAGTTGCCCAACAATGCCTGCCCTGTTCTCTGACCATACATTCAGACATTATGCCTATCTTCGGGACAGTCTCTCTCATCTGGTCCCCCCATTAAGAGTAAGTTGAACCACTTTGGTTTGGACTTTGACACTCTGTTAGGAATAGTGCTCATCTCTTCCATGTCTGTCTGTCTGTAACACTTAGATTCTAAAAGGTTTTTCTCCTATGCACCACGGGAATTAATATTGAAATGTGCATTAAGGCAGGAGAGACAAATGTTAAATTGTTACAATATGGATTTTGTAATATTTTGGGGAGAATAATAACATGATTTCTCTCAAGTGAGAATAGTACATGGTTTGCTGGTTAGGTAAGAATACTGTGAGGGCAATATTCCTGGGAGTTTTCTGTGGCTCTGTGTGTCTGTGGCAAAGGCCTTTGTAGATCTTCCAACATTTTACTTGTGTCCTACCTGAACAGTTTATTCAGGAGTGAAATGTGTTCTGTTCTGCTTTGCAATATGTTTTTCCTGCGTGGAAGTACGGGTGGGATTGGAGTTAGCTGTAAGTCTTTTCACAGCTCATGAAATGAGTGGTGGTTTGTGTGGTCTCGGACTTCCCTTGACTTCACAGTGTCAAAGTTAATAGATGAGGAAGAAGTTTCCCTCAAAGGGATGTTGAAGTTCAACCTGAAGATCTGTAGTGCAAGTGAATTGTAAAGTGGGGAGGATTAACTAACAAAGATGCAGACTTGAAAGCCTTGGTATAAATTTTGAATTTGAGAAATGAATTGGAGCTCTCAGTTGGTCATTGTTAAACAGTATGGCAGCATTTTACAATGTTATTACCTGTGTTATACTTTTCTCTTTTTTTGTTTGTATGTGTTCCTTCTTGCTTAGTTGCCAGGTAGAAAGCTGGTGTCCTCCGCTGTCTCTCCCAGTATTACCCCACATGAAGATCCTTCCCAGCAGTTCCTGCATCAGAGCCTGGAAAGGGTTTACAGCTTTCAGCACCTCGACCCACAGGGCATACAGGAGCTGCTGGAATTTACCATCCGGTAAGGCCTCAAGCTGACCTGTTTGTGGAAGGATGTGTTGGTATTCCTAATTTCTTGATGCAGGTGATTTGCTTCTGAATATGAGTGTTGTAATTTGCTGTCCAGCACTTAACTTGAGCCTTCCTCTAGAGACTGTTGTGATAAAAGAGTGTTCATGACCTGTTTAAAATCAAATTGATGGTCTCAGGTCTGGCACTGCCCCACAAAATAATCAGTGTGCATTTGGAGGGGGGAGC
This sequence comes from Platysteira castanea, assembly GCA_013397175.1. Taxonomy (NCBI): domain Eukaryota; kingdom Metazoa; phylum Chordata; class Aves; order Passeriformes; genus Platysteira; species Platysteira castanea. The sequence goes on along the minus strand of VYXC01012091.1, from coordinate 176,533 downwards.
AACTTTTCAGACCGTGGTAAGAGTTAGGTAAGGGTGTTCTTTTAGGACTGTTCACTTATGCTAAAATACACTCTCAGTTTTTATGGTTTGTGGGTGACAGCCTTGTGTGTCATTCTCAGTTTTGTGTCCTTGTAATTTTGATCATATTATTTGTAATGTACATGCACAAGGTTCTCTTGTTTTGCTTTTATGGGGGGGAAAGGTGTTGTCCCCTTTGCTCTTGCATTTTCTGGGTCCTGTGGCCTTTCATTCAGCAGGAAAGGACCTGCTTCTGGTGCTTTGGGTTCTCATTGCTAGTCTCAAAGGACTTGGGCATTCCTCGTCAGTTTTCAAATCAGAGAGCTTTTCCAGGAATAAACAACATTCTTGCATGCTGCTGTCTGCTGCTGTATAGCTAAGGGTGTGTGAGTTTTATGCTGTCTCTTTCATTTCATCTCTAGACTGATTTACACAAACAAAAGGATCTTTTGAAAAGGATCCTTTCAATGTGATTCCTCTATTTGGAAAGAGCCTTATTTTGAGAGTTAGAAAAACAATCCAAAATGCGTTATTTGAAATATGGAATTTTTTAAAAAAAAGCTTAATTCTTTTTATTCCTTCAAAATAGCTGCCTTCTCTTGTATGTATGTTGCTGTGAATCATTGTCACACCCATCTGCAGCAGAGAGTAAACTGTGCTTCTCACTGAAAACCCAGCTGTGGATACTGTGAGGTTTATCCTCAGCTGTTTTGCAGCTGCTATGTGCCAGCCTAAAATACAGTGTCAAAGCATTTAATGCACTAAACACTTGAAACAGGTAATCTCTTGGCCGAGCATCCAGAGCCTTTCAGGCACGAGGGTCTGGGAACCTCTCAGGCCATGACTGTTTTCAGTTTTTGAGCTGATGGAAATTATTGGCTTGGCTTTTTTCCTGATGGGATTGACCCCTAGGAAACAATACTAAACTGGCTGCTCTTTTCCATCATTAAGAGAAGGGAGGATTTGGACAAAGCCAGAAAAAGTGTTAAAGGGTTATTTTGCAGAGGGCAAGATTTCCCTGCACCAACAACTTGGTTGCTGAGAGCAAAGGAATAGAAGCAGCTCACAGCAGTGGATTCTGCCATGGAACATAACTCCCTCTTCCTTTATCATTATTGTCATCCAAGGAAATAACAGACCTTGTGGAGTTTGTGCCTGCTTGGGACTTAAGAGCTTTGGCTGCAGAGCCTGGGGAGAGCATCAGTCTGCAGTGTAGTTAGAAATGTGAGACAGGCTGTTTAGCAAATCTGTCTGTGGTTTAGTTTCTCCTCTATACAAGAGGAACTTTTTTTCCCTTACAGAGATGTTGAAATCTGTTTAAGATTTGTAAGGAAATGGAATTAGTGGAATTGGGAACGGTGTAAGACTGGGAAATGGAATATCTGCCTAGCTGTTGGCTGAGAGTTGACATCCTGTTCCCCATTAGTGTGTTGTGATGGATTGTGACATGGGAATTAAGCACCCAGGAGCCTCCTCTTCACTGCTGTGTGGTAAAAGATGAAATGGAATATCTGTGTGAGGTTGAGGCTGGCTTGGCTGTTCTGGCATTGTTGTTGAAGGAAAGCACAGCCCCTCACTATGAGAGACATTGAGGTGCTCGAGTGTGCCCAGGGAAGGGCAACGGAGCTGGGAAGGGCTGGAGCACAAGCCTGAGAAGAAGCGGCTGAGGGAGCTGGGGGTGTTTATCCTGGAGAAAAGGAGGCTCGGGGGGACCTTGTCACTCTACAACTCCCTGAATGCAGGCTGTAGCCAGGTGGGGGTCGGTCTCTTCCTCCTAGTAACAAGCAAGAGGATAAGAGGAAATTGCCTCAAGCTGTGCAAGGGGAGGTTTCGTTTGGATATTAGGGAAATGTCTTCATGGAAAGGGTTGCCCTAGAAAGTAGTAGATTCACCATTCCAGGAGGGATTTGAAAGAGGTGTAGATGTGGCATTTGTGGTGGGCCTGGCAGTGCTGGCTTAATGGTGGGACTGGATGATCGTAGAGGTCTTTTCCAAACTAAACAATTCTATGATTCTCTGCTGAGGAAAGATTTTCTTTGGCTGCATATTATACAGATAATTTCATGGATTTTTGTTAATGTCTTAGGGCTCAGCAACCCTCTGGTTTGGCAGAGCCAAATTTTCAGAAATGCATCCTAAATGCAAAGATAAATCTAAAATAAACAAAAGGAAATGATCATCTGAAAAAAATATTTTAATAACGCAGTAGGACATGTGAAAGTAAGGTGACAGTTTTAATAGACTTGAATCAAAGTAAAATGCGGAGAACAGACGTGTTGAAACCACATCATCCGACCTATTTTCAGTTCTGTAACAAAAGTTAATTTTGTTTTCTTAATGCACACTTTGGATCTAAAACATGGCTAGCAGTAGAGAACTAAAGCCTTTTTGGGTTCCATTAACTGACAGGTTTTTTCAATCATATTAAAAGCTGCTTATATTGCTGTATGATTTACAAGAAGTACCAGACAACGCACACCATCTAGTTGGGCAAATATCAGTACATCAGATTCCAGCGTGGCTTAAAAGGGCAGCTCTATTTCAGATACACTTGGTTGCATGAGCCTGACACGTTCCAAACAACCTTTCTTAGCCAACATGAATGGTTTGATTTCCCAGCAGTGTAACACAAATGGGTCGTTAGCTGCTGTCGAAGGCTGGAGTGTTTTAAGTTAAATCTGGAACTGCCACTCTGTATGGTTCCCATGGGGCTGCAGAGTGATGTAGGTTGACAGACTTACTGCTTCCACTGCTGTGCTGGTGTCAACTTCCCAGAAGAAGGAACATGCCAAGTCCCAAGGTGCAAACTGGTTCGTAGTGTGTGTTTTGCTGCTGTTTCTGGTGCTTGCTCTAATAAAAGCAGGCAGCAGGAATAGCTGGCTTTATTGTCACTGCCTTCTGAGGATGTTTAGATTAAACTGTTCTCTGTCTCAACGTTATTTTTTTCTTTTTTTTTTTCCCACATGCTTCAGTGATCTTCAGAGGCTTGGAGAACTGCAGTCAGAACTGGCGGGGATGGCAGATTTCACTGCAACTTACCTTCAGTGGCAGCTGCTCCTTATCAAGGTTTGACTTCATCTGGGTTTTTTTGAGCTGTTCTTCAAAAATACCCCCAGTCCATCACAGTGGCATGCTTTCATGTTTTGATGTTCATGCTGAAAAGTGATGTGTGATGAAAGAGCAGGTTCTGTGGATTTCTGATAATCCTGCTTCCCTCCTGTGGCAAATAATTTATGCAGTAACTTTGCCAATGCAGACTGCTGCTGCTGCACCTAGGGCTTATGTTGGTTAACATGCATTTCATCAGTGCAGAGTTTATTATCTCACAGAGATCACACTGATGGCAACTGTGTTAGGAGAGTAACTTCTCGCTGCTGGTGGCCACTGGAATGTTTTTTGTGAGACTGCTGCCATGAGTGCAATTTTTATTGACAGTGATTTGCAGACAACTTTATTGGCACCAGTGCCAAAGGAGTTCTTAAGACTTGATTGAGTTAAATATTAGTCATGCTTTCTTTTACAGTGCTGAAATGATCTGTTTAGTATTAGCAGGTGATGTGGCTACTTAGACACCATGGCATCAGCCCTTTGCAAAAGCCCCTTTTCAAAGTTAGCTTTGTGCTGTAAACAGGAACTAATTTTTTGTTTCATAGACTCATAGAAAATCTTGGGTTGGAGGGGACCCTCTAGTTCCAATGCCCTGCCTTGGTCAGGGATTCCACTGGATCAGGTTGCTCAGGGCTGTAAGCTGGCACTCGTATTTAAGTCTCCTGGCATTCTTTGGTGTTTGAGTGTAACTTAGACGCATGTAAAGCAAGAACTAAAGCAAGCAGCAAACAGGTTTCCAGAAGGGACTTAATGAAAGTTTTGTTATGTAAAACCAAGGAGGGATTTCAGTTGCTTTGCTAATGCATAGCTGCCAGTTGGCATATCTTATGGCAGGTCTCAAATCCTTGGAATATGTTTATCACCCCAAGAAGGTACTTCAGATGAGCAGTGTTACAGTTCAGTACAATCCAGCTAAATCCAAAGTGAAATGTGCTGTGCAGGCAGAGGACTAGCACTTGGAGATAGCTTTGTTGCCCTTCTCCAAGGTTTGAGTGGAGTGAACCAGATGGTTTTGGCATCTGGCAGAGAAGTGCTCTGTTTGGAAGAAGGGTAAAAGCTGTATCTGCTATTCTTGGCTTGAGCTGTAGAACAGTCAATAGATCAGTGATGCAGAGGAGTCAGTAATCTGCGTGGAATGAAAAGTAACTGATAATACCGGGAATCACAGAATATCTCGGGTTGGAAGGGATTTTGAGAATCATCTAATTCCAGACCCCCTGCCACAGGCAGGGACACCTTCCACTCACACAATACAGTTAGAAATTCCGATACTGCAGAGAGAACCTGAATGTCCAAGTCGCCCTTTTCAGTAGATTTCTCTCCAGTTGCTTCTTTCCCCAACAGAAAAAAAAGCTACTGGGGAAAAAGTATCTTCACTTCCCTTCCTCTTAAGGCTCAAAAGGTTCCAGACCTTTAAAGGCTCTTCATACCTTGTGATTTTAGGGGTAGTTAACTGGGATTCTCGGGCCAGCCTGGGTGGAGGATACAGTCTGTATGTTCTTGAGCTTTGGCTGCAGCCAGCCTTTTGCATAGCTGTATCTAAAGACAGGCAGCTTCAAAAAGGAAGCAGTGATATAAATCATCCAGTCAAGCTTTCTACATTTTTTCAAATGTACATAAGTCAGAAAGCTAATAGGCTGTGGTAGGTGGTTGGGGTTTTGTTTGGGGTTTTTTGTTGTTTTTTTTTAATACCAGTATCAGTGACTGAATTAGACACAATATTTATAGTAACTCCAGGATCTTTGGTGCGGCAGAGACTGTCAGCAGGAAAGTTCAGAAATGTGTCTGTGGAAGGAAGTATGTTTCTGGGGACAGTTGCTATTGCTTCCACTTTTTGCCTGCTCTCTGAGATTGCCCTGATCTTGGTCTTAGCAGGGTGATAATGCAGTGGGCTGTTGTTTTTCTTCATGAAGTATGGCTTGACGAGTCTCTCATTCACACGTTTGTTAATATTATTCTCAACTTCCTTTATATTTTCTAGTTGTATAGGTATCTCTGTGTCTTTAGAAAACAGTGCATAATTTGGGGGCCTTGGTTCCCTGTGTTGTATTTAAAAGCACAAAAGAAGGCTTTGGCTTGCTTTTTCAACCAGCTGTTTAGACTGAATTAGATATCTATCATCATTTCATGTTTTTTTCTTGTAGGCCTTGCAGGAGAAGTTGTGGAATGTGGCAGCTCCCCTGTACCTGAAACAGAATGCGTTGGCGTCTGCTGCATCAAAGCAGGTGAGGTGGAAGCAGCTGAGCCTGCATGGAGGCCAGTCCTTGGGCAGGAGTCCTTCCTTGGCCGTAGAACAATAATACACTTCTGACTTTCCGCTGCCATAGTCTGTCCAAGTAAATCTTAGTCCCCCAAACTTCAAACTTCTTCAAAAGATAAGTGGTGAGGGAGGGAAGTTCATGACAGCTGTAAAAAGGCAAGTATCATACTCACCTTCCAGAAGAGTAAGAAAGAAGATCCAGAGAACTGGGCTGCTTGTCCTCGCCGCTTTCCTGGGCAAGGTTATGGACCAAATACTTTTAAAAGCGGTTTCTAAACAACATCAACAAAGCTACTTGGAACAGCCAAAATGCATTTCTCAAGAACAAGTTATGGCTGACCACCGCCCGTGCCCTCTGTGGTGAGGGAACTGGTGCTGTGAACAAGGGGAGGGCAGTGGGCGTTGCATCCCTTGGCTTTAGCAAAGCTTGGATAGTCTCCCATCATTTCTTTTTCACCAAACTTGCAGGATTGTGGCTGAATGAGTAGGTGATAAGGGTCCTGCAAATTGAGGAACCAGTTGATATGCTGGAGGGCCTGGCTGCTGGTGTGGACAGACTGGAGAACTGGGATGACAGGAACCTCGTCATGTTCAGTACATTGAATATGAGGCACACAGAAGGCTGACGGCAGCTGAGAGGTCTTGGTTTGGGAAATGGTGCAGCTCTGAGGAGATGACATCTGGAAGGCTGTGTTGGCTGTTGGCCTCCCCAGTAGAAGGAAGATGCTGACAAACTGGGGCAAGTTCAGCAGAGGGCCACCGGTGTGGCCAGGGGCTGGAGCACATTACCTGCAAAGAAAGGCTGAGGGAGCTGGAATTGTCCAAGCTGGAGAAGAGCAGGCTTCAGGATGGATTTCTTCTGTCTACCACTTTATCATTATTGGATATAAATGAGACAGAGCCAGACTACTCTGGACAAGAGACATTCAGCAAATGATGGGAAATTGTGATAGCTCTAAAAGGAAAATTTACTCTAAGGATGGTTAAATACTGTTGCCCGGAGAGGTGGGGGGAATATCTGTCCTTCGAAGTGTTTGCAGTTTGATGTGGCCCTGAATAACTGGATCTGAGACCTGCTCTGGGCAGGGGACCAGGCTAGATGACTTCTGGAGGTCCCACCCAATCTGGGTTATTCTGATTCTGTGATATAAATGATCAGATCCTGGAAAAACTGAAACTAAGCCTTAAGAAAAGGTGAAGAACCAAGCAAGCTATTCAATAATTCAATACCAAAACAAGGGTAAAAGCAAGTTCATGGATCTGTTGGGAAACTTTGACATTTTGAATCTTCATGTAATTAAGATGTAATAGGCAGGTACTGCTGTGCATCAAAGCCTTCTCTGCTGTTGATGAGTGGAAACAAAAGCCATCCAACTTTTGAAATCTTCTCCGATTGACCTGTTTTTCTTGGGTGCCCTCTTGAGTAGTGTGTGAACCTCTGGAAAGTGTTACCTGTTGTGATGGTGAATGTAGGTCACTTGCTGTCAATGCAAGGTGAGGGAGTGTTTCCTGTTCAACAACTTGCAAGTTCTTGGCCTCTACAGTCATACTGAACTCGACTGTATTAATTTGAGCACTTCCTGTTGTGTGCTTAATGTGTTCCTCGGTATGAGATGAAAATACCAGAATCTGGTGATCATGGTTGTGCTGAGGTTTAACAGTCTGATGGTTATTTATCCCTGTGGTGTCTGTCTGGCAGATCCTGGAAGAAACTTACAAAATGGAGTTCATGTACAGCGGAGTGGAAAGCAGACAAGTGGTCATTATTCACCACATGAGACTGCAAGCGAAGGCCTTGCAGCTGATAGTGACTGCCCGTACCACCAGAGGGTAAGGATGGTGTGGTCTAAGGATCTTCTTAGCTCTAAGATCACTGTCCTTAGGCTTTGTTTAAAAAAACAGCAAGGATAAATTAGACACATAACAGGGCAGCACACAATAACCATTTGCTAAAGTAATTCAGAACCAAGAACCTTCTTTGGCCTTTTGATACAGCTGTGTAGTGACACAATCCTGAATTAGATGACAAAACTAATTGGGAAGATGAATTTTGGGGCTGGAGTTCTCTCATTTATGAACATACAAATAGGTTAAAAACACAGTAGAGTTGACCTCTTTAAATGAGGAAAAGTCGTGTATCAAAAGAACGTGCCAATCATGTTTGCTTCACCATGTATTCATTGCTGAATTTTTAGCATCAGGAAAGTATTGTCCTCTTGACTGATCTGCAACTACTGTGTGTGTGACTCAGACAGAAACAGCTCCTGTGCAGGCTTAGATACACGAGAGGCTCTGAGTGGTTTGCTTTGGCTGCTGAAGTTAAAGAAGTGACACATGGTTGTAGAATGAGAACTCCAGCTGGTGGAATTAGAGAAAATTAGTTACTGTCCTAGGTTACTTCTGTTTCAGGTTTGTTGCCATCAATTTACTGTGTTACCATGGAGGTCTATAATATATTTGCCTTTTAATCTCTGTTTTGTAGGTGGAAAATAAATATTTTGTAACAGTGGCTTTGGGAACTTAATTACTGCCTTATGCAAATAGGGGTTTTTTGTGGGAGGGGGATACAGATAAGTGAGGAACACTTTTTGGTTCAAAAACTGTAAGATCTTTCTGGTTTTAGGAGGTTTAATGGGATTCCAAACCACCTAAATGTGTATAGCCATAGAGCCATTTTTCTTCCTTTAAAAGTAAACCAAGGAATATTATTTTCATTACAGAGTGGAACCCCTTTTTGGGATGTGTGAAAAATTCCTCCAAGAAGTGGATTCCTTTCAGAGGTGACAAACTCCATTGCTTCTTCATTTTGTATTAGAAAGTCCCACCACATTGTCATCAGGGGATATTCACTTTGTTTTTCATCTCTTCACATCTCCCTTCCCTGCTGTCCTACACTGGGAACTGTCATGGGGTAATAATAAAGCAAGAAGAACCTTTGTAGTTGAAGTCCTTAACATTGGGATGTTATGCTGGTACTTCAGAAACATATGCTCTGAATTAATTTTTTATAGAATAGTTGATATTTGTTCTTGTATTTATAAGGATTTATCTACTTTGACTAGATGCTATTTTGATAAATGCTTAATTTTGTTTTTTGTTATTCTGTCTCCTGGAGTCCTGATAGCAGTTTGACCTTTCAAAGATTAATTAAAAAAACAGATTACCCTTGATGTACTCAACATGTAGCAATAAGTCAGACAAGAATTCTGCAGTATCTTTCCTGGCCCTGTTTTCATCACCTCTTAGTAGTCACCTTTACTTCCAGGGAGAATAGATGTATTAAGTGTCAGTTTGCATGAACAGATTCACTCTAGTGAAGGGTGTCCCTGCCCATGGCAGAGGTTTGGAACTAGATGATCTTTAACGTTCCTTCCAACCCAAAGCATTCTATGGTTTTGATTCTATGAAACAGTGAGGAGTTCTGCTGATCCTGAGACTCGGTGTGAGGAAAAGATGTACAGGAAATGAACAGTTCTATTCTCCAGCTCCAACTGGGCATTAGGGTAGGGCAGATTTGGTCCCCTTTCCTTATCAGTTAACCAGCTACAACTACCAAGCATATAATAAATGTGAATTTAGTCAGGACTAGAAATAAAATTCTGCTCAGCCAACTCAAGATACCTATGTCTCTGGACTAGCTATCCAATTCCCTGCTGAGCCATAAAATCACAGAATCATAGAATGGTTTAGGTTGGAAGGGATGTTAAAGACCATCTTGTTCCAACTCCCCTGCCATGGGCAGGGACACCTTCCACTAGACCAGAGCTCCATCCAGCCTGGCCTTGAACACTTCAGGGATGGGGCAGCCACACCTTCTCTGGACAACCTGTGCCAGTGCCTCACCATCCTCACAGTGAAGAATTCCCTCCTAACACTGAATCGAAATCTTTCCTCTTGTAGTTTAAAACCATTCTTGTTTGTCCTATCATGATGTCCCTGTGTAAAAAGTTACTTTCCCTCTTCTTTTTAAGCCCCCTCTAAGTACTCAAAATTTGCAATGAGCTCCCCCTGGAGCCTTCTCTTCTCCAGGCTGAACACTCCCAACTGTCTCAGCCTGTCTTCTTAACAGAGGTGCTCCAGCCCTCTGAGCATCTTCATGGCCTCCTCTGTCCTTCTTACACTGGGAGCTCCAGGACTGGGCACAGTACTCCAGGTGGGGTCTCAGGAGAGCAAAGAATAGGGGGAGGATCCCCTTCCTTGACCTGCTGCCCACACCACTAGCACTTGATGGTGTCAGTTTGAGCATAAGGCATGGTCCCAGCACAAGTAGCCAAAGTCATCTCTTACGTGTGAGACACATCAGAAGAGGAATGTAGGTATCTAATTCTGTCATTATAACTAAATATAAGGATTAACTAGCTTGGCTGAAAATAACAATGCTGTAGAAAAAGTTGAAAAAAAGTATTTGATTTTTAATCTATTTACACAGATGTTTCATCTCTGAGCTCCCACATATGCAAGGCAGTTTTGTAGATAAATTGCTGGACTTAATGCCCAGACTTGTGACATCCAAGCCTTCAGAAGTGGTCAAGATTCTTCAGACAACACTGCGCCAAAGTACCTTCCTCCATCTTCCTCTTCCAGAGCAGGTTAGTTTAACAGAAAATTAAAAGGCAATATCCTTGTGGACTGTCTTGGCATCCGACTAGTTCCTAATATACCATGAAGCTTTTTGAATTCAGGGTCTTGTCAGTCACAAGTGTTATTTTTTCTTTGTCTTCTTACATAGCATCCTCAGGACTACTGCTAAAAACATGGAAAATTTAGTAATTCCTGGCAGTACCTAAAAAAAAAAATCCAGAATTTGTGCACTTCTCTGTTAAGAACAGTAGTAATTATAATTTTTTTTTCTTTTCTCTTTGATGCACCTCCTTATATCTGCCAATCACTTTGCCCCTAACAGCTCCATAGAGCCACTGCAAATATCATTGAGCCTACTGGTGAATCCGATAATCCCCTGAGGTTTACATCAGGATTGGTTGTGGCACTGGATGTTGATGCAACTCTGGAACATGTGCAGGATCCCCAAGGAACTGTTAAAGTTCAGGTAAGAAGTCACTTGACATAAATGCAAACAGGATTGTGTCTTGAGGGGAGTTTCTTTAAGGATGTTGATACTTTTAGATTGCAAATAATGATACACTTTGTTAGTAACAATGCTGGATTTCTGTGTTTTGACCACACATTCAGAAACTGGTTTGTCTGTAGTGCACTGAGTTGACTTGGGTGCAGTTCTGAGAGTTTGCTTTGAGCACTTGGATGTTTTTCTGTGCTTCCACATGCACTGCGCGTTATGGACACAAACACCAATAAATGCAGCTTCCAGCTGGTGTAAGTGGGAGGAGGAGGAGCAAAAGAAGTTGTTCCGAATGGCACAAAAATATATAGGCTCTTGGCTCTCTGTATTTCCAGCTTTTCTTCCTGCTGCTGAATCACTAGTTTTAGATAGAGCTGAGGAGGTAGGATTGGTATGATCCAAGTAAAATATGCGAAGTCACTGCTTAACAAAGAAACAAAAACCTCAGTTACAACGCAGAGGAAGAAGTTGATGTCTGTGGGGCTTTTTTCCCCCCTGTGCTGTGGGTTTGAATGACAGCATGTGGCCATTACACCTGGGGCAGCTGAACTCCTGGCTCCAAGCTAAAGCCTGCTTTGCTTGCCTTCCCTACTCAAACAGAAAACACCCAAGTAATGCACTGTGCAGACAGGTCCCCAGTCCAGTTGTCATTCCTTTGGTGTTTTCTCCTTTTTGTTTGTTTGTTTGTTTGTGTGCTCCCCTGTAGGTACTTTATCCAGATGGACAAGCACAGCTAATCCATCCTAAACCAGCTGACTTCCGAAATCCCGGCCCTGGGAGGCACAGGCTGATAACTCAGGTTTACCTCTCGCACACAGCCTGGACAGGTAATGTTAACGATACAAATTAACATGGTTGTGTGGCTGCACTTTTATTAGACACAAGTTATGTACCCACAGTCTGGGCTCTGAGGATCCTGGAGTCTCCAGCTGTGGCTGGTGCTGCCCTTAGTGTCAGTCAGGCCTTTGAGCAGTCACAGCTCCCTGTTTACCAGGCACTGCTGCTCTGTAGGGAAATAGAGGGGCTGTCGTCTTGGGAGAGCCCTGGGAACCTTCACGTGAGAGCCGTGTTCAAGGTGAGGTCTCCCACTCGTGTGCAGAGCAAAACCAGCTGTAGGAGCCAGGTCTGCATCCTCAGGTAAAGGCCAGGGGTCATGGTAAGGTCACTGACTCCGTGTAAGTCGTTATTTCAGGTCTGACAGGTGTTTGAGCATGGCAGAGAACCTTTGAAACTGTACAGTACAATTTCACTGCTGATTAAACTTCCATCCCTTTAATGCCCTGAAAACCCACCCTTTAGCTCTGATGATGATGTGACTCCAACATTCGCCTTCAGTCTCAGCTGCTGTTCACACTTCCCCATGGAAGCCCTTCAGTAACTGGCTTGTGAACTTCAAACAACAAAGCAGAGTGTATTTCATTCACAGCTCCCTTTGTCCAGTTTTCTTTTAATCCCTACATTTTTACTCAAATATGGGAGTTTCCTCTGAGAGGTTTTTTTTCTGAGCAATTTTTCATTGGATTTATTGATCTTTTTCTTTTAACCTGCAGAATTTTGTTTATGGCTGTGTTCCTTCATGTACTCTTTTTTATATACTGCTTCCATGGTGTTATTCATTCATCCTGCTGTCTTTGTTTTGTTTTGGAGAAGAAAACATGGTACTGTTTCTAGGACTGGAAGTATCCGGGTTTAAGGGTTGATCCTGTACTTCGCCTTATTTCCACTTCTGCAGCATTCACCAGAAGGGCATTTTAAGCATGGCCGTGAGGAATTCTGTTCTGGTGTCTCCTCTAGGCATTATTTTAATCATTAACTTTGACGTTGGCACTTAGGCATATAAAAGAGGGGGAAGACACTGAGCTGGGAGGGACTCAGGAAACAGGGTCAGAATTCAGAGTGGAGAAATTGCCTTAATTCAAGACAATGAAACTCGTTAAAGGCCAGTAGAAAGAGCGTGCTTGGGAAAGAGAATGCCCAAGTGCGAAGCATGGATTAACTGCCAGGTGTAGAGCAGAAGTGGAAGAGGTGACTGCAGGCTGCAAATAAGAGTTGGTGGAGTGACGAAAAGGTGAGCTCAGGGAGGTGTTGACTGAAGCATGGAGTAACTGTGCAAAAGGGTTATTTCTTGTGTTCTGTCTGGTGCTGCTGATGTCTCAGCTGGAGACCCACTGCAATTCTGGACATGGCATCTTAAAATCCTGTGGGTTTCAGCAGGTTTCATTTAGGTTTCATTAATATGGTCCTGTTGTGGGTTATCCCTGGTATCCAGTTAAGCCCCGCACACCACCTGGTGCTAACGCCCCTGTGGGACAGGTAGAGAATCAGAAGGGCAATGTGAGAAAACTCCTGGGTGTTACATTGTGCAGCAATAGCTACAACATCCTGGTGTTATCAACACTATTTTGGTCACAAATCCAAAACAAGGCATCATGTGAGCTGCTATGAAGGAAAATTAACTTTGTCCCAGCCCAAACCAGTCCATAAAGAAAACCTAAACAAATCTGGTTTTCGGTCTAGAAATGAGAATTTTGTCAGGGATGTAAGTCCAGGGTAATACTATGTATACTGAAACCCCAGTTCTGTTATGACCACTGTGAGAAGAGTAAAGTGAAATCATCCTATGGTCAGTATTAGGAACTTCGCTCTGCCCAGCTGCAGAGTTGGTGAAAGAGAGGAAGGGACTGTCTGGCGTGCAAAAACTTCCAACAAAAGAGAATCTTGAAGTAATCTCCTGTGCCACAAGTCTTAGCAGATGTCATCTGGATTGATCCTGACATAAATGCAGTGAGCAGGGCCTGCTAGTTCTGTGGGGGTTTTAATGATTGTTGCTATTTCACTGGAGTTACTTCGGAACAGTTATTTTTGAAAGTTGCAAGTTAGTGGCAAGATTTTTTAAGTGGTGACAGAGGGGGATAAACCTAGAACGCTCCTTAGTTCTGCTGTGCTGAATGTAATGCCAAAGGTGTGTTTTCAGACACTAGACTCAATTCTGGTCAGCCCAGAACAGCTCTGTACTTACCCAGCATACATGAAATTAAAATTCATTTGATGTTGGTTGTTCACTGTGCAATGACAGTCACATTTGGATTGTTTTTTTTTTTTCTCTGCAGAGCCATGTCAGATTGAAGTGCGATTGCTGCTGGCTTACAATTCCAACAAGAGCAAAGCATCTACCAGAATTCCTAAATCTACCTGGAATGAGAGCTTGGAGGCTCTCCCGCCCTCTGAGAACGGCATAGAGGGGACCATCCCCTTCAGCAAACCTGTCAAGGTGTACATAATGCCCAAACCTGCCAGGCGGTGAAGGCTGGCGCTGAGAGAAACCTATTTATGGGGTTTGTTGGGTTACATGAAAACAAGACGCTGTGTCCAAGATAGCAAACCAAGCCAAAACAGCCTTATATGTGTATAAAAGGAGTTAGATGTCAAAATAAAGCTGCTGAAGAACAGTTGGTCTCCTAAGCAGCAGGCAAATACAGGAGTTAGTCAGCTAATTAGGAGTGGTTTCAAGAAAACGCAGGTTTTTCTATATTGACTCAACAGAAACAGGACAGTTGTCAATCAGCATTCCAGTAGTAATTTCACTGGGCCATACCTTCAGTTTTTACCTAACAAAAGTCTGTCTCCAAGGCCTCTAGGTTTTCTGCTATGTATTTACTATGTAAATGCTTGGGCACATAAATCAATGTTATTTTTACAGTACTCTGAAGTGAAGCTGAGTAGTTCAGCATTTTGTGGGGAGTTGTTCATTTGTTTCTGGTTTTTTTTGGGTTTTGGTGTTTTTTTTGTTTGAATGTCTAAGACTTGAATTTGTTCACTGGTACCTAATTTCTTAACACAAAAATAATATTCTAGAAAGTACTATTGTTCTTTCATGATAACAGCATCTAGGAAGGAAATTGCCAATTGCTGTTCTACATCCTCTACAGCTGTGCTGAAGCTGGACCTCTGAGCTGAACCTGTGCTCTGGGGAGGGCACAGGTTGTTCATGGTGCAGGGGGAGGAGGAACCTGTTTGTGCAGGTGGCAGAACTTGAGTCAGCAGGACGTGGAGTTTAACTGAGCTACAGCAACAAAGCAGTTGGTCTCCTGTTGCACCTTTGTACAGCTTGAGGAACAATGGGATTAAGTACCAGTTGGAAAATTCTTAACCACATCCCACTATGTTTTACATGATCTGTTTGTGTGTGATGAGCCTGGCCTGAACCAGTCTTAGTGGGATGTGAAAATCTGCATTTTTCAATTCAGCAGCACTTTTGGCACTCAAACTCTTTCTTGTCAGTCAGAGTAGCCAAACACGCTCTGTTCAGCAGCAGTTGGGCAGCTTGTCAGTGTTCCCCTCTGGAGGTGAGCTGGGAGTACAGAGGGACAAGAATTTAGTTAAAACATCATCCATCTGGCATTCCTGTCAGGAAGTGTGTCTGCATCGCTTCTGTGTGACAGCCTTAGCGGACTTAGGAACCTCCTATGATTTGTAGCAATCTTTTGGTAGGATTTTTTAGGAGGACCTAATGCGTGAAACATTGTAGTGCAGCAGCCAAATGTTGCCTGTGTTCATGAATCAGTTGGGGTTTTTTTCTTTTTAAAAAAGGTGTATTTTTAGCAAGTAAGCAAAACAGTGAAGAAATACTTTCCAGTTGTATTTAGTGTAAATAACCCCTTACATGCTTTCCTATAATAAAATTGGTAAACTCATGCTGTTCTGTTTCTTTTTTATAATATGAGTGAACGTGGATGCCTGCGTGGTCCTTGGCTACTAAGATTACTGCATGTTTTTTGTGGTTTTAATTTAGCACTGGTAAGTTGTATCCCAAAGGCTCATAACCATAACACTTTGCTGCTTTAGGTATTCTTGAATTAAATATACTTTCCTAGTGCTTCTGCTCTTACAAACTGGTTTGTGGTGTTTCACCTTTAGGGCACTGCTTTGAAAATCTCCTGCCTATCTGACAGCTGAGTTGTTATCATCTGACTTGTCTTTGGCATCCTCAGTTCAGTTCCCAGCAGACAGGGTTGATGTATCTCTCATTAGGAAGCTGTCTGGGCAGATACTTAACAAGTTGAGTGAGCTCATTACAGACGTTTTTCTTTTTACTTCCTCTGATTTTTGCACTTCACCAGTATTTCGTGCAGTTTGTCATCTCAGTAATGTTTCTAATTTACATGGTGTCCATAGGCTCCAGACCACAATGGATGCTGTAATAAGCACAGCAGATTTTTCCAATATCAAAATTATGGCATCTTTCTCTCTTTTTCTAAGTACTGGATCAAATTTCTACTATTTTGTTCCCCTCATGCTGTCCTTGAGCTCCTTCCATATAACATACCAGGCAAAGAGTGAGTGCCTTCTGTACTGCTGCCGAGAATCAAATATTGCAGAGCTGTGGAAAAGTTCTTCCATCTGTAATTTCAAGATGCCTAAAACAAGCTGAAAATGTAAGGCTGCTATGAACATTTCCAGTCTCCTAATGAGAGCATTCTGCAGTTGGCTTCTCTTCTGTAGATTTTTCTCTGATTCCTGGTTTGGATCATGGAAGAAAACACAGCATCTCCTTTCCTTCTTCAGTTTCACCTGTGCAAGTAGATGACTAATTGATCATCTAATCGAAACCTTCCCTCTTTCAGGTTAAAGCCATTCCCCCCTTGTCCTATCACTCCATGCCCTTGTCAAGAGTCCCCCCCTTTCTTGTAGCCCCTTCAAGTACTGGAAGGAGCTCTCAGGTTTCCCCAGAGCCTTCTCTTCTCCAGACTAAACACCCCCAACTCAGCCTGTTTCCACAGCAGAGGTGCTCCAGCCCTTTCAGCATTTTCATGGCCTCCTCTGGACTTACTCCACAGGTCCATATCCTTATGCTGGGGGCCCCAGAGCTGGATGCAGCACTCCAGGTGAGGTCTCACCAGAGCGGAGTAGAGGGGGAGAATCCCCTCCCTTGACCTGCTGCTCAGATGCAGCCCAGAAAGGCAGCCGAGTCCTTTCTGGGCTGCTAGGGCGCACTGTCGAGTCATGTTGAGCTGCTCGCCCACCAACACCCCTAAGCTGCTGCCCCCTCAGGGCTGCTCTCAATCCATTCTCCACCCAGCCTGTATATGTGCTTGGGACTGCCCATTTCACACTATGTCCCAACATAGGGGGAATTGGAAAGGAAATCTGTATAAAAAGCAAGGGTTATTGTAGTTATTGACATCCAGAGGTTGACTTTTTCTTCCCATCCCCAGGTTTGAGACATTTAGG
This sequence comes from Platysteira castanea, assembly GCA_013397175.1. Lineage (NCBI taxonomy): Eukaryota > Metazoa > Chordata > Aves > Passeriformes > Platysteira > Platysteira castanea. Next base: position 159,839 of record VYXC01012091.1, on the reverse strand, counting down.
TTTTTCTGCTCTCGAAAATACCAGAGTTCATGTTCTTTGTGTTGTCTCAGAGGCATTCATGCCATTCACCCGTTGTCCTTTAATTCTGGATAATTGTTGGGCTTCTGCACTGCAATAGCCTATAAGATGATTGATCTCAAAATGAAAAGAAAAACAAAGGCTCTAGTCATGCACAAAGATAATTTGCATCTTTCATCTCTGTTGAAGGGGGAACAGTCACCCAAGGATGGGGAGTTTCTGTTCTCTCAAATGGTTCCAAGTGTAGGAAAAGTGTGCCAGTACAGCTGGAGACACAGGGAGATTGAGCAATCTACAAAGAAAGCGCAAATAATTTGCTAAAAACCAACGATGTTCAAACACTCCTCACCTCTGCATTGTACCTCCTAGTTAGTCAGAAGGAAGAGGGAAAAGAATCTGGCAGAACAAGGAAAATGCTGACCTCACATGAAAGAGGGGTAGCTTAGTGGTTTGAAAATGTGTTGTCCTATTTACCATTAACTTTCTGGATTTAATTTACATATGGCATCTGTGGGAAACCCAGCTTTGAATGCTTTTAGTGGGAAATTCCTATCCAGATTGCTGAAGTCCACTGAAATTCTTTAGGCAAATTTTGAAGTAGTAATGCAATTATTGAGTCAAGAGCTTGTAAAAAAATGTAGAAGTGTATTGGGAACAAAGTTGAAACTTTTGAGACATTAACTCAGACCTGGTGTGGCTTTCACCTATCTTACTTTAATAAGTACAAAAAAAAAAGTAAGTGGGCAGGGACACTTACAGCAAAAAAGTACAAAGCAAGTTCTTGGGAAGATGGGAAAACAGGGCACACACTTAAATCAGGACTGCATGACATCACTGAATTATTTAGGTTGGAAAAGACCTCTAAGACCTCTAAATCATGGAGTCCAACCATAAACCCAGCACTGCCACACCCACCATCAAACCATGGCCCCAGGTGCCACACCCACATGCCTTTTGAACACTTCCAATGATGATGACTCCACCACTTCCCTGGGCAGCCTCTTCCAATGCCTGGCAACCCTTTTGGGGAAGAGATTTTTTCCTAATACCCAGTCTAAACCTCTTCTGGTGCAACTTGAGGCTGTTTCCTCTTGTCCTGTCATTTGTTACTGACCCACTGGCTACACCCTCCTTTCAGGGAGTTGTAGAGAGTGATAAGGTCCCTCCTGAGCCTCCTTGTCTTCAGGATAAACACCCCCAGCTCCCTCAGGCCGCTCCTCATCAGACCTGCACTCTCCACCATGCTGTGCAGGTCATCATCTTGGGTTCAAGCTCACAGAGATGGATTTCCTCTGGAATCCTGTCTTGCTTGTCTAAGTTATAATCACTTTTTTCATCTTATTTCACTGGCATCTTCCATTTTATTCTTAATAACAGGCACCGGGAATGCAGAAAAGGCTGTCTTTTTAGGTTACAGTTTGCTAATGTGGCATCAGTGGGACTTCAAAATATAAAGTTTGAAGGCTTGTGGATGCCAGACTTTGCACAAATGCTGCCCAATGTCCCTTAAAAATGCTGGTTGTGTTACATTTGGTGTCTGTGAGCCTTTTATGGCCTGTTTCTCCTGGCTGCCAGATCGCACATGCTGCTTCACAAAGATAAGAGCTGGGGACTGACCCACTCGGCGGCAGAGCAGCTGGGGTGGAATCTTCCTGGCTCCCAGCCCAGCCGCAGCTCGGCTTTAATTTCAGCGTCAGGGTGGGAGTTCACTGCCTACTGGGAGATCGTTTTCCTGGTGGGAGGCAGAGCAGTGGTGTATGTGAGAAATCCTGCCCTATAAAAGTGCATTCCCATGATTTGGGCTATGAGCCCATAATTTTAACAAATTATTTATGGCTATAGCTGAAAGCAGCAATTTAACAAAGATACCACTTTGAGCTCTGCTGGAATTTTTTGATGAATCAATCCCAGCTGCTTCCACCATCTAGCAAAGCAATTTCAGGAACCAAGAAGGAAATCGGGCTTTCAGTGACTGGAGCAGCCCAAGTGGAACAGATGCTGTTGTGGGAACTGACAGCGCTGACTCAGGAAGCTGTGACAAGAGCAGCAAGAGAAGACATGGATGGAAAAGACTTGCAGCAAATAACTTCCTTGTTGACACCAAAATTTTGTACTGGTGGTGGTGAAACTTAGCAGTTTGCCTTTAAAAAAAGAAATCCATTTCTTTGCACTCTGCAGCTCCCTGTTTTGGAAGTGGAATCTTCTGCATCCTACCAGCTGCCAAATGAAGGGAAGAATTAAGAGGCTGCAGCACAAAGCTGGGTAGACTACACCTCTAAAAGTCACCTGGCAATGTAAAACGGGCTCTGCTCCCTGCATGCCTTTTGGGAGGACAAATCGTGTGGCAGCAGCAGTGTGAGGAGCCCACAGTATGTGTCTCAAATGCAAGACCTGGGCTAAGCAGTTTTGATGAATGTGGCATCCCCATTAATGTGCCACATGAACATGAAAATATGTTAAAAAAAACAGTAAAAAAACAGTAAAAAAACAGACTTGGAGGAGAAAGATAAGATGTTTGCTCAACTTCTCCTAACAGTATAATGCGCATGTTTCCATTTTTTTTTCAGTACTGCAGTGTCCTCTCAGCCAAAGCATTACAAAGCCTTTTCCCATTTGAGGCAGCCTTAAGGCCCAGAAGCTCATAAAATAACACAAATACATGACCACGATCAAGAGAGTCAAACCACTGTCACTATCAGATAACATTTAGTGCAAAAAGTCTCCACACTCTGTGGGCTGGTAGGAACTCGTTCTGCTGGCATTCCCTTGGGATGACCACAGTCTTCTGGGTCAGTAGTTCACCTTCTTCTTCACACCAGGCAAGTTATGCAGAAAAATGTCACAGCAGCTACAATGAGCATTATACCAGCTGCTGCCTCAGACAACACAGATGCAGCTGGAAAGGCAGTTCCTGCTGGGTTATATAAGATTTTGCTTCAAATGTAGCTATGTTAATGAAAAACAGTGCTGTAATTAGGAGATTGCAAAATAAAACTTTCAAGTATTTACTTTCCCTTTGCTTTTACACCACTTTGTGTTTTATCAGATAAAAGGTTCTAAGTGGTAGAGCAAATAAACAGAAAAAGAACATAGTATTTTGTGTGTCTTGGGAAAGTAATTGTGCTTGTCTATCAATCTAAGCCTCTACTACTGCCTAGATAGCTCCAAGTGCCTCAGGGCTTTTACAGCTTCATCTTGGTACTTCCAGTAATACACACAAAATTAATATGCACAGAACAAGAAATGGTGAGCCTGGTGGGAAAAAAATCTACAGTAGGTAACTTGTAACTGGCAATATTGATAGAAGCCCACCAAGAACAGCAAGCGAGAGAACTCTTTAAATCTTCAGCGTAATAATGTTTGTTGGCACAACATTTAAATCATCAGAAAATGATGACCAGTAACAATTCTTACGAGCATCCTCAGCTTGCCAGCAGTGCCTTGCTAGCAGCAATTTAGACTGATTTCCTAAAGATCAATGTTTCATGCTGCAAACTCTAGTTTTGTAGCACACCTTTCTGATGATTTTAAGCATGTAGGAACTTCTGAATAAATATGTATTGGACAACTCAATCCTCACAACTGGCAATTAATAAGAACATTCTTTAAGGCCCAGGTTTTATGTTTATACCCTGTTTACATTTTTTCCCCTTTTCCAGGTTCAATGAAAAATTTAAAAGTGCTACATTACATGATGTTCATAAACTGGCAAATACCCTGACTGAGGTCATCTGCAGGAGGCAAAGTTGCATGTTCTTGGTTTGCTTTCTAATTTATTTTATTTTTAACTTATTTATCCAGTGATGATAAAGTGCTTCTTTACCACCACTTCATATCTACAATTTGATTGTGCTCACCAGATATTTTATGGCTGCATTCCAATAGCCAGTAATGTAATTTTGGGCCGTTTTCTAATAAAAGTATTCAAAACATAATCTCCTGATTTAGTCAACAGGTGAAAAGTTAAGTAACAGGACTATGGACAGCCTCCAGAGGAAAATTAGGTCAATCTCAACAATACATGGAAATGATTCTGTAATTAAACAATTTAATTACATTAATAGCCCCGCCTTTTGTGAGCCCTCGATTTGTTTAAATCCTGAACTAATAAATTGTCCTTGCATTTTAGATTGTCAGTGCACAGATGCCTTGGCACGTAAGTTCACACTCTGCTGAGTGTAATTTGATTCAGGAGAGGTGTGTCCGTGATTTGGCTGCGGGCCGGGAAGGCGAAATGAGCTGTGCTTCAGCAGGTGGAATGGAAGACCCCGCCCACTTTGACACCCTGAGCAGCCAGGGCATTGTACTCAGCCACAGCCTTCTCTGTTTGCAGCACCAGCACGTCAATCCCGTTCTTCTTCAGATAGTCCACAGTGGATGCTGGAACCTTGGAACAGAAAAGGAAATCAGAAAAGCAAGTATCAGATTCTTTTCCCCTTAAACTTTTAAGACTTGTAGAAAACCAGATACTGATGCTATTTGTTAAGCATGACTTAAGTAACTGCCAGCAGCCAAAATGATAATGCTCAGATAGTTCTAAGATTTATTTAAATTTTTTTCTCTCCAATAAAGCTACTTTTATACACACACCTCCTGTATCTCCTTAGCACACTTTAAAATGCAGTCCTCTCTTACAAAAAATAAATAGAACTGGAACTAAAGGAATTTAACCTAAAGAATGTGTTATTCATCCCACCAGAAAGCCAAAGACTTGCTTCTCACCAAATAAAGCTCAGCACTTCTGATCTGAGCTTTCTGTAGCTAGTTTATCTGCTGAAATGACACCCTGGCAACATTACTGACAAAAATGCCTAATTACCAAAGTATTTACAGCAGGCTAGAGAGCCAGTTATAACCTATTGCAAGAGGAGGGGACTAATGACATTCTGAAAAATTCTCCTGGTTTCAGTTGCTACTGCAGCAGAACATAAACCTGTTTACTGCTTGACATCGGCACTAATACAGAAGAGCTCAAATGATGTTTCTATCAGGACCTGAGGGACCCCTGACAGGAGCTCATTCACACTGATCCTCAATTTTTTCCCTCTCAGTGAAGCATCATCGATTTAATTTTTTCCCCCTAATCAGAGGGAGAGGGAAAACAAACAGTTCTCTTTATGCTTGTCACAGAACAAAAACCTACCTGCAAAGCCTCACTCATGCCACGACCAATCACCACAGTTTTAACACCCTTCTTGACGACTTCTTCAAGGTCAGCTGGCTGCACTCCTGGAGAATGCTAAGTGTCAGGGAAGGAAAATAATAGTCTGTGTACTGATGCCTCAACCAGGAAAGCTGTGTCAGTGTGTCCTGAACACAGAACAACAGGGTAAATTAGCAGTACCAGAATGTAACACAATCTTCTTCTGTACATACACACAGTAGATAACATTAGAAACTGAAAAAGGTACTTAAAATGCAGATGAAGGATGATAATTAATTGATTGAGGGCAAGATTATAATTCCTTATTAAACACTCAAAACCAAAAAGATGCATTACACATTTCTAAAACATTTATGTCTAACTTCTGGCATTTTATAACTACTAACAGTTAAAGTGAAATAAAAAAATCGCAATCATACTGCTGTTTGATTTCAAATTAACAAAATCACCTTTGTTGCAAGCCAAAGTTTACTCATTTTAAATACAAATAGCTCCTCAGATAATTAAAATTATTAAATAATTTTCTTGTTTACTTTGCAAATCTCACCAAAGAGGACTGAAATGTATTGGGTAGCTTCATTTCAGTGAACAGTTTCCATCTCTGCACTATTCTTTATTTTGAGAAAGGAATATTTGAAAACAAACATCTCAAAGAAAGAAGGAACTTTCACAGTACATTAACAGAGGTTTTAAAGAAGTACACCCATTTACTGCTATTATGCTTCAAACATATGAATGCACAAATACACCTGTAATGTTAATGTAAAACATTATTACATTACACTAATTCTTTCTCCTGGATTCAGTTTCTGTGTACCTCCACATGGTCAAGAGTAAGACACTGGATAACCTGTGGCTAGAATTTGGCCCCTTTCTGGTGTGCATTTTTAACGTTAAACCATAAATACTGTTTGTCTCCCCCACTTTTTTTTTTTTTTTTTTTTAAGTAGAATTCTGAAGTTCTGAAGTTTTCTGGAGGTCTGAGATGAGTTTCTCACTAGAAGTAGGTAATGCCATGGTGGACTCATGGAGAATGGAGCAAGTAAGCCTTTTCAGGTTGAAACAAACACAAGGTCCTAAAGTTGCAGGTGAAGAAAGCTTTTCATGGTAGAGTGCCACTTCCAATGAGTGAATTAAACTTATTCCACAAGAGAGTCTTTAGCATGGCTGGCACCTGAAATTTCAGTAACAGAGATGATTCACCTTTATGGTTCTCCAAGTTCACAGAATCATAGAATACCTCAAGCTGGAAGGGATCCATGAGAATCATTCGCAGGACTACCTTACACTAAACCACGACTTAAGAGCATCATCCAGATGCTCCTTGAACTCTGACAAGCTTGCTCTGGGACCACTTCCCCCGGCGGAGCCTGTTCCAGATTCCAACCACCCTCTAGGTGAAAAACCCTTTTCCTAACACCCCATCTGAACATCCCCTGATGCACTGACTGCATTTCCATGGGTCCAACTGCTGGTCACCAGAGAGGAGATCAGCACCTTCCCTGCACTGCCCTACCTCTGGAAAGTGTAGACTGCAGTGAGGTCACCCCTCAGCCTCCTCTTCTTCGAGATGAACAAGCCAAGTGACCTCAGCTGCTCCTCACAAGCCTTGCCCTCAAGGCCTTTCACCATCTTCATTGTCCTCCTTGGAACACAGTCTAACAGTCTGATGTCCTCCTTATGTTGAAGTGCCCAAAACTGCACACAGAACTTGAGATGGGGCTGCTCCAGGGCAGAGCAGAGTGGGATGAGCACCTCCCTCGGCTCAATGCACCCCAGGACATGTCTGGCCCTTTGGGCTGCCAGAACCAAAGGCTGTGCTCCCCTTAGTCCATTTACATTCCATATCCACACCTGGAATGCAGAAGTCACTTGAACAGGCAGAGCTTTCTCAGACCAAATCACTCTAAGTACTTGTTCATGACAGAATAGGCAATGCTTTTCCTTTGGGGTTTTTTAAGTAGACTCAAAACTTAGACAACAAGAACTGGTATGTTTTACTGCAATTACAATAATTAGAATTCTGGGGAAGGTTTGCTGTCACGTGAGAAGCACTCCTGAGACATTAAAGCCATGGAACAAAAGGATTTTCTTTGGTTACATGAGACACTTTGATGCTAGTAAGAAACTAGTGTTACTAACGGAGACATGTAACATGATTAAATAACTGTGTCATTGTTGATTTGACAGCAGATTATCTTGCCTCTTCTGTTCTCTGGCCTGCATTTCAGTAATTCTACTTCTTTTCTTCTGCCATTAGCAGATGGCACTGAAATGCAGCCAGCCAGGGAGAGAGGATGCCATTCATCCCCAAGGGTTAAGACCACAATAACTGTTAGTGCTTAGTTATAGAACCTTGCAGGGCCAGTTATACAATTGTCCTGATGAAAGAATGCTCCACTAGACAGCAGTGTGACAGCAGAGAAGGAAAGGAAGCCATTTATTTCCAACTAGAGTGTAGGACATGATCAGCACTGCTTGTTTTCCACACTTCAGTTCCAGCTACCTGCAGGAAAAACATGCCCAAAGAAAGTAGGCAAACTGCAGTCCATTGTAAAAAAAATGGGCAGAAAACGCACCTGTTGAATCCTATTGTTTCCAGTGCTGGCAAAATTAACATTTTTACAGTTCTTCTCAACATTGGAGAGGCAGTCTAGAAAATTGTTGGTTCTATTCTTAATATTTGTTTTTTGCTATTTATTTTAAAAGCAGATCACCTCACTCCTCAGCTGCAAGGATAGAACTGACCTAAAGCAGGAGCTTTACAAGCGACTTACATAAGGCCTTACTTTAGATACGTATTTTTTACTTCCCAATTAAATAAAAAGGATGCCAGAAAACCTACCCCTCCAGAGAACCTCCAAAGAACTATTCTTTTTCTCCTCCAACTTTAATTTAGCATAGGCTTATCTTTCGAGTCCTCTAAAGACTTACGGATTTAAATATTTTACTTGTGACAAGAAGATATATTCCTTGTTAGAAACTTTCAAAAGAAGGCACAGCCTCCTAAATGTTAGTAAGTGCCTACAATTTGAAACCAAAGTTTTCCTGTGGTTGGAATAAATATAAAAATGTGATTGAGCTGGGAAATAGTTGGGAACTTTTCAGTTACCATTGTTCTGTTCTGCTTCTCCAGCCATGTGCATATAAAGCGCAAAAACAGTATTTTCAAACAAGCAAACAGCAACTCTCACCACAAAACCCAGCCCTTTGAACAGCCAGTGAAAACTTACTTTTTTATAACCAGGCCATAAATGAAATACATTTTAAGAAGTTACATACACAGCTGCCTCTCACTCTGCAAGATGAAGCTATCTTCGCATGACAGCACCACCTTTCTCTTGGTGTTAAATATTCTGCATAAACCGAACTCTACCAGGTTAAAAAATTCTGTTCCCCCAAAGATTACAGATGAAGTTGCAAACCCAAATGCTCTGCATTTCAGTTGTGTCAAAATGAATCCAAGAGAGCTTCATCTTCTGCGTGGATATAGCTGCAGGTGCTGGGCCTGGTCCGTACATTGTTATTTTGTGCTTTAACTTTTGCTTTGAAAGGGTGGAACCTTTTTTTTTTCTAGCCACTTATCTATCCCAGTGCAAGTCCCAATACGGGGAGAATTATCAGGTTCCTAAAGCAAATGCTACACTGCTTCTAAATCTGAAACATCAATACTGCTCCATGTACTTTCATCCAATTCTGATTGCATTTACAGATAAACTTTAAAAATTACAAGGGCAAGCACTTAGTATATGGCTACCAAGAGAAGTCATTGTGTGATTAGCCAGACTGTGAGCTTTTCACAGAGAAAATAGTGCATGAGACACCGTATCTGCATATTTTTCCTCTGAAATATGTACAAGGGATCCCAAGGAAAAGGATATAAACTAAACCACATGCAATGCTGTCTTCAAAACATGCAAGGCCAGTCACTGTCTATTTTTTTTCTTATTTTTCATCATTTCTTTTCCTATCTCACTCAAGGTAACTGTTGTTTAGTCTGAAGAGAGGTTGTTACCAGCATCTTACGACAATTGCACTCTTAGGCAGATGAAGAATATTGTTTGAGGGCTCTAAGGTGTGTGAGAGTTGTCTGGTCAGGGTGGCTGTCAGAACTCATGGCAACAGTTTCTACGTCCCATTGCGTGTAGGCTGTTGTGCGACTGCAGCCCTCTGACCTCCACAAAGTCACCTCCAAAGTCACACTCAGGTCTTCCCAGGAAAATCTAATGGCTAGATGAAAGAAAAAGGCAGCCCACTGAATTTCTGACTGGAACTTTAACACTGTTCTCTGGGCCATTCTCAGAGTCCTGTTTTAAATGCAGGGTAGTAAACAGAAAACTTACATTAGTCCCAGTTTCTCGCCAATCCCATGTCCGGCTTCCTCCTGGCCATACTTTGCAGTCCTTATATGTTGTAGAGCAGCCTTTCACCTTCATCTGACCCCAAGAAAGGGAAGCAATTTCAGGGGAAGACATCACAAAGTTGAACTGAAGTCTGGAAAAAGGATATTTAATACTTAACATCAGGCCAACATATGCAGCATGTTAATAAAAATGGAAAATTCTGTCCTTGCCCCAAGGAGCTAGGAAGGAAATGCTATTATAGACTTTATCCACATGATTTTGTGACAACAGACTTGAACTGAGGATCAGCAGATTTGTTGAATTACCAGTCCTCTTGCGGATTTCGTGCAGGATTTCGGGCAAATCATTTTACGTGCTAAATCTGTTCAAGTATTGGATGTTCAACTTTTAAAACTATCAGCAGGGATCAGGTCCTAGAATATCCTCTCACATCTGGGTTTTAATCTTCTCCCTAAAATGAACAATGAGGATGATAATAATTTCCTAAAACATCAGAAATCTGCACTATTTCTTTGGCCACTCCATTAAAGTGGTAAATGAGGTTAAAAGAAATGCCAAACAAACACAAGAGTAAAGCCATGAACCAAACACTGTCATTGTCAGATTGCTATAGAAAACAAGACTTTCAGGGATGTAAAGGGGTCAAGCCCTTCCTCAGCCACTGCTGACAGAGGCCAAGTCTCCCAGGACAGTTATACATCCAAATAAGAACTTGTCTGATTGTTTGGCCTCCATTTTAATTGTTTCAACTTAAATCCATTATTTCTAATCCTTTCTGTTGGGAACGAGTAGAACAGCTTAATTTTTGTCTTTTTCACCATTTTTTGTTTGTTTTCTTGAGGACTTCTCTCAGTATTTTTCTTTTCTTTCATTTAAATTTATGTCCCTTCAGTCATGTTTTTTGAGTCTCTGCTTATTTTCTCCTTTTTTCCTTTGGCAGCCAACCACTGGTACACATCTTCCTTTGAAGTCTGCTGCCTAGAACTTGACAGAGCCTTATCAGTGCCGCTGTAGTCCAACTGGTTTTTGGTGTGTGCAACAGTGATGTTGGGATCTGCTTCCACAATCACTGCTGGGCACCAGCAGGGCAGGGACTCTGCCTCACAAGGACTCTGCCTCTGCCAGCTCCCCACGGAAGCTCTCCCCTCCTCACAGTCCCTCACGGTACTGCAGTCCGATTGCTGGGGTGATTCTGGCAGTAGATGAAAAGAGAGGACTCACAGGGTGATGATAACCTGGAAATACTTTGGACTAGCATGGCAGTCCACTGGCACATCTCCAGGGTAGAGTCACCTTTCTGCCCTTCCAAGTCACATGCTCTGAAATCCACATTTTGAAGAAAACTTCCTGTTTCTCCAGTAAAAAGAGGTCCACCTCTGCCTAATCCAGAAAATCTCTGTGGCAGATCCTTCCAGATACATAGATTCTCATCCTTTATTTTTAATTGTTTACATTCACCAGGAATCAAATTGTTTACATTCATTATATGAACCCTGGTGGCACATAATAAAGGCACTGCCCTTGCAAAAGAGAAATCTTTGGTTGACCAGGCTTCCAGTCATCCTGGAAGCTTTCCTTCCTGTCTTGCACGTGCCACAAAAGATGCAGCACTGCCAAACAGGATGTGCTCTCCTTGGATTGCCAGAAGCGGATCTCAGTATCCCACCTAAAACATTCCATGAAGGTAAAAACCTCATTATTTTGGATTCAGCACAGGACTGAGTTTGCCAGAGGTGCTTCTCACACAGGATAGCTGGGCAATTCTTTTCCTTCTTGCTCCTGTGCTCCATTAGTGGCACATGTGTCCTGTCAAACAGGAAGCCAGGCATGCAGCTAGAGGGGACTGAAACTTGCTTGGATTCATATATTCTAGATTCTCTCATCACACATCCGTGATGCAATGGATTCAAACAAATATTTGTAAGACTGTTTTTCCAAAAGTCTGCCTGAAGGGAGATTATAGCTGAAGAAATAACCAGCAGTAGTCCCAACAGAATGAAATCAAAGAGTAAAGGCTGAATAAAGTACCCAGAACCTGGCTCTGAAGAATGAAAATAATTTTTGTCTGTGCTACTTTTCAGATTAAATGGTAGAATTAGACCTGGAGGTTAAACAGAGGTGAACAAACCATAAAATGATCAGGAATATCACCTTCCCCAGTCCATACAGTATCACAAGGCTGGACCTGTGCAATCTAACAGGCACAAACTCTAAATGGGAGAGCAAGGATTCCATGCTATCTTTTCTGAACAGCACAAAAATAAATAAATAGCAGAAATTAAGCAACAAAACTTACAAGGCACAAATAAAAATTTGTCATCTACAACTATTTCCCATAATACTGCCAGAGATTATCAGTAAGGTCAGGCCACTTGAATAAATAAGAATATCTTAGAGTAAGAATGAACTCATTGACAGAAACTTTGGGCATCCTTTGATGTAGGGTGTGGCCCAATCACTGAGGAGTAGGAAAATAGCTCTCGAACAAATTCTTCTTTTAATTATTCACTGTGACAAATGTAAAGTATCAAAATACACAGTAACACTTAAGATTAAAAGAGACCTTAAATTAAATGACTTGCAAGTACAACCTAAAATAGCAGATTCTGTTAACTGCAGTAGTCCAAACACAAGGTGACAGGAGCAGAAATGGCTCAAGACTCTAAAAGCAAAGTCATGATAGTTTAAAAACATCAGAAATAAAGGAAGCAGAACTTAAAAGGAGGCAAAATGCAAGTTTATGCCAGGAGACTATACTGAAAGAGAGAAATGAAGTGGTAGCTAAGGATGGCAGAAGACAAAAGTAGCTGAGAAGGAAGTGGAAGACAGTTGAGATTGAATTGCAGTTGGGCAAGCTGGTGGATTTTAAGATTGCCAGCACACCTTCCTTCTGTGGAGGTAACCAGCAACAAATGGAATAAAAGAGGCGAACGAGAGCAGTGCACCAGATAATATTTTATTGAGACACTGCAGAAGGACGTTTCGTAAAAGCCAAGAGGTAACCTGAGACCGAAGAGGAAAAAAATGAAAGAGTTAATAGGTGTATGTGAAGTTTTGGGCAGAACAAGCTCCTGTAAGGTGTCAGAAGACAACGTGGCTCTCCAGCGCTGCCTGGGAGCAGGATCAGGAGGCGGGCGACTTCCCATTCCAGGGGATATAGCAGCCAGAGGAAGGTCAGGATTAAAAACTGACATCAGCAAGGCAAATAGAAAAGACAGGAAAAGTTTAGATCAACTGTGTAGGGAGGGGAAAGGTGTCAAGTTCACGAAGAAGGAAAACACACTTCGGAATTTTGGCAATTCCATTTCGCTGGGGAGCCTTGTGAGGGCAGTTAACCGGGAGGTCACAGGGGTCTGGTAATAAGAGAAGAAGGGGAACAGCACTTTGTAAATACAGGAGAGAGAAGCAAAGAGACAAGGACAGAAAACCCTGAGAAGCACCGCGGGGGGGGTGGAGGGACGGAGTAGGGAAGGGAAGGTGCTGTTCAGGACCCCCCGACACATGGTCTGGCGTGACGGGGCACAAAGACGGGGACAGCCGCCGGCCCCGGCCGCGCCCTCCCGCGCACTCCCCTCACGCCGAGGGTCTGTCACGCGCTCGCACTCACCGCCCCGCACGCGCGACCCCTCTGCCCTGCCAGGCTCCGCCTCCGCCTGGCCCCGCGGGGAGGGGGCGGGGCCTCCTCACTGTCACACTCTCATTGGCCTACGCTCCCTGCCGGCCCCGCCCTCCGCCCGTTTCGATTGGTCAGTCGGAGGGTCTATCCCCGCCCCTGCCCCGCCTTGTTTTCATTCCCCCTCGCCGCGCGCGGCGGAGGGGAGCCGGCTCGCGCCGCTCTGGCCGCCGCCCCCTGCCCTCCCCTGCCTTCATCGTCCCCCCGGTGCATTGTGGGATAGTGGCGGGCCGG
>VYXC01012091.1:0-145883 GCA_013397175.1 Platysteira castanea | reverse complement strand
CCGGTTTTACCTCTTCCCCGAAACAAGAAGGGGACACACACACATAATATATACAAACACACGGGAATGTCCTGATCCCCAGTGCCCCCTCCCCCCTTCCTTTCCTCTCGGTGTATGTGGGATGAGGAATGGGGGTCACGGAGAAGCCCTGGGCCCCCCCACGGCTGCTGTTGTGGGCCGTCTCCTCCCCACAAACACAGACAGCTATTGTGTGCCACCTCCATCCCTCTCTTCTCCCCCCTCCTCCTCCCCCATCCCCTCTTCCAGTCGCGGGGGGGACAAGCTGTGGCTGCTCGCTGCTGCTCCCCCGCCGCCACCTGAGACGTGCGAGGTGGAGGGATAGGTTATTCCCTCCGCTGTTTGCTTTCGAGCTGCTCGCCCTCTCCTCTCTTCTCCTCCCTCTCCAGTAGCAGGTTTGGTTGCCAGACTCTCTAATCCCAGCTGCCCGCGATGGATGCGGGAGGGCCCGGGCCAAGAGAGCAGCCTGGGGAAAGGAGGGCTGTGTGGAGGCGGCCGCAAGAATACAGAGGGGAGGGAGCTTGTTGCTCTTGATCTCTTGTCTCTGTTATTCGTTTGGTTGTTGCCTCTGCACTCTTGCCACATAGGGAGCCCGTGCAGCTCATGGCGCATGCTCGGCAAGGCCCCTTGGAAACTTCCTGCTGCTGGAGAAGCCCGGCTCAGAGCTGCTTTTGGTCCGACAGCCCCTGCTTTTTTCCCCAAAACGCACTCGCTCTCGCCTCCTTCCCCACCAAGCCCGCCCTGTCTGGGGCGGGGAAGGGGGGGCGTGTGTGATTAAATCGGCGTGTAGGTGTTTCCTCATATAAAGGAAGTTGCATTTTGCTAAGCACAGGTGACCTGTCTGAATTCACAACAGCCACCGCTGAAATAGGATGAAATAAGATTAATGTGTTTTCTCATGTTGTCTGTCAATATGAAAGAGACAGCTTTCTTCAAACGGGGTTAGCTTTGTGGAAAATATATATTTAAATTCAATTCCCCACCACTCCTGTATCTCTTGTGTTATATAAAGGACTCATTAGAAAAAACGTTGTTTTGTTAAACTGTTGCAAAACGTATTAATAAAAACCACCAACACATTTAAAAGTTTGAATTTTTAGTGAAAACAGTCATTTTAAAGTGATGTCTGCAAAGAAAATTAATGCTCTTACTGTATGGCACAAAGTGAGTGGATATGTAAGAGTACTTTAGTTGTGTGAACTGCAGAATAAATTAAACTGAAAGGGTGAGATAGTGGCCTGTGTTTTAAAAATATGCGTGTTATTAAAATGCAAACACCATAATTCCTGATGACTTTTAATTACATGATGGGGGTTGTCAACAGGGCACTGTTTTTACTGCATGACTCTTTTCTAAAAAGATTTGAAATTACTTGTCTTATGGAGTTTGCTTTTTGGGTTGATTTGATACTTGTCAAATCTTTAAACTTTTCTTTGTATTGCACTTCCTGTTTGGCAGGGGACAGGTTATTCTCCCTGCTTTAGAACAGCCCACCCAAATGGGAGCAGATGCAGCTTCTGAAAATGTAATGTCTGAAGTACTGGGGTTGTTTGCTTGGGCCTGATGTATCTGATGTAATTGTAGAGATAATTCTCATCTCTGAGAAAGAAAGTGTGGAGGTGTGAAAAACAAGCTTGGATAGTTCTCGATGCTTTGTGTGATAATTGGTGGATATCCTGGATGTATTTTCCTTTGATAAAACCAACTCGTTGAGCTTGGCCTGTGGTACATATACATACCTGGTGTATTTTACACTTTTGGGAAAGTGGCTGCAGTGACTGGATTTCACTACGTGATTTTTACTTCAAGTAGTCCTCAAGGTGGTGTTTTTAAGGGTACAAGTCATAGTTACTAAACACTGATGGGAAAGTGAAGGGGTTCTTTTATTTCTGAACATCTGTTATTTACAACTGTATGTAGTTTTCCTTGGAATGCAAAAGGGATTTTGATTTCAGTTTGTAATGTACAGTTAGTTTCACTTTTGATACTAGTATTGCTTGACAGTGGATTTGCAGTGACATAACAAAATCTAAGGAAATAGCTACAGAATCTCAAAGTGTCAGGGTTTTTCTCCTGCGTTTTTTAGAAGCTGGAGCAAGTTTTAAATCTCAACTGCCACTTAACACCTATTTGTAACTCCTCTTCATATTAATTTTGCAATCAAGGGACGGAATCGGTAGTTTGAGGGTTTTCTTATTTATCTTTAAAACTGTTTTGATGCTTAGCAGTTTAAAAACATTTTTAGTGGTTTTTTTGTTGGTGGTTTTTTTTAAACATGGCCTATACTATCTTGTCTGAAGAGTTACTCTTGGGAGATGCCAGCAGAAGTTACTTCCTTTACATTAGGAGCCCCAAGGAGAACAAGGAGCCTAAGTTTGGATGTTGTTCAGTAGTTGTATAACAGTCATATTTTCTTTCCTGTTAATAATTAGAACAAAGTACTTGCTCATTATTAAGGAAGCAAGGTATAACCTTTCTGTACTGGAGGGGATGCTGAGCAGATGCTGACAGCTAGGAAGCTATCAGTTATTTCATAGCGGGGTTTTAGGTTTTTGTTATTGCATAGACTGCACTTGAACTTTGCTGTATTACCTCTCCTTAACTGAGAATTTCAAGACAAATGGTAAGGGCAGCAGTGCTCAGGTGTGAATGGTTTTCAGTAGTAGTCTGACTAATTGAGATATCAAATTAGCCTGTATTACTAGCATGTTAGATGCTTTAACCAACTCTACACAGGTTGGGATTTAGTGGGTAATGTGAAACATACTTGATTGGGAAAATAAGAATGTGTGATGTTGATTTCACCCATAGCTATTGAATAGTGGGATAAACCGATAGATCTGGAAATAGTCTGCTGCTTACAAAAGCTCTGTGGTAAAATAGCTTAGTTTTTCTGGCTGGTGGCTCATTTAAAAGTTGCAACCATTCAAAAAAAGTAATGAGACCTGTAGTTATCTGGTGACTATTTCATTTTATGAAGAATAATTATCATGCCTCTATGGGTGCTTATTCTTGCTTTAAGTACAGTGTTGTGACTCGGGTTGCAATTTTGACAATCTTGAATGTCTTAAGAAGGAGTAAAGTTGAGTGTCTGTCAAGATGGTGACAGTGTTAACTCACAAAATTTGCTGGTTGATATGGCTCAGAAAGTAAATTGTTTCTTACAGGGTTTATTAAAAAGCAGCTGCTGTGGTTTAACCCCAGTTGTCAGCTCAGCCACTCACTCACTCTCCCCTGGTGGGATGGGGGAGAGAATCAAAAGGATAAAAGTGAGCAAACCAGTGGGCTGAGACAGAGACAGTTTATTAGGGAAAGCAAAATGAGGAAATCATTCACCACTTCCCATGGACAGGCAGGTGTTCAGCCATCTCCAGGACAGCAGGGCTCCGTCACATGTATCAGTGACTTGGGAAGACAAACGCCATCATTCCCAGTGTTCTAGTCTTCCTTCTTATTAGCCCCAGCTTTACATGCTGAGCATGACACTGTATGATCTGGATATCCCTTGGGTCATTTGGGGTCAGCTGTCCTGCCTGTGTCCCCTCCCAACTCCTTGTACACCTCCAGCCCCTAGCAGATGGGGTCAGTGAGGAGCAGCAAAGGCCTTGGCTCTGTGTGAGCACTGCTCAGCAATAACAGAAGAAACCTGGTGTTCACAGGCACAGGTTCCCCAGAGAAGCTCTGGCTGTTCCATTCCCTGGAAGTGTTCGAGGTCAGGACGGGTAGGGCTCTGAGCAAGCTGGTCTAGCGGGAGGTGTCCCTGCTGATGACAGGGGGTTGGAATGAGATGATCCTTAAGGTCCCTTCCAACCCAAACTGTTCTAGCATGATCAACACTGTTTTGAGTACAAATCCAAAACAAAGGCCCATACCAGCTACTATGAAGAATATTAACTTGTTGCTCACCAAGTCCACCACAGGAACCCAATATATGATTTTAACTGGAACTTCTGGTGGCTGAGAGCTGTCATTACAACCATATTACTGTACTTTTAGATGCAAAACTTGGGTAATGATACAGATCATCCTGCAGTATGCATAAGGTACTGCATTAGTTTCCTTTGCCTCTGCTTGCTTCCAAAGGCAAAACTGCAAACTGGAACAAATTATCACAGGAAAGCAATACTTGTTCTCCTTGTGTAATAAACATATGCTGTGATGGCTTTTTTGTTTGCTTGGGATTTTTTTTGTTAGTTTTTTTTTTTGATTTTTTTTTTTGAGAGCTATTACTTGCAGTAGAAGAGAAGTTGCAAATTTAAATAGTAAAAAAATGTGGCAGAGGGGAGCAAGAACTATATTTGTATTTAGGGCTGTGTTTAAGGAACCATGCTATCAAGTCACTACCTCCTTTGTGTCAGTAAATAGCTGGAGAATCAGTATAAATGTTAATTAAGCACTTGGTCTCTTGTGAATGAAAATATTAGTAGAATGTTAGCTTGCACAACAGAGATCTAATTTTACACATGACTACGCAAAACACTCGCTGGTTTGCCAGGTTCCCTGGTGTGTGAATGGGAGAACCTCTCCCAGAGGTGAATGGCATCTTCCAAAGTGTGCTAGGCTGCATTAGCTCATCGATTTTTGCAGGCTTTTCTTAGCAGTGTGACGTTTGATTTGTTCTTCATTGAAATGGTCACAAGTACACATGCTTTGTGTGTTCTTTCAGCAAAATTGCATAAAAATCTTTTTGGTGAAGATCATCCTAGAGGTGGTCTTGAAAACAGCAAGAGTGTTTTGTGTGGATTTCCAATCTGAAGCACTCTTCTGTACTGTCACTGCAGCTCAAACTTCTTAAACACCTTTGACTCTTGGCAGTCACTCTGACAGACTGACATAGCCTGGAAGATTATTGCTTAATTACAGCATGAATGTGTTATAATTGTTTGGAGTGTGGTAATAAAAACACTCTGCATGTGATGACTGGGGTTTAAATGATTTAAAGAAAGACATGGTGAGGTGCAAATGACTGGTAGGAGGTTCATTTTTCTGAATCTTTTCTCCCCTTTTCTGTCTTTATAATGAGTACTTAGGTTAATGGCAGACAGCTTATGGAAAATTTGTGCAAACCATTTATAGTTTCCTTAATTTTATTTTTGGTAGAGAATACTTGTTACTACGTTGTAGACCTGAAAAAAATAAGTCTTTGGAGCTATGATGCTTCAAAACAGTAAGTTACAATTTGTAAGATGCTCTATTTTTCCTTAATCTTCTAGACAACCAGCACATTTTTTCAAATAATTTGGATATTGAAATAATTTGTTTTCAGTAGGTTATGTTTGTGTTTTTTTATTGTCATTCCGATAACTCTGGAAAGCGATACAACATTAATCTCAAGGGTTCTTACCATTCTCTGAAGAAGTTAGCAATCAACGTTGACTTAAACGGCTGTTGAATATATGTATGGAAGAAATATACCTGAAACTTTGTACTGTTTAATATAACAAGAAAAGGCAACTGTATCTAATGACAAGGAGCTTGACAAACTTTCAAGCTGGAGATTAGCTGTGTTTCCAGTGAAAAGGGTGGTGAAATGGCGTTCTGTTAATGTGATTGATTTTTCTTGTATTTAATATTTGATATCAAGCATGTTTGTGTACTACTGATCAGAAGTTACAGGATTGGATATCACTCTTAGATAAAGTTGTGATACGTTGCAGTAACTTGTAATATCCACAGTAGATTGCTTAGTATTAAAAGTAGGAGATAAATGTGGTATGGAAGCACTGTCAAACATTGCTTCACTTTAAATTTAATAATTTATATTATACATGAGATTTATTGTCTGGTTTCAATGAAGAAAGATTAATTTGTGTAGTGTCCTCTTGTGTAAATGGCCAAGTTCTGACTTTTAATGTTGGTAGTGTCTGTAGTGCTTGGTATGTGTAGTTTATTTTCACATTATATATTGCTGCATCTTCTTCATTAACATATTAAGTGTGTGGCTATATCGATATTAGAAGCTTTCTTCTGCCCAAAAGTTGTATCAGCTTGTTGGAGGTAATGCTTTTTGTCTGCTCTGAAGGCCTGAGTGTTCCTGTCTTTTCACACCCTTTCCTTTGTGAATAAGAAATTTTAACTGCTGTTCTGAATCAGTCAAATAGTTAACACCTTAATGCAGGCTGACCTGACTGTGTATTTGTGGAATGTAACTATATAATAGTGCCTTCCTGCTGCATCTAGGGACTGAACCAAAACATTTATGTCAAAGCTATTAATCCACCCACCTGTTAGTAAAATGCTGCATTTTTAACTTGGCAACTAACTACTGGAGAATAAAAGCATAGCTAGGAAGCTTTAGAACTTAGTGTATTTCTTCTGTGCTTTTTTCATTTTTTTCTATGATAGAGGCTCTACACTCATGTTTCTAGACACCAAATTAACTCATTTGTTGAAGGCAGAGTCCAATGGCTTGGAGCTGATATCCTCAAACAGCATAACAGGGTTAAATCTGGAGAAAGTAACTAGCAGGGGCTCATTCCTGGCTGACTTCATGGCAAGTAAGTCTCTAATGCAGAAAAAACTCGTCTGGTCTACACTTCAGTCACTTCAGTAGATTAATCTGATGTTAAGGTCAACGTGCCACATGCACGTGTGCTTTTCAGTTACTTATTTAAGAAGTGAAGTTTACCTTGGGAATAATTATCTCACAACTATTCTTATTGTGTTACTTTTTCCATGGGGAGACTTCACACCTTTATGTGCATTGAGCTGGCATGTCAGCTCATCCCAGTCTGCTTTCATATTTATGCTGTTAATGCCAGTTTTAGGTAGACTCCACATCTCATGATCCAGTGAAGAAGTCAGGAAAACACTGTACTTTTGGTGAGAGAAGCAGTTCCGTCTCTTTCCAGTAACACTGCCCATCTGAAAGAGGTGGCAGAATGCCATATGGAGTGGAAAAAAGGAACTTGGGACTCTGCTCTCCAGGCACAGATGAGCTACAGAACATCTGAGGCCCCCTCACAAAACTCAGCCTTCTTAGGGATTATGCAGGTTCTGCTGGACCACGTGCCTCCATCAAGGAAGAGCAATATGCCTTCAGTAGGTGGCTTTATTGAATTTCAGCACAGTTTGGATGGTACAGAACTGGAGGAAAAGCTTTTAATATTACTTCCAAGTCAGAGTCTTATTTCAGGACAAGTGTGTAAGGATCAGGAATGTTGGTTGAAATTCTTGTGGTTGGTGTGAGATGGTGTTCAGTGAAAGAAGCTCCATGGCAGTGCTGTAGTGTGGTACATTTATATTGGAGAACTTTTTAAACATCAAAGTCAGTTGTGTGTGACACCATTATTGCATGTAAGATGGAAGTTAAGTTTTATCCAGCAATCCATCAGCACTTTACTTTGGCCTTGGCCAGCTTCAGATATCTGCAGAAGCTGTAAGAGTTTCTCAGAATATTCTCCCTGCATCCATCTTTGTAGCTCAGGGTCTTCCCGAGTTTTCAACACCTACCATGAAGTTCTTTTCTCTTGTTTGGAATTGCTTCAAGCTGTATTGCCTAGTGTGAGAACAGTTATCTGATAGACATGTACAATTATTAGTGCCCACTGCTTGATACATACACTTCCTAGCTCATCCCAAAGCTAACATTTAGGTTACAGAATCACAGAATAGGTCAGATTGGAAGGGAAAACAGTGGGTTATCGGGTCCACCTTCTGTGCTTGGTCAGCACACTGCACAGAATTGCATTCAGACAGTTCTTGAATATCTCCAGGGCAAGACTCCACAACCTCTCTGGGCAGCCTGTTCTAGTGCATGGTCATCCATAAAGGAAGGAAGTTCTTCCTCATATTCAGGTGGAACTTCCTGTGCATCGGTTTCTGCCCATTGCCTCATGTCCTAGTGCTTGGCACCACTGAGAAGAGCCTGGATCCATCTTCTTGGCACCCTCCCTTTATATACTTATATACACGGACGAGATCCCTTCTCAGTCCTATCTTCTTCAGGCTGAACAGGCCTCGGCCTTTCCTCCTAAGAGGGATGCTCCAGTCCCTTAATCATCTTTGTAGACCTCCACTGGACGTGCTCCAGGAGCTCCATGTCCCTCTTGTACTAAGGAGCCCAGAACTGCACACAGCAGATGTGACCTTAGTGGGGCTGAGTGGAGGGGCAGGATCACCTCCCTTGCCCTGCTGGCAATGCTTTTCCTAAGGCACCCCAGGATACCGTTGGCCTTCTTGGCAACAGGGGCACTGCTGGCTCACGGACAGCTTGTTGTTCACTGGGACCCCCAGGTTCTCCTCTGGAAGGAGCAGAGCTGCTTTCCAGCAGGTCAGCCCCCAGCCTGTGCTGCTCTGTGAGTTTCTTCTTTCCCAGGTGCAGCACCCTGAATTTGCCTTTGGTGAATTTCAGAAGATTCCCCTCTGCCCATCTCTCCAGCCTGTCAAGGCCCTTCTGAAGGTCTGCGTAGCCCTCTGGGGTGTTGGCCCCTCCTCCCAACTTTGGATCAGCAGTGAACTTGCTGTAGAGGCATCTGCCCCTTCATCCAAGTAATTGATGGGTAAGTTATACAATACTGGGCTCAGTATAGAACCTTGGGGGACCCTGCTAGTGACAGGCCTCCAACTAGACTCTGTGCTGCTGATTATGACCCTTTGGGATCTGCTGTTCCACCTTGCTGTCTACTTATCCAGTGCACACATCCTGAGTTTGAGAATGTTGAGAGACAGTGTCAAAATCCTTGCTAAAGTCAAGGTTCACAGTATCCACTGCTCTTCCCTCATCCACCCAGGTAGTTGTTTCATTGTAGAAGCCAATCAGGTTGGTCAAGCATGATTTAGTGATTCTATGCTGACTACTCCTGATCACAGTAACCGAAAGAATCCCTTTGTGTGGGGTGAAGCAGAGGACAGGAGCTACCGAACTGTCAAGAAGGGGCAGATGATGGGAAGATGATGAATAGATAACCCGATAAAGAATGCTGTGGCTGTGTGTTCACTGCTGCATCAAAGCCAGTTGTCTTGCAGTTCCTTGGAAGTCCCCATTTTAACATCAAGGTCTCTCTCTGGGCCATACAATGCTTCTTGTTACAGCTGTGTTCCTCCATCTTTATGACAGCTGGGAGTAGACGGAGATATTCAGGACTTTGTGTTATCTGCCGTAGTTGGGACAAGTGTCCTCTAGTATCCTCCCAGAACAATCTCTCTTGTGCTCCTCTGGGAGGAAAAGCAGAGGTATGGCTGACAGAGTTGAACTTGCATTCCAGGAGTATCTCCCGATGTAGGCAGTGTGCACTGCAGGGGTCTCCCATCCCATGGTGGGGGAACTGCCAGGCTGCCTGTGTGGGCTGCAGTGCTGTGGAGCACCCTCCCAGTGTGCTGCAGGTTCTTCATTACTCTCTACTTAAGAGCTGATGATGGGGCAGTGCAACAGTGCTTGATAGTTGGCTGTTGATGTTTCTTGAGTTCAGTAAAATGTTTAAACCATTGAAAAATAATAAAACTCATAAAAGGTGTGCATATTTTTTATTTCCTCCAGTTTTTCAGTAGGAGCACAGTGTTCCAGTTGTGGAATAGCAAGGTCTGTGGCTGTTCATAACACTAAGCTGATCTTTCCACCCTATTTCATTACCCTTTTTCTTCTCCTATTTTTTCTCCAAATCAATGAACTTTCCTTTGCTTCAACTCATCTATAAACCTCGACAAACATTTTAGCATTAACAGGTATTTCTTAGTAGCCTCTAGCATTTGTCAGTCTCTCATATATTCCCCAAGAGCCAAACAAAGCTCTTGCAGCAGAGAATTTCTCAGAACTACTCTAGAAATTCTGACTATGTTGATGTCTAGTGGTCTGGGGAAAACAAACAATTTCTGTAAGTGAGAGGAGGCCTATTTTTCAAGATTCCTGTGTTTCAGCAGCTCTGTGTTAGTATTCAGTTTCTTTCCATTATGATCATTTAGGTCTTCTAGTACTTTGGAGAAAAATGCTGCTTATACCCTTGAACTCACAGACTTGGTTGATATTTGAAGAATGGGTAGCAAGCGAATTGTACTTTACCTACCCTAACCTTGAAAATCCTCTTTTCCAGGAAAATGGTGCTTATCAGCATGAAGCTCTGCCAGCTTTTTTGGTTGTGTAGGACTATACCATTTTTCTATCCTAACAGTTGTCCTGAACTAGTAGTATGCTGAATAAAGCTGGTTGTTTAAGTTCTTGTGTGAGTAAACACTTTATTTCCTACTCTACTCAGCATCCCTCTGCTACCGTCCTGGCTATTTTCCAACTCATCTACAGCTATCTAGGAGCACCAGTGCCAGGGCACGTTTATTGCCTTTTACTATTAATGACTACCAGGATTATAGAGGTTTCCTCCTGAGAATGAACTGCGATGTTTCACAAAAGCTGTATTAATTAGTGAATGATAAATTGTAGAAATTTTAGTTTGATCCCAGAGCCTGAGGTATGGTGTTCTTGTATTTTTCAACAATATATTGCAATAAAACATCCAAGGTGGAGAGCTGTGTGGTGGGGTGCAACAACGACAAAAAGGAAGACTTAACCCCCCTCCCAGTATTGCCTGGAGGTGGTAGTTGAAAGGGAACCAGTTTAAGCTGGCATAAAGTGGCCGTGTGAATGCCCTACTTTGCAAAAGACACTTCCATTAAGTGGCAAAATTATCCCTTGAAATGCATATTTAAGATTAGACAGAATCTGTAGCAGACAGCATTAGCTGACCTGCTAAATAACACATTAACAGTTTGTATGAAGGTTAAGAAAGTTTAGCATCAGGAAGAAAAATTGATATGGCAATAAGAGAGCTTTTGGAAGACGTGACCTTTATTTATAAAGGGAGACCAGAAGGAGTAGTCATAAGTCAAGGAATAAAACCACTATGTCCTAGATGATGGAGCGTGTTCACAAAGCTAGTAGGTGTCTCTGAATGCAGGTTGGACAAATGGGAGTAGGATGGTGAAGATAAGCCTAGGCTAAGTGTTGGTTTGTATGCAGAGTAGAAATTGTTTGAAAGGTGGAAATCTAACCCTACCGAAGTCTAAGCAGAGACCGTATTCATAGGTAGCAGTAGAAAGAAGGAAGATAAAAAGTCCAAGGTGAATTTGCAGAGGGTGTGGACAGAGAAGTATCTTGTGTAAAAAGAAGAAAAATTTAGGAAACATGGATAGCTTAAATCATCAGCCACAATGCAATGATTAAAATAAGTATGTTGCTGAGAACTTAAATAACCTCTTTGCATAAGGTGTAGTTATTAGGCTAATTTGTGATATCTTGCTTTTGTTGCCTTTCTTACGATAAAGATGAAATGTGGTAAAACTGGCATATTAAGAAATGATGTGGAACATGGTTCATAATGTAGAAGGATGCTGAGTTGCCTGGATTAGGTATTAGCTCGGCTTTCTGAAAAAGTTTAGAAGTACAGATGGTTAAAAAAAACCAGGTGTGTATTTGAGTAAAGAAATGGAAACCAGAGTGATTAGCATATTTTGAACACTTTAGCAAAGATTTAGGAAGTCAAAAGCAACCTCTTACCTCTTGTTCTGATAAATTTTATGAAATTGTAATTTCGTAGTTCTAATAGTTGTAGTAGTTACTCTCCAGAGAAAAATATTCTGTTTTCTTTTGAAAGCATGG
This sequence comes from Platysteira castanea, assembly GCA_013397175.1. NCBI lineage: Eukaryota > Metazoa > Chordata > Aves > Passeriformes > Platysteira > Platysteira castanea. Next base: position 134,278 of record VYXC01012091.1, on the reverse strand, counting down.
ATAGTTCTTGTGAAGCAAAGATAGATGGCTCATGTTTGACATATGCTTACATATAGATGCAGTCTTTTTAAGGAGGTCACCGATTAAAGTGGTTGACTCGGCATTCTGGAGCAACCTTATGTGGCATGACCCAGATAGTAACTCTCATGCCCAACCCTTTCTTTGACGTTATTCTTTGTGGCAGGAGGAATCAGGTGAGGCATGGAGAATGTTTTTAGCCTTTGCAGTCTACAGCCCAGCATGTTAATGCAAACTGATGTTGCCAGTGGTCTGTGTTCTTGCTGATTTTCAGTTAGGACTTACTGAGGAGGGGCTTTGCTTTCTGTTCGGCCCTGACAACCCTACCTGGCACAGGGGTGGAGGAACATGAGGGATACATCACTCAAGCCGAGTAAACCACTGAACGTGACTCAGTGACCAGAGTGGTCATCAGTTCAGACGGAAAGCACCATCATAAACCTTAAACTGATTAAATAACAGGAAATTGCTTAGAAAAAGATTATTTTTTATTGGTCACTGTAGTATAAATAAAGTAGAATTCCTAATTTCTGTAATTTTTTTTTCTAATAGCATGGGCTATTAATCTCATTTGCCAAGAAACCAGAAGGACATGAGCTGTTTTTTAAAAAGATCAAGGTGTAAGATGGCTAATTCAGTCTCAGGGGAAACACTGCTGTGGATAAAATAATGTTGCCAATGGGCAACAAAACTGCAAATGAAGGAGAGTTGTAAGTATGTATTATAAAGGAAAATTTTTATAACAAATACATCCCAGAATATTTAAAATCAGCTGTTAACTCAACAAAACACTCCAGATAGTATTGTGATAAGCCAGGAAAGCACGCCTATTAACATGGACATGGGGTTTTGGTGGGGCTCTACTTTCAGAGGCTATTCTGGACTGCAACAGGGTTTTGAAATTAACAAAATACCAGATAGCATGAGGAATGGGCTGAGAATCATACTAAAACTGACGGGATATATTATTTTGAATATGTGTCTACCTCTTGTTTTGTCACTTGCTTATTTGCCTCTATCTTGATTTTAGTGCTCAGCAGTGGCAGCTCCACCTTGAAAGATAACGCAGAAAGTAGAGGAAGGAGGACTGCATGGCAATTTATACTATTAACTTAAGAGGACATTTTTTAAAGTATTCAAAGCAAGGCTCCTAGAGTTTTGCATTTCTTTTGTATGGTAAAACCAGAAAAATGGTGCGTTGAATAAAACTCAGAAGTAGTTGAGATATAGATTTCTTTCACATGTTCTGTAATTACAACTGATTGCAGCAAATTATTACTGAGGCCAGAGCTCAGAAATATTTAGAAACTGATGAATGTTGAGTTGTAGTGAAAATATATAAAAATAAAACTAAGAACACGAAGTTTCTTGCTTTTATGTTAAGCCAGGCTCTATGTAAAAAGGTGATTTAAGGCTGACCTAGGGGTAGGTAATTTTGTTACATGTGCTGTGGGTTTTCTTTACCCATGTTCTGAAACAGCAGCTGGTGGTCAGTGTCACACTGAGTGATACACACCGTGGCTCATCATTTTCTTTTCAGAGTGGCATGCATAAACACTTTTTCTACTACCCAGGTGTGTTCACCTTACTTTCTGTCTGTTTTGTTTTATATGGGAAGGGAAGGATTGCAGAAGTTTCATGTTTTCGGGTTCTGTTGTGTGTTTGGGTTACTTTGTGGCGCTTTCTGTCTGTCTGCAGCCCAGGCCGCTGGGTTCTTCCCAGATCCTGATCGTATATCTGCCTGTGGTTGTGTAGGTTGGAGGATTTGTATCTCAGACATGAGGACTGAGTGATGGCAGGCAGTATGGAAATGGTAGCTAGAAATTCAGCGTCCCTTCATGCTGTTACTCTTGTCTTACTTTCTAGCTCAGATTAGAAGTTGTGTAAGAGGTGGCTGACGGCAGCTGAGCCCGAGTTACTGAGGGGCAACAGGAGAGGCAGCAGTGCTGCCAGTCTGGCAAAGAGGTCTGAGGCTTTGAGGCTGCCTGGACAGACAGGAGATAATGTTGACCCTGAAGGTAACAATCTTGGCTCCCCTGAGAAGCTGCAACAGCCCCACAGTTACAACCTTTTCTTGCAATTAAAAGAATTATGTTAACAGAGGAAGATATTTTAATAGTGTTGACAGGTCAAAACATGAGTTTGCTCACAGAAATTCATACTTAAGAGTTGGGTGTTTAAAGGATTGAAACTTCTGTGAATCTTCACTTTGTACACGATTTGGTTACCAGCTCTCAGGAGGACATAAGTGGTTTGCTTTTTATTTAAGTCTAAAGCAGTCTTCATTTTAGATATAGACTTAAGGAAGTTGGTGAAAAAACACACTGTTTTTATGTACTACTAGCACTTTGTCAGACAACTGTCTTGGACAATTCTGCTTCTTAAATTTCTATTCTCACGTGATTCCTGGGTTTCTTAAGACATAATAGACAGGAAGTTGCTACTAGCTCTGAAATTATTTAAAAGAACCCTCAAATTCTGTGCTAATTGGGTTAAAGTTGTAGAATTATTTGTTTGGGTTCGTGAATTCATCTGTAGAATGACTTTCATCCAACCATGTGACTCTACCTTTCACAGAAATCTTTGTCAGCTGCTGGAAATGTTGCTTTGTTGTGATTGTTTTGCCCGAGTGTCTGAGATATGATGCGTCTCATTCTGGATATCTGATATTTTTATAAACTATTTTAAAATTTCACTTGCACTGCTGATAGATTAATGAACTGATATTACCTTAGAGCAGAACAAACATGCAATTACTTATTTCCAGCTGACAGGGAAGCGTGTTCTGCATTGCAGAATGACTTGTACTGGCTTCACCTTCAAAGTTTGCTTATCCTGATCTTTAAAAAAACCTCATGTTCACATAATGCTGCTGCTTGTCAAATACCAAGTGCTTACTGAGTAGTACTCAAATGTTTCTGCACAAGTTCATCACTGCTGGATCTTTTGAAAAGTATAAAATATGTCTTTGCACTGTAGTTTTATTCTTGTACTTCTTTAGGGTCTAGTAAATAAAAAATATTATTAAAAGTATTATAGTTTGCAAGACTAGATTTTCAAAAAAAGGTGTCTGCAATATTTGACAGTTACAGAGAAACTACAAAGAAATATTTACATGTTGCTGTGGTTCAGTAAAACTGGTAAATGAAATTACCAATTAAATCGCTGGCAAATGAAAGATAAAATGGTGAATCCGAGAGTATAAATGAGTTTTATTTGAAATGCAGGTTGGATCACCAGTGACTAGAGAAAAACATACTATTTTTTAAATTACATCTGAAAACGGACAGAAATGTCTTTGTAGTAGATCTCATGTGATACATGGAAAAGGATAAATATTTGGGGTTCTTTGGTGTTGTGGGGTTTGGGTTTTGGTTTGTTTTTGTTGTTTTTTGTTTTGTTTGGGGTTTTTGGGGTTTTTTGTTGTTGTTGTTTGGTTGTTTTTTTGTGGTTGTTGTTGTTGGTTAGTCTTTTCCATCTGAAGAGAAGACTGAGGAATGATAACCTTGGTAATGACACTTGTTTTAGAAAAGTGGTTTTTATTCAACATAAGTTTTTTAATATTGCCTTTTAATTCAAGTGAGAGATGTGGGAGGAAGTGATTTTGTATTATAATCAACATTCTCCCTCTGTAATGCTGTTTATATTAATGCTTGGACAGTACCTGAGAAATATGGCAAAATTGATATCAGAGGGGTGTTTGTAGTAACAGAACAAAGTAAGGGATTAAAATGTGTTTACATCTTTTCATATAATGGAGTGAAAAAGGACTTTCATTCAACTTATCCTCTAACAGAAAGTGTTAAAAGAAGCTTGTTATGTCTATTATGTGAATAAAGCTAAATAAAGCTGACAGCTTCTTAACTACTGATGTATAGAACTCTATGCTCATGTGTACTAAACACTTCACTTTACTGCACTGAGAGTGCTTTAGTTTAACGTAGCAGGCTAGAAGCTTTCATCTGAAGTTAAATGCTGCCGTGCTTAGACATTTAATTTTGTTTGCTGGAAGTGTTTGTGCACAGATAAACTGTAGGAGCTAAAGTCAGATCTGCAGTGGTAGTTCTGTGTGTAATGGCGAGTGTAAGAGCTTAGGGAAGGGTTTAAGAATGAGGTGTATGCACCCCCAGTAACTGACACTACTCCTGTATCTTTAAGACCTTCTCCCACTGAAAGAGGTGGTTTTCACTGGAAAAAGTTGCCAGACACTCTATAACAGAATTAATCTCTCTGAATGTATTTAGCAGAGCTCAGATGTTTTACTTCAGGATGAGCTGACTCTTCCTGAAGGTGTGTTTCTCTCTGTGGGCAGTAAATGGATTATACAGAACTAGCTCAGGTGTCAATATCTACATTTGCTTAGATGAATCCTATTGCTATGCTGCTGTCCTTTCCTATTTTTTAATGGCAAAATATCTAAAAAATTCCAGGAGTTTAGTGTAGGAATGAAAGCTCAGGCTTCTTTTCACAAGAATTAGAGTCATACTTCCTTTTCTTCTTTCTTTGGTTCCTTGAATTTTGTGTTTCTTTTCTGGCTGCTTACCTTCTGTCTGGGCCACCCTCCTAGGAGAGGGGGTCGTAATTTTGATCCTTCTGAGGGTGAACAAAGACACTGAATTAAATTTTACCACTTGAATGGCTATGCAGCTACTTAGTATTAGATCAAAATGTGAGCACAGTGAACACTGCCATCTCAACTTTCGCTCACATCCTTTCTGCAAGGGTGAGCCTCCATGATAGTAGTGGCCAGCAAGTGCCTCTATCCAGACTGACATCTGGACGTGACTCCTCCTTTTGCTACCGAAATTTCTGGAGGGGGGTTGCGCTTCCGAATATGTGTTTCTTTAGCATTTCTTATTGCAGAGTTGGATCAACCTGCTTGTTCTTTTTGTTATGGCTCTTAACTCCACTTGTGCTTTCTGTAGGACACTTTTGTACCTAGCACAAGCAGAATGGGCAAGTCTATTCTGCAACATGCTCCAAAGGCCGGCTACCAGTGCCTGAACTGGACATGTTGATGCCACCCACTGCAGCTCATCTCTGCCTGCTTCTTTCAGTGGAAAAAAACCCAACTACTGAAATTCCTCTGAAGTTAACTTATCCCAGTGTATCCAGAAGCCATGGAGATGCATGCTTACACTGAGGAGCTTTGAAGCACTCCTGAGTCCACTACTAAAGTGTAATCCTTACAATTACTTTTCACCTTTGTCATACCTACACTTTGAGAATTGTAATTACGCAGTTCAGAGCTGAAGGAAGGAAATGAGGGGGATTTTCTGTTCATGGTCTAAAAGTCTTGGTTGTGTTGGAGACTGAGATGCATCAGCAGGCAAGAGAATCCTGGAGTAATTTTAGTTCCCTGTTTTTACCAGCTAGAATGAACGATACCTGTGCTGCCATGTCTTTGCTTTTGTGGGGCGTGGCCCCAGCAGCTTCAGTAGGGATTTGCATATGCCCAAATGAAGGATCAGCAAGTCAAGTGGTTTTAGACAGTAGAAATGTACAGTGTTGTCACTGCATGCGAGGGTCACTGCACCTGAGTTAACTGCCAACAATGGCAATCAGTGACAATTTCAAATATTTTCAGTACCTGTTTTTAAGTGCAATCTGCTTGTTTGCATATTGCTGCCACAGCTTGATTTTTCTTACTTGCTCTTTGCATGTCCTAAGTTTGTGTACTGGAGCCCATTTTTTATTCAATACATTTTTTGAGTCAGTAAACTGGGCTTTCATTTTCTGTCTTTCGTAGGCTATTTCCAGTTTCTAAAATAGCTTCTGTGCTATTTTTTCCTGCATTGTGTTCAAAGTAATTTTTTTTTTACCTCTTATTCTTTTTCATTGCACAGTACAGCATGCTTTTCTTGCTAAATTTTATGCTTTATTCTAACATCAGTGTTGCTTTTGTTAACCTTTCTGCTGTTTCTTATAATATTTTAGCTTAAAAAGTTCCCAACATTCCTAGGCACTTAATAGCCAGAGAATGAAATAGGAGCCTTGTGAAAGATTAAGCCATCTTTTAAAGGGCTGAAGAACAGCTCTCCGGCGTTTTTGTTTACTTTGGTATGGTCTTTAATTCCAGCTTCAAGAGTTACGCCGATGACAATGAAAGTGATTTTTTTAATCCCATACAGTGAGAAGGTGGCTGATGGTAATGTGAGCATTAGAAAGCAAAGCATAATCAGATTGAACTGTAGACAAGGGAAGATTGTAGAATAAAAGATATGGGAGGACAAGGTGCTCAAGGTGATGCTATGGGTTTAGGAAAGAGTGTTTGGGAAGCCGCTCATGGGGAAAGAACCCAGGGGTGTTGATTGACAGCCACTGAACATGAGCCAGCTGCGTGCCCAGGTGGCCGAGGAGGCCACTGGTATCCTGGCCTGGATCAGCAATAGTGTGGCCAGCGGGACCCAGGCAATGATTGTACCCCTGTACTTGGCAGTGGTGAGGGCACACCTCAAATCCTGTGTTCAGTTTTGGGCCCCTCAGTACATGAAAGACATTGAGGGGGCTGGAGTGTGTCCAGAGAAGAGCAACGGAGGTGGTGAAGGGTCTGGAGCGCAAGTCTGGTGAGGAGCAGCGGAGTGAGCTGGAATTGTTTATTCTGGGGAAGAAGAGGCTCAGGGGACTTCATCACTTTCCAGCCACCTGAATGGGAGATGGTAGCCAGTTGGAGGTTGGTCTCTTCTCCCAAGTAACAAACAATAAGGCAAGAATTAATGGCCTCAAATTGTGCTGGGGAGTTTTAGTTTGGATGTTAGGAAAATGTCTTCATGGAAGGGTTGTCAAGCACTGGAACAGGCTGCCCAGGGAAGTGATGGAGTCACCATTCATGGACGTATTTAAAAGACTCGTAGATGCGGCACTCGGGAACATGGCTTAGTGGTGGACTTCGCAGTGCTGGGACTTGGTAGTGCTGGGTTGGACTAATGCAATGAAGTCAGAATGCAACTCTGCTAGCAAGGTCTGTTTTGCTGGTGATGCAACTTACTAAAAGAACTGGGGATAAAAAAGGCATTTTGGTCCCAGTTCAAAGCACTTTACATGTTGGTCACGATTCATTTGCAAGCGGCAGTGAAAGAGGTGGTGTGCTGGGTTCCTCGCATGAGAATGTGTAGGAGGGAGTTTACCAGCAGGATAAAAATCTTACCTTTGCTGGCTAATGCTGGAATGACCTGTGCTCTGAATCGTCCAGGTAAGAGGAGAGTCTTCTAATAGGTATTTGTACAGATAAGAGATAAATGTACTCGGATATTTGTGTGAACATGATCTAGCTGTTGAGCATCCAGATTTCAAAGTGCTTTCCTAGGATAACAATGTCATTTAAATGTGAGCGTGGTTTGTTTGTTTGTAATGCCTGCCAACAATCTTTCTAGGAACAGGATATAAAACTGCTACTTGGTGACTTGTTCGTTCTGTTTTGATCTGCGGTTTAATTACAGCATGTTTAATTGCTCTTTTCATTCACTCAGGAGGCAGAGCATTTTCATTTTTTCCCCTTTCCTGTGTATCTTTTTTTTTTTTTTGTAGGCACACAATTTGGTAGGATAATACTCATCAAATGACTCAGAAAATAAGATATTTGTCCTTTCAAACAGGAATGACTGTTCTTTTTCTCATGAGATCACATGATTCCAATTTATTATTTTTATGCCAAGCTTGCTGCATGAAGATGGGGCTCCTTATTGCCACAATTTTTTATCAGAAGTTTACTGAAATTTCTTGCCTGGTTCCAACTAGGGGGTTTTGTCTTTCCATTTATTTATCATACCACATTCATACCAAGGCTGCCATTTTTCTCTGTGATCTTTAAACTTTATGAATAACTAAAAGGATCTCACATTTTCCTTATACTGAGTTGAGATAGAAACAAGTTAGATAATTCTTCAAGAAGAATATTTATGTTATAAACCAGTGCTGGTGCCAAAAGGGAGATACTATTCCCTTTCTTTTCCTCACTGTTTGCTAGTTGTTTAATGAAGCAAATGAGGGACTTCTCTTCGGTTGAAACTGATCTAGAAGACGAGATGTTTGCTGCCTCAGACTGCTCATGGGACTTCAGACTTCCCACAGAAATGAAGGAGAATATTAAAGATGCTGGAAATGTGGTTACATGTCTATTGGGGACTCTTGTGCCTTCATAAGGGACACATCTGACTGTCTTTAAGCAAATTTATGCCTAAGGACCTGTCTGTAAGGAGGATGAACTGCATGGCCAGTGTGTCATGGGCTAAGTGGTAAATTTTAGAATGGTTTGGGTTGGAAGGGACCCTAAAGATCATTCCAACCACCCTGCTGTGGGCCGAGACACCTTCCACTAGACCAGACTGCTCCAAGTCCCATCCAGCCTGGCCTTGAACACTTGCAGGGGTGGGGCATCCACAGCTGCTCTGTGCAGCCTGTTCCACAGTAGCCGTGTACTGACTCTTTACTGATGCCTGAGGAGATGCTCTTGCCTTTGCCTGTGCCTCCAGGACAGCTCCCTCCAGCACTCACAGCAGAGCTATTTGAATAGGGTGGAAACCATCTCGTATTTGCCATTAAACTCTGTGCAGGGTGCCAGTAGCTAAAACGCATCAGCTATGTACAGGTTGCTGAGAGCTACCTTCCCGAAGCGGAAAGAAGGGTAGGTGGGAGATCATTAATGATGTCATCAATCTCAGCTGTCCTCTTGCTCAGTGTGGTGTTATTTGACAGTGTAGTCATAGTGTGCGGAGGTAATTTTGGTCAAGGCAGAAAGATGAAAAAGAACATACGGTTAATGGAAATATTTGCAATGTATGTCTTATGAGTCATTTTATTTCCTCCACTTGCCAAAACAAGTTAGCAGGGAAAATGGTTTACTAGTGTAACTGGGAAGACCTGTTTGTGTTCATGAAGCATGAAAACTGCCAGCAGCCTTTGCATCCCACAGTTTTACTTTTTGTTCCCTTCAGCCCAGGTCCCCCCAGCACTAAGAGTTCAGTGTTCTCTTCCTGGGTCCCTAAAGGAGGACAGGAGGCATAGGCTTTGCAGTCCACACCAGTAACAGGTGCTCTATGTACATCATGGTTCTGATCCTGCTCTCTGTGTCCAGCACTCCAGATCTGCTCTGATACCAAGTTTTTTTTATTCATAATAATTTTCAAAATAACAGATTCCCCCATTCTCCCTCTGGACTCAGGACTTTGTCGTGTTTTCTGTTTTCATTCGCTATTTCAGTTTTTCCTAGGTGAGTTGTGAGCATTTTCATTTTGGCAGGGAAAATAAATAGGGGTGAAAGGAGGTTATGGTTACATGAGAAGTTGTCTTTAATCTGTGGTTGTGTAGGTGTTTGAAAGTGACAGCTTTTCTAGCCAGATGATGGGGTTTTCACATGTTTGTATGTTTTCTTTTCCATTTCAATTATTCTGTTGTTCTTGAATTTATTAGATGTGTTACTGATGTATAGGATGCTCCCTGAAATGCTGGAATAGACAGAATAGTGCTCAAAGGCTATTGTATGAGGCCAGATGACAGCCTGCCCTCCAGGGAAGTGTAGGACTTAACAAATGGGCTGAACTCCACCAGAATCCTTATAATTGTTTATAGTGACTCATTCTTCCTGGCTTGTTACTTCTTCCTATGAAAAGTATGTATTTTTGAATATCTTAACAGAATGCACCATGCTTTAATTATAGCCAATTCTTTGAACTAGTTCTTCTTTTACAGTAGTGCTGTACAAATTCTCTTAGCCCTGTGCATAGTCTTGGTGTTTTCTCCACTGCTTAAGTATACTCTGTAAAGGTTTTAGAGAACTCCTGTATTACTTTCCAGAGAGATCAAAGTTTCATAAAAGTTTGAGAATATAATCCAGATTTAGAGGGTTTTTTTAATGTGTTCCATCACACTTTTTTGACCAGAACCTTACATACAATGGCAGTTATGCAAGAAGGATGCTATGTATTGTTCCTTCCCTTATGTGAAATTTTTAAAAATGCAGAACATTCGTATACGAGTTCCTGAAATGAGTTATGCAGGTCCCCTGTGAATGCAGAGGAAATTTTGCAAAGGACATGATAGTCTACTGTTGTTATTTGCTGAAACCAGCCAGTAACACAACCCAAAATAATTATGTTATGTTCATTCTCTTTGGTATGTTACCTGTAGGATAGAACAGTGTTTAAAAATGATCCTAACTAATGTCTAAATTCAATGAACTCCTGTCAGGAATTCTCTCTGTAGTCTGAACAGAAGTAAGTTAATTTAAAGTTACACAGGTTCAATGCATTTCTGAGAGGATCGAAACGTTAGTTGTGTTCACTAGTGCACTTCTTGCCAGGTAAGTGCTCTGGGAAAGGAGAGATTTGCCACCACTCTATCCTTCCTAGGCCATCTCCCTTAGCTGATGTTTTTGGACAAGCCAGGTGTACATCCTGATCCCTATGTTATTTACAGTTACTTTGGATTTAATACAGAGTTTGTTTCTCAGTTCTGGAGGCTTCTGCTTCTGTGGTTGTTTGGGCACCTGGCTGGTCAGGCTGCACTTCATACGCTCTCTAGAAAGCAAACTAGACATTAGTTTTCTTCTCCAAACCTCCTGCCTCCTTCATTACACCAGGAGGCAACTGTGTGATTCCTCTAGGTGAAGAGCCAGCCTAGAAATCCGGTCATTGATATTGAATGATAGATGAAAAGTGTCTTGAAAGGGTAGTAAACAGAGAATGAATATGAAGTGTTTTGTGAAGTTTGTAAAAGTAATTGCATTGGTACATCATGAAGGTCCTAGAAATACAAGAGCTGAAATGCTGAAACTGAGAAAAGTGAGGTTTCTGTAGGTACTAACACAACTCACAGAAAGTGCTGACCCAAGGGTATGCATATTACTCCAATTTTTAAAATTTTTCAAGTTCTCAGTTTTTTCTACACTGAAGCTCTAGCAGAGTTTTTTGTCATGACTGGGAATTTGATTATTTGAAACAAATCACCTGAGCTTCTTTAAACTAGGATTCCTATCAATAGGTGCCCATAAAAAGAGGTCCGATTAAAAGCAAACCAACAAAAAAAGATGCTGAACAAAAACTTTGATTCAGCAAGATTTTTAATACTCTGGCTCAGTTCCATGTCACACAAACACAAGCAGAGGTTTAATTGTATGACTTAACATAGATAGAATTGCTCATGTGTATAAAGTGCTTTGTGCTTGATTTTGTTCATGCCAGGTGCTTGGCACTTACTGGTCTTAAAACCTTAGATCTTGTTCCTTTTAAAATAGGTGTTAGTTCAAAATCATCAGAAAAACATCAGTTTTCAGGAAAAGCAAGGAGATGTACTAGGTGTCTTCAATATGTAATGGAAATACTATATGCAAATGGAATGAAAGAGAACAAGTCAGGACTTTCTGCTTATGAATTATCTACACTGAAAAGGAAGCCTCTTTGAGGCTACCGGATTGGTACTTCCTATATTTATTTATTGGAGTTTGTGTATGAAATGTCTTTGTTTCTAAACCAACACAAGCATTTTCATCAAACTGATTTTTTAGCAACTCAGTATGTTTGCCTGAAAATAGAGGCATTTAATTGAAAGACAAAGGTTGGGTGAATTCAGGTTAGATATTGAAAAAATTCACACAGGTAATGTTGTGTAACTGAGTAAAAGAAAGCACATCTCAGTGATATCTAGTTTAGAACAAACACATTTGATGTCCTTGCTGTTTATCCTGTGTCAAATAATGCTACTGGACCAGCAGAAAAATCATAATTGTAAATTATGAGAATAAAAATTCTTGGGTTTAAAGCTTTCAACGTGTCTGTGCATAGAGTACTGAAAATGCTTTTAGAAAATAAAATTGTATCCGAAGAGGTGAGAAATAAAAATACTTGAAAATTTAATTTTTGAAGTTTTTCTCAACAGATTACAGATGAGAAAGCTGATGTCACTGGGCCTGTACAATTGCAGTAATAATTATCAATTACATGTTTTTTAGAAGTTATGCTACTCCTTAACTTCAATGTTCTGCAAATTTGCCACTTGGTGGTGCCAAATTGATTTATAAATCACAGATGTGAGCTGAGACAAGCTGTTGGAGTTGTTTCTGAGGGTTGTATACTAAGAGATACATAAATTTGGTTGGAAAACTTTGATTTTGTGACAACTCTGGTGCAGCTGTGCTCAGCCGCACTTCTGGCCTCCATTCCTCAAGCCCTGTATCTTGAGTACCTCTCTGTCCCTCCAGTATGAGAGATAATAAGTGTATAGTGAAGTTACATCTGTGAGAACAGAGTTTTTTCCATACCACACACCTGGCAAAAAATAGTTTGGATCCAGTGATATTCCAAGCATGGTGCAGAATATGACTTTGGGGTTCCTGGAGGCAGCTGCAGGTGTGCTACTTGCAGTATTATTTTTGTAGGTGTTTGACTGGAGTAGTTCCTGTCCAGTTGTGGTTTTAACACTGCCAGAATTTTCACGTTTATCACTGAGGTCTATATCCTTGAATTGACGGGCAATGATTATACTAAATGTAAATCTAAACAAAAAGACTCATGATTAAATTAACCTCCTCCGTCTCTCAGTTGCAGGGCACCTCTTCGGCAGGCTTGAAGTTTCTGTTTTATTAAACTGTCTTAATTTGTCACAATGTTTCAGTGTAGTCAGTGTTTAGCATTGAAGAATATTTGCACCAGACTTAATGACTTCTTTTTTAATTTTTCTTTTTCTCTCTCTCAATACTGCAGTCCCAAAAGAATTGGTGGAGCTTCACTTGAAACTGATGAGAAAAATTGGGAAGTCTGTCACAGCAGACAGATGGGAAAAATACTTGATCAAGGTACAATATGCATGTTGTATTATTCTGCAGTGCTGGAATATGGTTGTGATGAACAGTTGTGTGAGCAATCCTTGGTACAAGTTATAGGAGCCTTGGGCTGTGCCAGCGTTGACATGCGTGCATCAAATCCCAGCTTAACTTGCAGTCTGCCTAGGCTTGTTGAAAAGAAGTCTCCAGCAACAGGCACCATCTTTTGCATGTGAATAATTTCATAATTTGTAGGAAAATACTTTCTTGAGTATTAAGACTCTAAATAAAGAAGATTCAGTAGCCTGCAAATGGGTGAAATAGAGCTGAGATTTATACAGTAACAATTCATTTGTATATCACTTGTCCAGATATGATGTAACTACTGTGATTTGGCTAATACTCATAACGGAACCATACAGTGGTCTTGTAGCATGTGTTAATAATATAAAAAAGTATTGCAGTGATTTATATCTGCATGCTCAGAATGGCACAGCTAAGATGAAAGTGTAGTTATGCATCAGTAAAAATAGAACATCCCACTGTTTTACATAATTCTGTCTTGGTATTTTAATTGCAGCCATGTCTTTGTTGACACTTTATATGCAAATAGTTTGCAGTTTAAAGAATTTACACTGCTTCAAAAAATAAAAATATATGGATAGTCAAAATTAATAGGTTACCATTTCCCCTCTGGATATGTTCCATGTGTCTTTTTATCCACAGAATTGTAATCCTGTTATTGTCTGTGCAGCTGTGATCACATCTTGCTTAGAAATACAGCATCATGGTAATAGCAACCTACAAATAATGGCACTTGGCAAATCCAGCTACAGTTCTTCCCCTTAAGTGGCATCTATAAGTTTTACAAAGATATGAATTTGTCTTGAGGTTTGTGTACCGTTTAAGATGATGATGTTTTTAGGGCTGGGAATGTGTTGGGGAATAACCTGCTGGAGGGCCTTTCTTAATCCTAACCCCTAACCAGTTGTAAAGTATTGATGATAATTTTTAAAAATAACAATGTAATAATTTATGTAACTTGTGTGTACTTTGTGTATTACCAAGTACTGTGGTTACTGAATTGTGTTAAATTCCTGAATAAACCCAAAAACCATTGCAGCAAACTGAGAAAACCCAACTCTCACTCGTGAACTTATGTGTACCCCACTGGAGCCACTTACCAGTTGTGTGGTAAACAGAAAGCAGAGCGATAACACAAGTTTGAGGGAGTAGTTTGGAAATTCTTCTTCAGGGAAGCAGTAAGGAAACCCTCCCTCACACCCCTGTTAAGACCAAGTAAGTGTTAATAAATTCTACTTCATTTAACAGTCTCCAGAGCTAACTTGAAGCTTATTCTGGCCAGTAGTTCAAAGAAACCTTGAAGAACAAAGGAATTTGAATATAACTAATTAGAAAGGTATGCTAATATTGTCCCCATTTCAAAGGAGTATGATTAATTTAGAAAAGCAAGGAAGAGTATTGGGAAATGCTACAAAAGCCAGGAAAAACTGAAAAGATGTGGAACTACTGAGAGCATTTTTCCTTGATGCCTACAAAATTGTTCCACATATCATTGATGACACTCTAAGAGGCAAAGTTGACCTGTTTTTCCTTTGTTAGAAATTACTGCTGTGTTGCTTTGATAAAACAAGGTTTGATACATTCTAGATGTTCTTACATAGGGGGAAACTTTGGTGGAGGACATTCAGATTTATGTGCTCTTAATATTTATGCATGTATGTATGATTGTATTTTGTTTATATACCAACTAAGTATAAAATGTACTTCACATGAATGTTGTGTTTATAAAGAGTATCTTAAAAATTGTCTCTAAATTGTGGTTGGTATTTTGACAGATATATTTTGGGATAGGAAGTGAACACGGTAGTTGAGAGTTCTTTCCCTTCCCTCTTCTGGTGGTGAACCACCCAAGTTAGATCACCAGCATGTGCACTGGTGAAGGTGCACTCATACATCCTTTTATGGAAGAAAATGGCTGTAGGTCTCTGTGAATCTGACTTTTTGTCTCGGCACAAGGAATGTCATGTGCTCATGTATGGCTGACACATTCAGCCATAAATGCCTGGTCCTAAACATTCCAAAAACTAAGAGGAACTGTCCAGTTTAGCTGATTTTGGGAAACATGTAGTTAAGTCACACAGCACTGTCTCCTGACAAAGTGTTTTACCTGACAATTGTCAAACACAACTTAGGTTTTTATACAGAGGAGATTTCTCTGCACTGGTCCATCTGAAACCTTCAACCCAAAATCAGCACATTCTGAACACATTTGTCTTTTTTGGTTACAATTCAGGTGTCTATAGTCCCACCCAAGGAGACTCTTCTGCTGTGTCTTTCACCTTCCTGTTTTCCTTGTTTAAAGCGAACATTTGGAACATGGTAATAGTGTTGGATACCATCATAGCTGCTTTGGAATTATTTGAAAGAGATGTTTCAGCATTTCTTGCAGGGTGGGAAGGTGCTGACCACTCTTAGCATACAGAAGCCAGCAGTTCCTGCAAGCAGCTTTTTGATCAGTGTGAAGCATCCTGTCTGTGAGGACAGAGACTAAGATTTCAGCAGAGCCTGGATCAGTGAGATCTGTAGTTCAGAGTTGTGACAGTACTTGTCAGGAGAAAGCGCAATTATCTGGTTTTTAATTGTCAAAATGTAGTCTTTTCAGTTTGAACAGATGCTTCATCAGCTCTCATGTCTCAAAGCTTTTGCTTTGACAGTCACACACTTCAGTAGCACATGAAGCTTCTCATTATTGCTCTCATACTTAATGAGTAAGTAATGAACAGCAACTGGCATATGCCCTGAGCAAGGGGTTTGATATACAGTTTTCCAGTGTTCTTCACGTTACATAGTTGAAAAGGAGAGAGAAAGTGGAGTAGCCTCATTTTGTGAGTGAGCAGTGATTGTCTTCTGCTGCGAGCTTTGGCTTGGCATCAGAGAAGTCCCTGTGTAATATTCCTTAACCTCAGAGCAGGAAAAACTGCTCTTCTGCAGGATCCCTTGTGACCAGAGTGCTCTTCACTGTTCTCTGTAGGTCACAGCTTAAAGTCAGAGTATGATTTATGGTGTGGCTGAGCTGACCTAACTGCATGCTTACCCTTGTGCCACCTGAGAAATTATGTCAGCAGTAGGGATAGTGGAAGGTTGGTAGTGTGGCTGTGGGGACAGTGGAAGAGTAGCTGCCCCTTTGCTTGGTTGGAGGCCAGGCAGAGTTTTACATTATGGATCAGTTGATCTACTACTTCTCTTGGGTGAAATTTAGGATTATTTTTGCTGCTCTTTCCGGAGAAAGCTGCTTTCAGATGTGACTGACAGGTTTTAAGTAGCTTGGTAACTGTATCTTATGTTTAATAATAATTTGTTGGTTAGGGGACTGCACTGTTTTAGTTGAGTCCAGCCTTGCAGACTGAAGGGCAGCAGCACCTCATGCACTGATTTGACAGTTGTGATTCAGCAGTGGCACTTCAAAATAATCCCAAATGGAGGTGTAGCTGTGATCAGCTTTTGCCTCCTCATGTATATTTCCACTGGAATAGCCTCACTGACTGGAGATCCCACCATGTGTTCTCAATTGATGAGCAGCTTGTCTCTGTTTATGAGAGTTGTCTTAAGCACATCTGAGTTGTTTAGGAGGAGAGGGAACTTCTTCTTCACCTTTATTATTGGAGCTCATGCTGATTCAATCTATTTCTCCTCTAGTGCTGCTTTTTCTGGTGTTAGGGTTTTTTCCCCCCATATTGGGGTGGTTGAATTTATTTGCTTTAAATAAATTGAAATTTGTTATACTTACAGATTTTAAAATATTTATTAAGCAGCTTGAAGTCCAAGATATTTTGTAAAGAATAATAATTCCACAGTGTGGAGTGAGTGGCAGTTGCATTTGTTATCTGCAGTACAGTTGAAGGACTTAGGGGGCCCCAAGAGACCCTGGTAACTTATGTGCTAAGTGTTTTAAGGAGATACAATAGGAAAACATGTCTGCTTGAGAGAATTTATATTCTGAATAGACTGAAATAGGAAAATATGTGCACAACAAAGACAGTAATACCTTCCCATTCCAGAGTCGTGCTACCTAATTTTGGATGTTTAGAGAATGTGGTGGTGATCAGGGCTTCGATGATCTGCTCTTCCATGAAAATTCAACAGTGCTTGCTAATGTGCCTCAGTTTTACTTTTTCTTTTTGTGTAAGACTTTGACTGCAATCCCAAAGAGATAATGTATAATTAATTACTGTAGTAAGGTATTACTGATAAAAAAGTTTAAAGTTGCTTTTTTCTCCTAACCTTAGAAATCTGCTTATTTCGTTTGTAACAGATATGTCAAGAATTCAACAGCACTTGGGCTTGGGAGATGGAAAAAAAAGGATACCTAGAAATGAGCGTTGAATGCAAACTGGGGATTCTGAAGGTACACATTTGTCAGCTAAGGTTCTAAATTACTGCTTCCTCACTCACTTTAGAGTCTTGCAAATTTAGCTTGACTGAACCATAAGTGCATATATTAAATATAGAGCTGATCTTGGAACAGACATGACATTATTCATTGTAGTGGGATGGACCCAAACTGCACACAACACTTTGTTTACATACTTTTCGCACTTTGTATGACAATAATCTTATGCTTACTGTTCTGTCAAGAGCTCTTTGCTGGTGAAATACACACTTTTAAATGTGTTGTTACCTTGAATTCCAAAGGCAAAATGGGACTTCATCTTTTCTGGTGTTGACAAAATTGTCAGGGTTGATTTCAAGTTATGTATGGGTTCTACTGTAGAATGAGATCAGCTTTACTATGTAATAAAAATTTAGAATAAGCTTTCTAAGCTAGCCAGGTTAAAAAAACCCAAAACCAAACCAAAACCTTGTATCTCTTTTAAAAACAACATGGTCTGGAAAAAACTGACAGCTACAGCTGATACACAGATCCAACTGAGAGAGACCCAAAAAGAAGTTCCAAATTACACTGAAATGAAATGAGCTGATTTTCTTCTTCTTTCTGTTTATATTTTTGATATCTTAAAAATCTTTCTACTTTTCCAGTATCTCTGTGAATGTCAGTTTGATGACAATCTAAAGTTCAAGAATATCATTAACGAGGAGGATGCTGATGCCATGCGTCTGCAGCCCATTGGTCGGGACAAGGATGGCCTCATGTACTGGTATCAGCTGGATCAAGAGCATAACGTCAGGATGTACATAGAAGAACAGGATGACCAGGATGGATCCACGTGGAAGTGCATTGTTAGGTATTCCTTCTTTTTATTTTGTAGGATTTTTAGCTATTTGTGACTGCGGCTCAGAAATGTATTTCAGTAAATCTTAATTTCTCACACAGTAGGATTCATGACAGTGGGATTTTCTGCACTGACATTATGTTCTAGTGAAAAATCATGTACAGAAATAACTCACGGATTTGTTGGTAACAGCCATCATGTAATTTGTTTCCTGCTTGTTCAAGCTGCGATGAATATATAGAAAGGGTAGCAAGAGGAGACTGTCTTGACGATGATGACTCCGTACTGGTTACTGGCCAGCTAAATGCCTTAGAACGTATAACACTCATGCTTCTTTAACTTCCTTTTGTTAGGAAAGCTACAAGTGGACATATTTGTTCTTGAGGAAATTATATTGCAATTACTCCTGTTGGAAGGGAACCAGAGGAGGACAAGGAGATGCTCAGAGAGCTGGAGCACCTCTCCCATGAAGGCAGGCTGAGAGACTTGGGAGTGTCCAGCCAGGAGAAGAAAAGGATCCAGGGAGAACTCAGAGCCCTTTCTAGTATCTAAAGGGGAGAGGGATTTGTTACAGAGGCATGTAGTGACAGGACAAGGGGGAATGGCTTCAAACTGACAGAGGGCAGCTTTAGATTTGCTATTAGGGAAAAATTCTCTCTCTGAGAGTGCTGAGGCAGTAGCACAGGGTGCTCAGATAAGCTGTGGCTGCCCCGTTCCAGGAAGTGTTTGAGGCCAGATTTGATAGGGCTTTGAGCAACCTGGTCTTGTACAAGATGTCCCTGCCCATGGCAGGGAAGTTGGAACTAGATGATCTTTGAAGGTCCCTTCCAGCCCAAACCATCTGCAGGTTATTTACACTGCCATAATTTTCAGCAACCAAGGGAGTCATACAAAATGTTTAAACCACTATTAACAGGCCATGAAATGGTAAGCATTACTACGAGTTACATGTAGACAGCTGTTGTGGGGGAATAAAGTAAATGTATCCAAACAAAGAGATCAAGAGCTGAAACATGCATCATCCATCTCTTCCATGCATTATAGACTCCAAAATTCATTGCCAAAAGAAGAAATCAGGGTTCTACTGGGAAGGTTCTAACACTCCACACGCACAGCAGAAAACCACAGTAATGCTCTAAGAAATCTGAAATGGTTTTAAAACCTGTGAGTCTCCACATATTGGGATTGTTGCAGGCTTCCTTTCTTTCTGTAAACCTGGGGAAAACAAATTGCTGAACATCAACTTTGAAAAACAGATGTGAGAGCCTTATTTTTCTAGTCCATTAAGAAAACCATGACTGTTCAATCACAGGTCAAATTCTTTTTAAGTTAAGGTGGTGTTTTTATAGTTGGATGTGCAGTTTAAATAAGGAGTTACAGTGCACTGAGATTCACGCTCATAGAGATGTGCACCCACATTTTTTTGCTGTCAGAACTTGAGTTGATGGAGTTTTCTAGACAACTTGGTGTTGTTTCTTGCATGTGCTTAGGATGGGCACTTGCAAAAAGCATCTAAATTATTTTGCTGGTTGCTTTTGCAAATTCCACTCATGATGTGCTTGCTTCTGTGGTGCGTGAGCAGAGAGCTGTAGCTTATTCTCTGCTGAAAGAAAAAAAGAAATGGTAAAGAATAATCAGTGATGGTTAACGAGACAATAATAAATAACACAACAATAGTAGCAGCTTGGTTTCAGACTCAACAGGAATTAAGATAGATAACTTCCAAAAGCATAATTTTATTTTGGTATGGATAATTGGGAAGATTTCTAACTGCAAAGTTGCAGCCACTGGTGGGACAAGCATTTCGCTATGCTTGTATTTTCACTATATAACTTTATAAGGTTTTCAGGGTAATTCTTTTAAGCAGATAATGTTTATTTTTTATTAATCCCTTTGAGGTAAGAAAGTGTCTTATCAGCCAGTGTGTATTTCTCTTCTAGAAACCGCAATGAGCTTGCCGAGACCCTTGAGCTCTTGAAAGCACAAATTGATCCTGCTCTGTTGAAAAACAACAATTCTCAGCAGGAGAATTCATCACGTGAAAGTCCAAGCATAGAAGATGAAGACACCAAAAAGGGTGAAGAAGCAGCCACACAAGGTTTTCTGCCTTCTTTTCTCAAACTTCAAGTGTTTTACTGTGGCAATGTTAGAATTTTCAGCTTCACAAAAAGTTACTGTGTTAGACTAGGACTTGTAGACCAAATAAATATTGAATACTTTGAAGTTATTAATATATTTGGGGTTTTTTTCAGTACGTATTTAATCTCAAACATTTATTTATAGGAAGAGAGCTGTGTAAAAAATGTTTTCTCAGTAACTTTTTTTTGCTGTACATTTTGTATAATATTGTAAATGCTCATTATTGTATGTTTTTGTGGGGCATTGAACTGCTGCCAAACTTTTCCTGTTTTAGCAACATTAAAATATGAAAAAGAAAAAAAATCTGCTTGTGCAATGCCATGATTGAAATCAAGATAGTATTGGGTGTGGTGTTTATTCTTGCTTTTGAGTTAGAATCAGAAAAATATAGGTTATTTCCTCAAATGTTTCACAGTTTCAAGAAGACATGAGCTTAAGTAAGAACAATTTAAAATGCTAAAACATTGTAGAGATGAGGCTGTCCTTATCTGCCTCCACTATATTGTTGTTATTAAAATCACAGAATTATTTAGGTTGGAAAAGGTCTCCAAGATCAAAGCCAAGAACCTTTTTCCTTCCTTATTATCGTGTCATTGCACGTATTTAGTAACTTGCCTGACCTGTTGGTTTTTGCATTGGCTTTGCTAAGTATCAGTCAGCCTGAAGTATTTGACTTTTTAAGAATCTGATCTTCTTTCAGGTCATGAAGAAGTAGAAGCTTGCTATCCCAAATAATTTTACCCCAGTTTTAATACCTGGTCTTATTATTTAGTTAAAATACAG
The DNA here is from genome assembly GCA_013397175.1 of Platysteira castanea. Lineage (NCBI taxonomy): Eukaryota > Metazoa > Chordata > Aves > Passeriformes > Platysteira > Platysteira castanea. The sequence continues at coordinate 113,329 of VYXC01012091.1, read as the reverse complement.
GAAAATATTTTTACAATCCGAAACAAGATTTAAGTATTTCAGTGTGTTAATAGATGATTCTGCAAATGTGTAGAAGTTAATTGGATATATGGAATTAGCCAAGGCCTGTCTTGGTTTTGAGTATCAGAGAGAAGGACTTGGTATTCTATTCTCCTTCTTTGCAACAAGCAGTGTAGAAGAGAAGAAATAAATAAACATTTAGATAAAATTGGAGTTGTTGTGGAAGTACTGAGAGATGATTGTAGTAATGGCAGTAAACTGTGACAAACACCAGCAGAGTTATCTTTCAGTTTAAGGCATTTCCAGTATCTAACTCTACGTGTAAGTGCCACCACAACCTGCATGGTTACCAATACTGCAGAATTAATTCTGTGTACTGATAATGCTTTTGTCTTAGTCAAGTATGTGATTGAGACCTTTTCTTCAGATATGATTTTGCTTTATGTTGAATTCAGGAGCAGCCATTTGAAAACATTTTAATAAATGTCCCTACTGTAGATAATTCCCCAAATCCTGTGGCACACTCACCTGGCTCAGTACTTGCATTAGGCTCTGTATTGGTGTAAAATCATCTCCAGGCACTAGTTGCAGAATCATGGAATAGTTTGGGTTGGAAGAGACCTTTTAAGGCCATCTAGTCCAACCTCCCTGCAATGAGCAGAGACATCTTCAACTAGATCAGGTTGCTCAGAGCCCCATCTAGCCTGACCTTGAAGACTTCCAGGGATGGGGCAGCCCCAGCTTTGCTGGGTAACGTGTGCCAGTGCCTCACCACCCTCACAGTGAAGAATTTCTTCCTAATATCTAATCCAAACCTCCCTTCTCTTAGTTTAAAGCCCTTCCCCCTTGTTCTGTCACTCCATGTCCTTGTCAAAAGTCTTATAAGACCCCTTTAAGTACTGGGAGATGCTATAAGGTCTTTCCAGATCCTTCTCCAGGCTGAACAACCTGTCTCTCAGCCTGTCTCCATAGCAGAGGTACTCCAGCCCTCTGAGCATCTTCATGGCCTCACTCCTACAAGTCCATGTCCCATGTCTGTAATAAATAATGAAATTATTAGTTCATACAAATACATGGCAAACTGACCCAATGCTTACATGTTTTCTACTGACCTGATTGATTGACTTGAGTAGTATTAGGAGAGCTTGTGCATTGACTAAGTCATTTTGTGTATATGTGAAATGTTTTGTGGTAAGTTCAGGGAGTTAAACTGTAGAGCATCTGCTGATTTTTGATATGGAGAGGTTTTGGGATTCTGGTGATCCTTAATGAAATTTGGGAGAAAGCAGTAGATGAAGAGAAGAAATGGTTGAACGAAGTTTAGACAGACAGAAAAGAAGGGAAAGTGGAAGAATTTGGACACAGAGAAAATACCTCATTCTCACTGTTACAGACAGATACCTTTGCAGAGGCAGTTACAAGGGCTCTGAATGGGGATGTCTTCTATGAAGGGAGAAAAACCAGCCTTGAGCCTTCAAAATATGCATCTCTAAGGTACCTTACCACTTCTGGAGTCTTAGAGATGCATCTTTACTCTACTGATACTGAGATTTGTATGGATACATGCCTTGTATTTGAAAATACAAGATCTGTGAATTCCTCCTCACTCTTCTTTTCTAAAATGCTTAATTTTTTTGATGTAATTGTTAGCTGTCATGTCTTTTCCCCTGTATATTTCTAACCACTTCTGGAAGCTCTCATCATGCAAAAAAAACTACACTAACTCAGATGGAGAGGGGTGAGGTAGAAGGAAAAAAAAAATCATCTTTTTGTTTGCAGTTGTGGCACACTTGCAAAACTATCTTCCAGGTGGCAGGAGCTGCTGTTCTAGTATATACAGTGCTACTGTATTTGATTTTTCTAATTAGTTCTATTTCTGGCTGACACAAAGTGGTTGGTAAAATACAAAAACCTGAGATATCAAGAGGCTGTGATAAAAATAGGTAACAAGTTTAAGTGCATAGTGACAAAATAGCTGTATGGTTTATTCTGAATGCTGGAACTGTACTTCAAGCCCTAATGATCTACAACCGAATTAGCAAAGTGGAATAACCTGATTCTTTAAGGCCTGCAGGTTTTTCTGGGATATGTTACTATTCATTGCTTGTTTTAAAAACAGCAGATGAAGCAAGTGTAGATTATTGTTGGCATTTAGGAAATGCCTAGAGAACCTGGATGAATTTCGCTGTAAGCCATTATGCTGAATGTCTTTTCTCTGAACTGTTGAAATACAGTAATTAAGTATATCTTGAAATAAAAACATGTACAAACAGGGGACTCATTTCTCTGAGGAATTTCCCTTGAAGGCCATGGAATCTTCCAACATGTTCCGTTTTCCGAAATAGTCCAGAAACTTGAATGAGATTTCATGCCTCTGCCTAGGTTTTGTGTATCCTCTGGAAGTATTGTGGTAATACTGAAGAAGGGACTGAGATGTCTGTTGAAAGAAGCATAAATCTAGAGTTCTGCTGCTGGCTTCTGAAATTTAGGTTTATCTTGGTGTATAATTAAACTGAACAGTGGTTCTAGGCCTAAAAATTGTCAGTCCACTTAATTTAATGACAGTGTTAGACAGGCTGGATTTCTACTAATTCAGTGAGAGAAGAGTCCTTTGTGCGAGACTTGGGCTGTTGGGTTTTTTAGATATGCCTCTGTTTCGATGAAGTTCTTTGTAATCCTGTAGGTCCCTTGGTTGTTTCATAGCTGTTTTTCTCTGTCAACAGAAAATCAATTGAAAATCAAAGAAGAAAAAGAGGAGGTGGAGGAACAGTCAGTGGAATTGGAAAGCCTTCCTCCTCCTGTGGTCAAAGAAGATGAAAATACGCTTAAAATTGAGAAAGTGGAAGAAAAAGAAATAATAAAATTACCAGTAATAGTGAAATTAGAGAAACCTTCAGAACACAATGAAGAAAAGCAAACTGTCAAGGAAGAAAGTGACTCCTTTAAGGAAAATGTCAAGCCTGTTAAAGTAGAGGTGAAGGAAAACAAAACAGAACCCAAAGACCTAAAAGAAGTAAAAAGCTGTATGGACAAGATAGCAGTTCATGAGCCAGAGAGGTTAGAATTTAGTGTTAATGTCAAAACTCCACAAGAAATGGTGGAGAAATCTGCAGAAGAAAGTGAAAAACTTAAAAATGACCAACAGGCAAAAATACCACTTAAAAAGCGAGAGATCAAACTGACGGATGACTATGACAGTCCAATAAAAGGGCCCCTGTGTAAATGTGTTACTCCAACAAAGGATGTCTTGAAGGAAGAAGGGAAACCAGAAGAAGAAGCTTTTAAGAGAGTCCCTACAATTACTGCTTTGTGTCCTGATGGGAAAGTGCTAGTAAATGGAGAGGTTAGCTGTGAAAAAATAACCCCGAGCGTCATACAAAATAATAAGTCAGAACACTCTGGTAGTGCAGTGGAAGACAGCACCTCATTAAAAGAGAAAAATGGAAAAAGTGAGGAAAAAGTATCAGACTCCCTAAATTCTGTTAGTAAAATCATAAAAACATGTGAGATTGAGAAAAATGCAGTAACGGTGCTGAAAGAGATTGGGACTGTGGTCTCTGAGGTTTCTAATCAGAAAGTGCCTTCAAAGGAGGAATCTAGTCCTGTAGAAAAAGAGTCCCTTGACAGCACAACTACTGAGACAGTAGCAGAAGAGTCTTCAAACTCTGAAGACTGTGCCAAAACAACTGAAGAGAAACAAGCCACCGATATCAAAAACGACAGCCTGCCACCACCCAAAGAATGTTCAGAGAAGCCAGAGATGTCCCCAAATGCATCTGCTCCTGCAGAGCTGCCTAAGCTTGCACTGGCTGATGAAGAGACTTTGAAAAGTAAAGATGAGCCTGAGGAGAAGAACAACTCTCCAAAAGCTGCTGAGATACCTCCTGCATCCACTTCTCCTGTTACAGTAGAGAAACCTGTTTCGGAAAAGGAGGACTCCGATAGTAAAACAGCTCTACCTGAGGAGAGCAAAGTAGAAGAAAAATCCAGCCCTGAAAAACAAGAGAAAGAACCAGAAGCTGCCAAAACAGAGCCAGATAGAGTAGATGATGCCCATGCATCTTATCTAGAGGACTCCTCAGAGAGTAAAAAGGAATCTCCAGTACCTAAAAGCAAATTTAAATATAAGCTAGTTTCTGAAGAAGAAACCTGTGCAACGGAGAATAAAGAAATAACTTCTGAAAGACAGAAAGAAGGAATTAAATTAACAATCAGGATCTCTAGTCGGAAGAAAAAGACAGAAGCACCACCAGAAGAGGTCAGCATTGGCCGCACATTAAGGCGGTCACCAAGAATATCCAAGCCTACCCCAAAAGTTGTGGAAACTCGGGATCAGAAGCCTGAGAAGAAGCGACCTGAAGAGGAAGAGGAGAAACCTGCAGCAGCACAAAAAACAGAACGAAAAGAAGATGCAAAAAAACAAGAGAAGGAGACAAATTCTAAAGTTAACAAGGTAAATACAGTTTTATTACCTGGGAGTAAAGAAAACCCGCAATCTTATCTATAAGGAGAATATACCCTTACATAGGAATACTGAGGTGTATGTTCCTTTGGTCAGCTTTTGCAAGAAACTAGCTTTGCAATCCAGTTAGTGGACTCAACCAATTTAAAAACACCCCCTAGGAGAGTGCTAATATCTGTTGACTTTTTATAAACTTTGACAGTTTATAAAATCTGTCACTTAAACCAGCCTAAGTAGACCAAATCAACCTGAGTGAATTCTTCTGAAAAATGACATGATCAGATATGAGTCAGTCTGGCTGTGTGACTGAGTGGAGACTTGTAACCCCTCTGGATTTACTAGACGGATACTTGTTGGTGTCTGGTTGGTCACGATGGTCATGAGCTAAAAAGGAACCAACAAATGGCGAAGAATAAAAATATTATGACTTCTGTTTCTAGGTGAAGCTAAAGGTATTGTGGTGAATTCATGATATAATTTAGATTTTCTCACATATGAAATACACATTTTAATGTGGGTGATAGCATTTTTTTCATGATTGACTTCATGAGAGATGCAGGATAAATCTTTAGAAGTACATGAGGAAAATATATCACAGAAGGTTAAACGTACATTTGTATGATGTGCTTCTGAGACTGTGTATTTATAAATAACCCTTTATTAATTTATCTTCTGTTTTTTCTGGATATGCAGTACAAAACAAAAGGAGAATAATGAGTTTGTATTTTTAAGTGCACTGTTTTGTATCAACTTGTACGATCCTATTAATTTTCCACTGCAACACATTTTTGACTGATGTAGTCTTACCAAAGCAATTCACTCATGTAGCAAGTTTCTTTCACATACTGCTATGTTGGATAACCTTAATAAAATGAACAAACAATTGATTTTTGAATGAGTGCTAACATCTACACTGAAAAATCCTGTCATATGCAGGAAGAAATGACAAATCTTTCATTTAAAGATTTTAATTTAAAAAGAAAACATGTGAAAGTAAGAGTGATTGTAAGTCCTAAAAGTCATTAGAATTTTGAAGTACTGTTGCTACAGATGATTTAACTGTTTTAACTTGATCTCTGTTTCTGAAAGATCCAGAGATCTAAAGATGTTTACTTTTCTAGAGAGATTTTAAAATAATCATGGTAGAGGAAGAAATTTGAGGCTGTTAAGCTTCTGTCATTTAAACAGGATGAAGAATACAAGAATCTTTAATAGCTTATTTTATATCTTGGGGTTCCTTTTCTTTTTAAAGGTGGTCTTATAAAAACCTGATTTGAAATTATGATGCCGTATGATGAATCCTAAACCTAAACTTACACTGTCATGGATTTGAAGTACCTTTGCTGCTAAAGCTTAGGGAACAGTAAAATCTCTAAACACGTAGAAGCTAATGTTAAGAGCCTGAAACAAAATTTCACCAATATGACAAATTCTGCTTTGGTACGAGTCTATCCTGCAGGAGAAATAGAATATTTTGTGCATTTTAGTTTGTTCAGCTTATTCACGTCTGTGGGTAGTTAAGTCAAATTTCAAAAAATGTTTTGAGTTGAAAAAGCTGGAAAAGTTATTTTCCTGTTTCAGTGTCTGTGGGGAATGGAGGTAATGAGTTGTGAGAGAATGACAGGTGTGAGAAACAAGTCAATGGGAACAAAAGTTTACTCTGTTTGACATGTTGCTTTAAATCTAAAATATCTTAGTTACACAAAGTAGTTTAAATAATTCAGAATAATCTCCTGAATTTTAATTGAAACCTGTTTTTCATTCATAATATGGTATATGATAGAAAGGGTTACATGCTCCTTTGATTAGCAAAAAAGAAGCACCAACTGAATCATGTTTCACTTACGAAAAATAATGAAAATGTATAAATGGGAAAGAAGACCTAGATAGAAGTTATGCACTTAAAAGGTGCAGTGATCTAATTTCAGAAACAAACACATTTTCTAAAGTAAAATAAAATGCATAAACTCTCTGGAGGGTGGGTGGGAGAAAAAAAGATTCATTTTGGGTTGAGGCAAGTTATCAAGAAAAAGTCAGAAAGTTTAAATGTGGAATTTACCATGTTCACTGGTAACAGACGTTTGCCTTGTGAAAATAGAAAAAAAAAACGGGCCGAGTGGAAAAATTTGCCTTCCTCCTTTTAAATCTTCTTTCAAAATTTCTTTCTGCACATAGATGCATTTTTTTCCCCCTTTATCTGGTTGCATTTTAAGCATCTTGGAAAGACAATATATTCATTGAAATGCTCTGCTATGAATTTACTGCAGCTGTTCTGACTGAAATGAATCACTTCACTCTGGAGACAAATATTTTATTAAGATCTAGGAAGAAACTCTGTGAGCTTCCTTTGTGTTTTTTCTTTGAAATGGTGTCTCATAGAGAAGCAAAGTTCGGTGGACGGGTACACGAACACGTGGCAGGTGGAAATACTCAAGTAATGAAGAGACTGAGGATTCTGAAAGTGAAAAAAACTCTGAGGAGGAGGAAGAAGAGGAGGAAGAAGAGGAAGAAGAAGCTCCACCTGCTGATGACGATGAGCCGTGCAAGAAGTGTGGCCTTCCCAATCATCCTGAGCTGGTAGGTTTTTGGGGAAAGCTTCTGTGATTTATTGTATCAGATTTGGTGGATTGGCTTTGATGGTGCTGAAGGCACATCATCCTTCAGGGTGGCCATACATAGGAGAGTAGGTTTTAGGTGGTAAACTCACAAGAGGAGATGAGTTACCTTTAATAAGGAGGGAAGGAAGTTATTTTTCCTGTTTGCCAAAACAAAAATACCATATTTTACGAGGAATAAAGCACCTTAGCCCATTGAGAATCTATCTGTGTGAAGCTTTGAGACTATGCCTGCAGTTGCAATGACTATGGAGGAAACAACATTAAGAAGAGCCCCAGCAGTGTGATGTCTACTTTCTTATGACATAGCCACAGCTGCATAGCCATCTTCATTGGATGTAGCTGCATCTCACCCTGAGGACTGAGTGTACAGTGAAATCCCAGACAGAGCACAACAAGATTTTGCTGTTTCTCATGGTTCTCATTTATTTGTGGTAGATACCATCATGAATTCCTCTGTTTATCTTGGAAATCATTGTGTGCCGTTCTGAGACAAATCCACACAATAGTGCTTCTGTGTTGGCTGGAGAAACAGTTCTGGAGCTTGTTACATGTTGTGAATGCCTAAAGATACTCATGACACATTTTTTTTGCACAGATTTTGTTGTGTGACTCTTGTGACAGTGGCTACCACACAGCCTGCCTTCGCCCTCCGCTGATGATCATCCCCGATGGAGAGTGGTTCTGCCCGCCTTGCCAGCATGTATGGTTCCTGTGTGACTTCACTCTTCTCCTTTGCAGCTTTGCTTGTAGTTGTGGGGATTGGCAGGGACTTTCAACTGGTTCTTTCTACAATCTTTTTCGTCTATTAACAAATAGACTGGGATGAGTGGTAGGACTGCTGATCTTCCCTCCTGTCTGTTAGTAAAACAGAGTTTGTGACGTGGTTTTCTCTTTCTTTTTTCTGCCAGTGATGAGTGACTGTGTGTTGCTGATTTGTAGATGGGAATCACCAGTCACACTGATCATCTCCCATCTCTGATTAAGTCACCTCAAGACTAGTATAGTATTAAAGATATAATGTCTTAATTTTTCCCAAAAGAAACATTTAAGTTATCATCCTGGAGGCAGAAGCAGTAGGCAGCAAGGGATGGATCAGTGGCCAGAGCAAGCAGCTGTTTATGAAGTGCCGTTCCTTCTTCACGGACAGTTACTAAGAAGCTGGTTAGAGAAAACTGCTGTTACTGATGAATCTCAGGGTATAATTTGTCTCTGCTGGGAAAGCCAAAGTTGTTCTAGTCAATAATAGACAAGTATGAACCCTTATTTCAAGGTTAGAACCAGGGTTGGTACTTGGGAGGATAAGCAGGAAGTGTGTGATGCTGCTCTTGTTAAATGAATGGGAAACCATTTTGACACATTTTCAGAATAATCTGCTTGATCCCAAACCCCTTCCTTGGTTTTAGAGAAATTCTGTGCCAAAAGGGCTGTTGCCCTACAATAAGCTAGTGACATTGGGCATGACGTGAGATAAGTGTGTTTGGTGTTGATTTTTAGTTGTATTCTGAGGAGTGTTTTTAAGTAGTGATGATTTTGAATATGTAAAAGTGTTTTCTTTACACTTCTAGTTAAACCATATCCTTGTTCTGTTGCTGTAAAGTACTCTTCAATATGAAAAATGACAGATGTGTAAAAGGGTGAAGATCATCCTTGGAAATAGTATAATGACGGCATTAACATGGAATAAGGCACAATTTGTCCATTAAAAGTCATTTTTACATACAGCTCCTTGAGTATTTGGTAAGAAAATGATCCTAAAGTGTGCCTCTGCTTTTTGCTGCAGTGTCCCCTGAACTTATCTAGTTCCAGCCTCCTTTGCTGTGGGCAGGGACATGTTCCACTAGACCAGGTTGCTCAAATCCTCATCCAACCGTGACTTGATGGTGGATGACTTTAAACTTCATGTTTTAAAAAGACAGGCTTTACTCTAAAGCCTTGTTCATTGAAGAGGAGCCTCCAGTGTAGTAAGGCTTCGTCCAGATACAGACAGAGTGAATGAAGAATCTGAATGTTAGTTCACTGTGAAAATAGATGCTTATGAATAAAATTAATACTGTTATTCCTTCCTTTAGAAATTACTCTGTGAGAAATTAGAGGAACAATTACAAGATCTGGATGTTGTCTTAAAAAAGAAGGAGCGGGCAGAACGCAGGTACTGTTGTTTGGGTGCACTCACAGCAGTGCTGTGCAGGGGTGGTAATAACTGAGCAAGCATTAAAAAAACTAGGGACTGGGGAGAAAAGCAGTGATGAGACTGGGAAATTAGTAAGACCAATTTTAACTTCCCACCAATTATTGCTGGCTCAGTGCTGGGACAGCTTTAAGGAAGGGAGGAAAAGTCCAATAATTGGAAAAGCAAATATAATTGTACTAAGCTTTGGTTAAAGTGCCTGAACACAAATTTGACTTTCTTATACCAGTAGTTAAAGGGTTTCCAGCACTGGTTCAGCTTCCTGTGTTAGCAGTACTGTCAGTCATGTGTAGACTTCCTGCTGTAAACAAGGTTAAGTATTGACTTTGCTCCAAAAGTCATCCAGATTATTGTGGGATATGAGTGTTGTTGCTTTAGAGTCTGTTAAACTCTGCCAAATGTACAAGATTATGCAGCAGTTGCTGTAGGGTAGTGGGTCAGTGAAGTTTCACAGAATCACAGAATATTCTGAGTTGGAAGGGACCCACAAAAATCATTGAGTTCAAGTCTTCAGTTAATGGCCCGTGCAGGGATTGAACCGACAGCCTTGGCATTGTTATCGCCCTGCTCTGACCAACTGCCCACTCCTGCCGTTACCAAAGGCTAATGCAAACGGATTTACTGCATTTAGGAACAACAGCCTTAATAGTTCGAACATTCTATTGGCAGTTTTCAGACCTGAAATTGAGGGACATGAAACACAATCTGCATAATTTACACCTTTTAGGACATATATTGATTATTTTGCAAAATTTAATAACATCTGTATGCATTATTAAACAAAACTTTGCGTGAATTTTATCTTAAAAGGCAAATTTCACCAGAAGGTGAGACCCTTTTAAAGAAAGTAATTGTGCAGGCTTATATTTGTGGCAGGGACGGGACTGTAATATTACTTGGGATGTAGCGAGTCAGTGCTGGGAAGATCAGAGCACAATCTGTCTGCTTTCAGTTTTCTTCAAATCTGTTTGTTGCTGTTGCAACAGCAACAATGATAGTGACAGATCAAGTACCAACTGTTCCTGATGTCACTACTTCTGCTCAGAGTGTATCTAGATCAAACTGTGGTGAAATTATCCATTGCCAATTCTGCTGAATTTGTAGCTTTGAGAGTGAAACTATCAGCTATTTTTATGAGTGAGCTCAGCATATACACAGCCTCCATCTGTGCAGGAGTATGGGACACACAGGAGCTCTGGTGCTTTGCTTTATGGTGGGAGTGCTCATTACTAGTGAACAGTATTTTTGGACTTACTTTGGTAAATATTCTGCTGGCAAACATTACATGGAATGCAAGCTTTTGCCAGTCTGTCTTGCTTTCTTGAAATCACCAGTGTTGTGTAAAAACATGATCTTCTGAGAGCAACAGGAGAGGATACAGTTGATATCATAGCAGTTTTCAGTTTCTGAAACAGATGTTTAATTGTTTTGCAATTTCATACTCATAACAAATTAACCTAATGCTTTACATTGTATGTCATAAAATTAAGTTTTTTATTAAGTTATTTTAATGTTTTTTCTTAGAAATAAGCTTGAGTTACAACAGACTTCAAAATACAATAGTTGAATATTGAAGTCTTCCAACTTAATGGTGTATTGTGGCAAATAATGAAGTAAAAAGGCTGAAGAATCACAATGCTGGAAGAAATGATAGTCCTTGTTACAGCTCAGTGTATAAGTTAAAGCAGGTTGGTTGTTTGGGGCACAGACAAACTTGAAGGCAGTGTTTCTGAAAACTCAGTATGTGATTGGTGTCTGTCTTTTTGGCAAAGAAAAGAAATCCAACTTTCTCATTACTGATCTGTCTACTTAATAGGTTCTTTGAAGCAGTGTTACTATCATGTGTTTTGAAGTAGTGATACTGTTGTGCTCTTTCCAGCTCTCAGGAATCAGACTGAGGCTGATTCAGCTGCTCAGCCGTGTGCTTGTGCATCCCCAAACTGTTATGTCACTGATTTTTTTAAATGAAACCTTCAGGTTTCCCGTTGACTTACAAATACATGGATGAAATCATACCTTTTTTCCCCCCTTTTTGTGTTCATGAATTCAAGGTGCCACCACAACAACCTGGCTGAATTTCAGGTTTCTCATGTACATACTAACTTCTGTAATCGTGTCCTACCACCAGCTGGGGGGCGTGGACATTAAAGCTTTTTAGGATCACCCTTTTAATTCATGTTATATACTCTCAGACCTCTTGACAGAAAATCCCTCTAGGAACTACTTGTCTAGTTCTCCCAGGCCAAACCTAGTGGAGGACTTGCTTTCAGGCACACTTTCATGAATTCCCTGTAGCAGCTTTTGCAGCCGCTTAATTGAGATAAAATGTTTTCTTGAATTTGCCTAGGAAGACTTTATAACCAGTCAGTGCTTATCTGCTGCTGCCATTGGAGATGTCTTGGTTCAAATGTTTAAACTCTTGGCTGAAGTCTTGAGCTCCTGTCTGCCACACAAGGAATAAGGAATTAATTTGATACCATTTTGCATTTCATTTCAAGACCTTGCCCTCTGCAGGATTGCCTTGTTCCATTTGCTGATTTCTTAAGCTGTGTGTACTCAAGCCAGGGAGAAGAACAGCAGAACTGGAAAACCTTGCTGATCTTGTTTAAAAACAGCTGAATTTTTCTCATATCCTGTCTCTTGATGTGTTGCATTACAACAAATGAGAAGTTGAGTAAACCATCAAAGATACTTGCTGGATACTAAAATGTTTGCACTTCTAGTTCCTTTCTCATTTCAGCAATTGTATTCCTTGCCTTAAAATGTTATTTTAATTCATTTTCAAGAGCATAGTGATTTTGCACAGCTTTCTTCCTCTTCATCCAGCCAATCCCATGGTGCCCAGTTGGATGAGGATTTCTTTTCATCTGTCTCTTAGGAACATTTATATTAGGATTCAAAATCAATTCCTTATAGACACCCAGTCATTTCAGTAGGCATAATGATACCAAGTTGTCAAAGTCCATGGTCTTTTTAGCTGTAGAACAACCTAAAATTCATTTTTACTCTTTGTAAGTATTATTTTAGGAACTGTGCTTGTTCATTTTATTTAAGAATATTATAGTAGAATGTAATAGTGCAGAAGGCTACTTAGAAGACTTCCAAAATTTACTTAGATTCTTTAGAACTTCATGAAAGTATTGGAAACAAAATTTTTACACATAGATGCTTCGATTTGCAAAACATAACACAATGCAGTAAACATACCTAAAATTAATAGATGTCTCGGGAATTTGTGCAGTTATGTGCATGATGCATCCTGTTGCAACTCAAGTGTAGTGTGACATGCTCATACGAGCACTCCCTGTAAACCTCAGTAGTCTAATTCTGGTTGATTGAGACACTTCAGTTCAAAAATCCAGAATCCTTCCAGATACCAGTAAACACCACCAACTTTCACTGTGCTCTTAACTTGTTTAAATTACCCCTTGTTTTCCTAATGGTGATGGGAGTTTGGTTACCCACCCTGGTCTGTGTTAGTACCTGGCAGTTCTTCCTGAGACACTGCTTTTTTGAAAGCTCAGTTCAGCACCATGAGGATCAGCATCCAGTGCTGTTTCCGAAGTGTTAGGAAATCCATATCTCATTGGAACTGACAGATACAACAGGACTTAGAGAAGACTTGTGTCCTTCTGGAGCCAGAGTTGTCCCTGAGGCAGTTCATATGATGCAGGATGTCTGTGTTGAGGAAAGCTAAGTCTAAACTGAATTTTGCTTCCATAGATTTAATCCTGTAACACACTGTGGACGAGGAGGACAGCCTGCTTCTCCTTACAAGAGTCTTTCTCGTATTTGAGTACTTCTGTCTCTCCCATCTTCGATCAAGTGTTGTCTTCATCGATCCATCCTAATTTTTCAGCCTTTCTCTACAGGGCATGTCTGCTGCCCTCCAGTAACTCCCACTGGCTAGCTCTGAATTCTTCAGCTGGATCACATCTTTCTTGGAGAATGTGTGGTGCTCAGATGGCTCTAAGTGCTCCAGCCAGGTGTGAACAGGGCTGACTGCCATGGCAGGCGTCCTTCAGGTGTCCTGTCGGCGGTTTTCCAATTTGCACATCCATCTGTCATCATAGTTCTTTGTGCAGCAGTTCGACTCTGCTGATCTTTGCTCAGGCTGTTCTTCTCTGGCAAAGAATTGCTCTGTAGGCAGTTATTTGTCCCCTTTGTTATTTGGTATTTCTAGAATTGGTTGTTCCTGCTTGGGTCTAAGATCTGGCATTTATCCATTTTGGGTTGCATCCTATCTTTACATATTTTTTCCAGTTCAGTGTGATTTTGAATTCCCATTTTATCTTTCGTTGCCCTCAGGACTGGTGGTAGTTACGGATCTGACAACACAATCTTCATCACAGCATTAATATTTTTCAGTTGGTTTTTACTTGCCTTTTACACCCCAAATGCAATGATTTCTGTGGGACCCACAATCTTCAAGTACTGTTGATTGTCAGAACTCTTTGGAAATCTCTTACATTATACACGCAGGAAAACGTCATCACACGAGAATTAGCACATAATCACAACTTCAATAACTTTCCACTTGAACATCCTCTTGGGATGTTTCTGCCTAGTGATAGAGTAAAAGCTTCAAATGGTGGTAATTACAGCATTATTTTAGATATCTGCAGACTTTCTGTAAGCTTCTTTTCATTTTCCTTCTCTCCTCAAGAAAAGAGCGACTGGTGTACGTGGGTATCAGTATTGAGAACATCATTCCACCTCAGGTAAGCCACTGTGTTTATGTGGTATTATTGCCTTATTTTCCAAACTTCTCAGGGAAGAAGTTTCTCAGTGCTGTGTCAGACGTGCTAGTATCATCTTGGAATGAAAAATCAATCTATATGCAGATCAGAAATAATTCTAAACCCTTCATTTTAGACTGAATATAGCAGAGAAACCAAGGGAGCTTTATGGTTTTTACTAGAGCCGCCTGATGCCACACAGAGTCCTCTCCCAGTGAGAGGTTGCAGAACCACCTCCCTGCCCATTACAGTTGGATTTTGTATTGAGTGCTCCAATATTCACTAGTTTATAAAGGTGGGATTCAGTTGTTTAACTCTGGTGTTTGCTGTGCAGTTATCTGGGTCTGAGCTAATTGACAAGGCTTTCCTTTGAAACTGATGGAAACAAACATTCCTGGCTTATGATTCAGAGGGGACTACTTAATATCTGTTAGCAGCATAGCATTTACCTTCAGCGAGGGGATGTTAAGGTCACGTGATTAAAAACTGTAAACATTCAGTGTTTCATTAACAGATGCTTTTTTATGGTTTCCCTTGAGAAAAGAGGAAAAATACTTTGATTCACATGAACAACAGCCTCTTCTCACTTAAATACATTTTAAAGCAAGTCTCTTGAAGTCTTAGGCAAATGCTTTCATCTGGAATTATATAATCTGTTCTTTGCAGTTTAAAATGGAACTTTTGTTCATTTTAAACATTGACTTTCCGCTCTGCCTGGCTGTAACAAGGCCAGCTTTTGCTCCCTGTCTCTGAATAACAGAAAAACAATAACAGATCTTACAAACTTGCAAAAGAGTCTATGGCTGAGAGCAAATATTTGAAAAATGCAGCCTGGGGGCAGATTATTTTGCTTTTAAATTAATAACTTGCAAACAATATAATAAAAGTAACCTGCATGAAACTTTATTGAGACTGCTGTGTATAAAGGTATCCCTGTGCTCAATATGTAGAGGTGGTGGCCACAGTTGGTTCAGCTGCCACATTTACTAGTCCTGGGAGTATCACCTGAGGGATGATCTCAGTGTTGCAGTATAAACACAATGATCCAATAGCCTGAACCCTTAAACTCTGTTTGGAAAGTTATGTAGCCAGTAAGGGAAAAATGTGCAAATTCACCTGAACTGCTGTAATAAGTCACTGTATTACAAGTTAAAATGTGCTGTGTTGGGCATATGAGTTTTCTAGAAGGAATGAATAATGAGTGCAAAGGGAGGGAGAAGATAAAGCTTTTTGACACTTCTGTCTTATCTGAACAGGAGCCAGAAATACCTGAAGGTCAGGAAGAAAAGAAGAAAGATTCCAAAAAGCCCAAATCGAAACTCGAAAGGAGATCTACCAGAACCCGAAAGTGCATAAGCTACAGGTCAGCAGCTTTTTTAAACAGCTTGTACAGCAAAAGTCATGCTCTTGTTTTCTTTCTGAATCATCCCACTGATTCTCATGTAAACTTTTACATTTAAAAGAGAAGCCCAACGAAAGTGTTGTTGTTCATTCTGAGTACTGGTTATGCTCTGTGGTTGTATACAGCTGTAGCTAGTAGTTGTGAGAGCATCAGGTGGTATAGTAAAGGGGTGATGCATTAAAAAAATGAAAATGTATATGGTGTTTTGTTCAGGAATACTGGAGAGGGTTTTGGTACTACTGCTGTTTCTGAAGCAAGTTAAAGCAGGTGAATCAAACCTCTCCTTTTTGCAAAGGAAACTTCTGCTTGTGTCTAAAGGCCTTCAGTTCCTTGCTCTCTTCCCCCTCCGCCCTTTAGACCTTCCTAACATGAAAGAGGCATGAAACGTACAATGTAATTATCACACAGTACATCTAAAAATGTAGCTCTTTAGAGAAATTGTGACAAAAATGCAATTAGTAAATGAAAGTGCCAAGATATTTAGACTCTTTGCATTCTGAAAGTAGAATAGGTCACTGTGGTTTCCAAAATTCAGCATTATCTTAATAACAACTTTTGTTCTCAGTGTATCACCAAGCTGTTTTTATAAACTGCTTTCTAAATAATACCTTGTGACACTCTGTATCGTCTTCAGTCCACCAGGCAAGTAGAATGCCTTTGGGATTAGAAAAGAATGTGGTTGCCTGAGAGATTGCGGAGGTTGTCCCAGATGCATTAAGAATGTTAAAAAACCCTCTACCTGTCCAGTAGTTGCTCTGTGTAGACCTTTATCATCAAAAACTAGAACATTCCAGTATTAGAACAGCAAACCTTTCAATAATAACCATCATTGAATTTACTGTCAGCCTAGTTTTGCTGCTGAGGAGAGGCATGGTGTTTGTATAGGCTGGGTTTTCCAGCCTGGTCAGAACACTCAGTCTGACCTTGCTTAGCTGTTGGACTTTGATGAATTTTTGAGTGAACAGCAGAAGTCACACTAATGAAAATGCCATTGCTGCTCTGGGAAAGTAAGTATTCCTGTAAGGAATGTTATTCTACAGGCAAGATTACATAGATCTGCTATTATGGTAATGACAGGCCAGGCAGCATCTGACCAGGAAAAAAACCCATGCCTGTAGGGTGTGTGGCACGACTTCAGCAGGACCCATGTTGTGCAAATACAGTAAATTTTTATTGAAAATAATGTTCCGGAAAAATCAGTCTTCTGATAAAAAGTCATAATCTTTCTTACAGACTATATCATGAACGTAAATTTGAGCTGATGAAAATATTGCACGTATCAGCGTGTCAGATTTATATGTCTGCAGTGAAATTCCACTGGTGTCACTGAGAGTTGTGACAGCAGGGGAAAATAAATGCTAAAAGTCTTATGCCACTTATAAACAGGTCTGTATTGTGGAGCATCCTGGTTCTCTAAAGATCTGTAATCCCTTTGTATCACCTGAGTCATCTGTTGAGTCCTCTTGTGAGCAAGTTAGCAAAAACCTGTATCATGAATAAAGCAGCAGCAGAAGAAATTATGTTCCATTACACCTAATGGACAAGCAGCTGTCAGCTCGTGGCTGAGCTCAGGTTATTTGATAGCAGTGGTTTTAAAGCATTAAGTGATTTCTCACATTTTAAAGAGGGTTTTTTATTTTAGCTGTGTGGAGGGAAAACAGTGTTTGAGTAATGTGGAACTAATCTTACTGATGGAATAATTTCCAAGTTATTTCCTTCTGGGTAAAGCTGCCTTGAGCATGGCATGCAGTTGTTCTTAAAGAATATGAAGCTATCAGAAGTCTTTCACCTTATTTTTAAAGGAGAAAGTGTTTTATGCTTACTATACAGAGTAAATACAATACAGAGTAAACTATTAGATTTAATATTTTCTTGTACTGCTGGAAGTTCCTATGGAGGACCATGGTAAATATAACTGTAATCTTTCTTTCATGACTGAGAAATGGAATCTTTAATTAATGTATTGTCCAATTGTTAGTCGTCTATATGTGAAAAAAATGCAAAGAATTAACTTAAAAAACGAGAAGAAAAGTTTGCATCTAAATAAAATGTCTTTTTTATATAGTTAACAAAATTTATACTTTTGCATGTTGGAGCTCAAGGCATCTATTTGTTGGAATAGGTAACAAACCTTTTTTATGGAATTTGAATTCATAACTGAAGAAAAAAACTGAGGTCATCTGTGTTGAAAGGATTGGATCTCTTACTTCAGTTTGCTGTTCTCTTTAAATGAGTTACTCAGGGTGCAGAGATTTACACAGTTTTATAAGAGCTGTTGCAGGACAAACACATTCAAATACTTTGCTTTTGTTTGTCCTATTCAGTTATGTAACATTGCATTACAACTTACTTATGTAGATTTACAAGGAACTTTGTACTTTGTGTTTTATTTTATCTGTTTAGTTTAGAATGTTGCAGATCCATAGAGTACCATGAGCTTTTAGAGTAGAAAGCAGCTATGTGAAATCAGTTCTGAAGGAAAATGTAGACAGAATAAAGAGTTTTACATTGAGTTTAATAGATGATTCTCAGGCTGTTTTGAAGGTTGGTAAAGCTAATGTCATCTAATAAAAGTTGTGGAAAAAATGATGAATACTTTGTGTGAAAATGCCACTGAAACTATTTTAAAGAACTTTCAGATTATATATTGTTAAATTCAGAGGCATGTCGTGTACAGTGGAAGGAGATTTCTGTTCATATAACTCAATAGTAAGACAGGCAATGGTAAATAATCTGCAAGCAAATAGAAATAAGAAACACGACTTTGCTAATAAAATAGCCATTTTAAAAAAAATCTGGCCCATTATCTAAGTTCATTTATCATGTATCCAGCCCACTGTCTATGCAGTGTAATTTCTTCAGATTTTCAGGTATGTTTTCATAACGATTTAATTAAGGTTCACTTCAAAGTGGTAAATGAAAGCTGGTTTTTTTAGGTTTGATGAATTTGATGAGGCAATTGATGAGGCAATTGAAGATGATATCAAGGAGGCTGATGGAGGAGGTACGTTTCTGATGTTACTTGTTTTGCATTGCAATGGTGATAAGAAGATGGAGACCAACTTTATTGTGATATGAGAAGCAACAGATATAATCCTCTCCCTTTAAACTTTGAAGTTTGCCAGGGTTTTTTTTACTGCTGTATTTCTGGATGGGAACTAAATTCCCCTTAGGAATGGCCATCCCATGCTGCCAAAAGATGTCAGAAAAGTAGTAAAAGTTGATAGTTAAATTCAGCCTGTACAGTTTTTTATATATGTAATGAGTAAGTTTTGGATTTGAGATTGGAATGGCAGCAGTGCTATTGACATTTGTCCCCTGTAAAAAGAGGGCTCACAAACTGGTCTGCAATTGGAGCCCCTAAAGACAGTGTGTACCAAATTGTCTTAATATTCATCCAGCTCTATAAGCACTTCTCAACTGAACATGAGTAAAGTGAAATTCTGTTCTTTGTTGCCTATTAGGGCAAAGGAGATCTTCCACACTGTCTGAGGGGGGATGGAGGTGGATTTGTGCTTCTGCATCACCTTAATTTGCCTGGAGAAAACAGCCATGAAACGTTGTCCCTCAGTTATTTGGCCTGTGGAATCTCCATACACTCATCAGATTCAGAAGCTCATGGATGTAGGCAGACAATCTGAAAATCCTGTGTCTGTGGGTGTGTAACAAGGGGTCCATTACAATCAACATAACCAAGTCTCAACATTAAAGCAGCTTTTCAAAAACTCCACTTCGTGGCCGAACAGCAACTCAAACCCTTCATCTCCCAAGAAGGATATTCAGCATTACGGAAAAAGTGTATTTTCTGATAACTGCCCTCTCAAAAGGCACTGGTGGGGTAATAATGTGGGTTGGGGTTGAGCATCAGAATGCTGACACAACCATGACCTTCTGCATGGACCTCAATATTTCCGAGTGACTACAGCTGGGCTGTGTGTGTCAGGAGCAAGACTCTGTTCAGAGTCTTGCTTGACAAAAAAAATATTCTGCTTTACAGAAAATAAACTGAAGTTAGGCACATGCAAGAAAGATCTGTGGAAAGTTAAGCAAGAAAATAAATTTGCTATTGTTTCCCCTTTCTGTCACTGAATTCAGGCATTGGCAGAGGCAAAGACATGTCAAATATCACAGGTCACCGTGGAAAAGACATTTCCACAATCCTAGAGGAAGAAAGGAAGGAAAACAAGCGACCACAAAGGGCTGCTGCAGCACGACGCAAGAAACGACGGCGACTAAATGACTTGGATAGTGACAGTAACATGGATGAAGAAGAGAGTGAGGATGAATTCAAGATCAGTGATGGGTAGGTCTGCAATTTAACTTCCACCACAAATCACTGACCTCTACAGGCTTCTGTGACTCTGCAGCGCCCCTGAAGTGATCATCAGGAGTATGTTCCCAGTGCTAGAATGGCACTACACAGTGCCAGTAGAAGTCACAGAATGATAGAATGGTTTGGGTTGAAAGGGACCTTAAAGATCACCCAGTTCCACACCCGCTACCATGGGGTCCTCCTGACCTAGGGGACCATCATTGTACCAGAAAAACTGCACTCTGGATCCATGTGCTGACATCATCCAATCTGTATTTTAAGCATAACGCATTCTGGAAATGTTACTGGGATGTTTGAGGCCTCACTACAGGCTTCTGTTAGTGAAGGGGCCAGGTGGGCTCAGTTCTCTGACTGATGTGACTGTCCAGCAGAAATCCTTAACAAAAGTGTAGCTAAAATGAGGCTGGTTGATTCGTTTTAAAAATAAGAGTTGAAAATTCCTATTTTGTGGGATTTTTTTTTTGGCCTGATTGTCATTTAGAAAATGGAAGAGGAAGATTTTCATTATTTAGCGCATACAGAACTTGACAGGCAGATTCTGAAATTAGTTCTAGATTGCTGCTCTGTAGGAGGTAGAGTTTGAAAACAGCCAGAGAAGTGGCTTATACTGTAGAAAACAAATACCTGTCATGTTAAGCTTTAAACTCTAAATGAACATTGCTCTGGCTGACTGAAACTCACTTTCCACAGAATTTCTCATTGTTCAGTCTGGGCAATTACTGATGTTAAAAAAATTGATAATTTTTGATTAACTTTATGCCTCAATGAAGCAACATAAAAAAGCAAGCATGAGGCTGTAGGCTCTTTACCAGAAACATTTAAAGCTTTACACCAGTCATTGAGTCAATTTACTAAGTGTATGGAAAATCTATACAAGATAAATGCAAATTTTGAGCTCTGTTTTTCACCTGTGACCACACTGAGGACATTTCAGTGACACCCTGAATAACTGAGCTACATGTGCTGGAAATTTCCAATCAATGAGTGTAGCTTGTGGAAATGTCATAGAATTAATAGTGCATTGACCTGTTAAAGTGTGCTCATGCATTTTCAACTCCATCCTCTGCTTAGGGCCTTCTGGAATTCAGATTTGGCTGGCAGCCAAATGCAAGTGACTGTGTACCTTCAGTACTCAATGGTTTTTAAAAAAGCCTTGGCGCTCTGGAAATCATGGGAATGTTTCAAGTTTATAAGGTTGTGAGGTGCATGTTTTGCTTTAGAGCCATAGATTGGTGTTAAGACATACTCTAACTCTCAGGAATTGTGTGGGACAGTTCTGGGTTTGTGCAGGAAACGTCAGCTTTGTTAGAACATGGTTGGTGTTTTTTCCCCTCCACAGTTACTGCTATGCAGACATTACATTGCAGTGAACCACATGAATGCTCCAGAATCTGTCCTATGTTAATGCCACCTACTGTTGGTTTGACAGTGTTTATATCCACCTGCTGTTCCAGTCTGCTGTGTAATGTCATGCACTGTAGAGCCATATCCCAAATACACAGCTGAAACCTTATGTCAGTGATGGCAGCTTGCTCTCTCTGGGTCTTTGCTCCTCATTATAAGATTTGTGCTTTTTTTTTTTTGTGTTAAATGACACTTATCACTTGCTTGTAAAATACAAGTACTATTTCAGTCCTTTGGTTTTGATACCTGTTGTCTGGGGTTTTCCTTTGAACAGATCTCAGGATGAGTTTGTTATATCAGAGGAAAATCTGGATGAAAGTGAAGATGACCCACCATCAAATGAGGACAGTGACTCCGAGTTCTGTGCCCGCATATCCAGGCGACACCTCTCTAGGCCCATGAGGCAAAGCAGGAGGTTACGAAGGAAAACAGTCAAGAAAAAATACTCTGAAGATGATGAAGATGAAGATTCCGAGGACAATTCAAGCAGAGAGTCTGGTGAGTATAAGCAGTCTTAGATGTTTTAAATACTCTGTTCTGGAGAGAGGAAGATTGGCAGTCTGAGTTCCTGTCACAACTGACACTAACTTTTTTGCTTGCTTTGCCCAAGTCAGATGTCATCTTTGCTGTAAAGCAGTTTGCTACTTGTTCTGCTCTTGGTATTTTTCAGGAACTGGTATTGAGCACTAGGTTCTTGGTAATTATGTATTTAAATAAATGCTTGTGCTGTGGTTTTAGAGTCCACCTTTGTGGATAGTTGCAGCTACCTCTGCACCTCTCCTGTTTGGCACATGATTACAGGAAAGAGGATGGAGACAAAAGTGTGCTTCTTTATAGCTACTAGAAGACGTTCTGAACACATGTATGGAAAAGATTCTGAAAGAAACATTTTCTGTCACTTTTATAGAAGAAAACTTCAGTTGTATTGTGTTCTCTGTTTTCTGGGGGACTTGAAAGCAAAGAATAACACCTTGAATCTCTCTCTCCTAAAATTATCCTTAAAATCTTTAGTAAATGAAGTTTAGTTTAGTAAATGAAGACTCTTGCATCACAGGAGAACCTAGTAATTCACTTTATTCTACTTGTCCTTCAACTATTTCATTTTCTGTTGGCACGGTTTGAAGTGTGAGAATAGTACCTGCAACACTTAAACCTTTTCATGATCAGCATCTTTCTCTGAAGACTGTCCTCCTTGTTTCTGCTTCGAGACACAGACTAGCAAGGGCCATATACATGAGCACTCATTTTTTTCACTCTTATTGTGAATTTAAGGTTCTAACTATACTGGAGTGTTAACTTACTGCAGTGTGCGTTATCTTTCCAGTGTTGTCTGTCTCTAGAATAAAGATGATGAACATGTTGGAGTAAGTTGCTTTGGAGTGCTGATTTCCAAAAGGAGGGTTCATGCATGGACAGATGAAGGCAGCTATATAAGCGGTTAGAGTGATTGTTGTCTCCCTATCCTCAATGCATCATTGCACTGATCATAAGCTCTTATCAATGAAGATACTGGCAGAAGTCTAAAGAGGTTGCTTATATATTCTGTAATGCACAGGAGCAACTGTTTGTTTCCTAGTGGACACACATCTGTGATAAAATCAACTGATTCCAGTATCATTCCATATATATATAAAAGTATAATCTTAACTCTGTGTTTGTGTTTCTCTCTTACCTTTATTATTGTCCATCAGGATCCTGCTTTAAGCCTGTTTTGAGCTAAGGAAATCAGGTGCCCTGAAAGTGGCTTTGTTTTCAGTCTCCAGAGATGGAATTTCTTTCTGAAGCTGGTTGTTCTTGCTGACTTGCTCTGTTTCTGTGTCTAATATTTTAGGAAGTAAAGAGGATGCCACTTTGATCTGTGACTCATGTCAATCACTAACTTAGGAACAGTGTGTGACTTTTATAGAAATGTATCTTGAGATAATCGTTCTGGCATAGCTCAGTGAAAAGCAGCTGAAGTTGATCTGAGGCTGTTTGCAACTGATGTAAATAAATTTAATTTTTGAAGACACTAGCTGCAGTAGACTGGTGCAGGAAGAACACTGATTGATGGTAAGTTTCTCCTGTATGGTTGCTGTTTTAAGCAAACCCACAACTGAGTGAAACTGATTTTTGTTGTTAACTTATATAACTCAGGTCTTGCAGTTTCATCTTGTCAATCGATTTTCATCTACCTGTTCTTAAAGTCTTCTAGTAGGGTACAATTTATTTAAATTTTAAAAGCGGAACAGACTCTCCTGAGGCACTGGTAACGTGCGCCATCAACTCCAATTCAGTAAGGTTGTTTTCACTGTCAGGAATTGTAGAGACATCTTTGACACCAGTAGAGATGAGGCAACAAAAATACCGTAAGGAAAACTATCTAAATTGGGAAAGTTATCTAAATTTTTTATGTGTGGCAGTTTTATTTTCATGGAATAATGCATGTCACTGTTTTGTTCCTTACAGAGAGTGGTGATTACACAGATTACAGTGATGATGATTACCTGGAAACCAGGAGGAGAAGATCAAGACGGAATCAGAAGAGACAAGTTAATTATAAAGAAGATTCAGAAAGTGATGGCTCACAGAAAAGTGTCCGATATGGGAAGGAGTTGAGAAGAGTTCATAAACGCAGGCTCTCCACTTCAGATAGTGAAGGTAAAATAAACAGTTCAGCGTTTCCAGGAGCTGGTGTATGTCAGCAATAGCATGAGGGGAAAGCTATATAATTCTGAGCTTTCAGAGATGTGTCTTTCTAGAGTTCCTTTATGTTTCTCAGAAACTCTTTCCTTCTCAAACAGCCCACTGATCCTTTATGATGCACTGAGTTGCTTCTCAAATTCATCATTGCCCCTAATCCTGACTTCCAGGTCTGAATGTACTGCGCCTGGCACAGAGTGTTGGGATTCCAAAGTTGGCACTAATGCAACTGTTTCACCATGTTTCTGTTAAGAGGTCACAAAGCTGCATCCCACGAGCCTCTAAAGATTCTCCTTATGTAAGAGGAAGGGCATTGCCTCTGTGTTTGCCCTGGCTGTGTTTTTGCTGGTGGTTCGCACTCATTCCATCTCCTGTTCAAGGAGCTGTGCAAAGTGCAGAGGAAGCGTTGCTCAGTAATGTCAGTCATACTGTGAGTGATTGGTGTGCTTTGTGATGTATAATTAATTAGCTTTTACAAAACCAACCACTGACTTTGGCTGTTTGGGACTGTGGGTGCCCGACTTATGAGACCTTGGGTCCGGCTTTCCGAATGCTGAGCCGTGCAGGTTGCAATGGATACCAGTCTTCTTCAGAAAATGAGCTGTCCTTGACAGCCCGAGTGCCTCAGTTTTGGGAAGGCTGTCCTGAGATTACAGAATGGTAGAGTATCCTCTAGGTGAAGAGAAACAAGCGTGTGATGCGTGTAGTATCTCAAAAACGTGATCTTCAATACAGCCTGTTCTCAGGAATCACCTCTCTGGTGGCTTTTTTTTCCCCAGCACTAGTGGCTTTAAACATTCCCTGATTGACGTTGTCTTTTCTTCATGAAATCCCATTTACTTGGGTATTTTTGGTGCTGGCTTTCCATGCATTAAAATCAGCACCATTTAGCACCTTTCCAGCACTCTCCCACAGTTCCCACAGTATATCATAAAACACATAAGAGCGTTACCAGAATTGTAATTACTTTGAAAATAGAGGAACACTGGCAGTCTCTTATCAAGTTGAATCTATATTAAATAATACCCTTTAAAATGAAAATTCACATGATTTCTAATGGAAATCACAAAGACACAACAAATTATGTTTGCCATTTGATTTTTCAGTTTCCATCTTTTCTCACCACAACCATCAAAGATCAGTGTAAAGGTTGTCAGTGTGTAGGCAATATTCCAGTTTGCCAAAAAACCAAGCTTCCCGTTAAAAAGAGCAAACTTTAGGTGACAAGCACCATTCCTTTACTTTAGAAGTTGTATATAATTTGGGGGTGGCAGGGGTATAGTACAGCTTTGTGTGTGTGTGTAGATGCATAAATTTTATGATAGAGCAGCCATTATTTGGGTTCTCAGTTTCTGTCAGGGTGCAAATAAAGCACATATTTTGAGATGAGGAATGCAGTTCTGCATTATTCCCAGCAGGGAGTTACCAGTTTTAGGGGAGAATACACCTACTTCCAAAGCCTCTGGTACTCCTCAAATTGGAAACAGAATATCCATAAATTGTTGATACCTTGCTACACTAGACATTTATTTAAAAAGTAAAAAGAATGCAAGCGTTTTGGCTTGGTTGGGGGAACCTGGGGAAGGAGACATAAATGTGTGTGCTGAGAGAGTTGTCTTGTTAATGAGTGTGAAAGATGGAAAAAAAAGTGTAAATGTTGCACTGAGATTTGCTAATGGCTCTAAGTCTGCTGCTTCTTCCAGAGAGCTACACATCTAAGAACTCTGAAGATGGTGAATCCACAAAGGAGTCGAAGCGATTGATTCGAAAACGTCGGCGAAGTACAGATGACTATTCTGAGGAAGAAGGAGAGGATGAGGAGGAAGAAGGGAAGCCTGTCCGCAAACGCCTGAATCGAATCGAGACCGATGAGGAAGATACCTGCGAAAACGCGAATGACGACGCAGAAACCCCCGCTCCTGCAGATAAGCTCCCAGCAGCACAAGCCCCCCAGGACAACCCCAAGAAGCACTGCTACCGGATAGAGAGCGATGACGAAGATGACTTTGATAACGTAGGGAAAGTAGAGAGCCCTTTGGACTACAGCCTGGTGGACTTGCCTTCCACCAACGGACAGAGCCCAGGGAAAACCATTGAGAACTTGATCGGCAAGCCAAGCGAGAAGACCCAGGCTCCCAAGGACAGCACAGCCAGTGCCAGCCTGGCACCCAATGGGACAGGGAGTGGGCAGGAGGCAGTAGGGCCAGAGGAAGATGAAGATGAACTTTTGAGAGTGACTGACCTTGTTGATTACGTCTGTAACAGTGAACAGTTATAAGACTTCCATTTTTGTGCTAATTTATTCCACGGTAGCTCATACCAGCGGGCCAGTTATTAAAAGCTGTTTTATTTTTCCTAGAAAATTCTCCACTACAGTATCACTTTCTAGAAGCAAGAATTTCACCAGTCCTGCAGTCTTTCTGTGAAGTGACCAGTTTTGAACTTTGAATTGCTGTAAATTCCCTCTCTTACCCCCCTTCTCCTTCCAAGTCCATGGTCCTGGGTAATTTCACTCACAAAAACCTTATAACAACAAGAGATTTGTATATTTTTGACTTTATATTTCCTGAGTGCATACAAATTTGTGGAAATGGGTGGCCTAAGAAAGCATTCCAAATCAGTCAGGGCCCAAACCGGAACTGGGGTGGGTTTGGCTCAAGGGGTGGGGGGATGGGAGGGGGTGGTGCAGAAGCACTTGTGCTTTAGCTTTTTCATATGAGATATATATTATATTTAAATGTTCACAACTTAGATTACAACTTAACAGACAGTTAAAAGCAAAATTAATGTCTGTACTGTCGCATTTTGTGAGTTGTAGGTTAACATACCATAGCTCATTTTAGTAATCACCTTCATGGAAGCAGTTTGATTTTAATACTGGAGACAAACAATTATTAGAGGCCAAGAAGGTACCATAAACAAGAACTCTGCTATCCATTATGACTTGCAGACTTTCCTAATAAACATCCTTTAAAGTGTTTGTACAGTGAAGTGTACTGTAATGAAGTTTTTGACAGTCAAAACACTCTAGCCATGAATTTCTGAAGCGATCTCATGCACAGTTCATCAGATGGCCTTCAATGCACATTGTCTAGTGGGAGGACGTATTGATGTCAAGTTAGTCTGTAAGCTGGATGTCAAGTAAGTCTGTAAGCACTGCAAACTATTACAGACAAAAGAACCCTGCGGTCGCTGCCTGGCCACATGAGTTTCACCACCAGTTGGAGTATTCTGAACAAGATGTGTTTGTACAAACGACACTGACCACAGAATGACAGTGCATCAGAGGATGGAGGGATTTTCAAATAAACCATGACTGGTCCATTCATGCCCTTAATATCTACTTCAAATTGAAGTAAACAAATGGAACAGTTTTCCTTTTGGAGGTTTCCTGTTTGGGGTTTGTGTGTGTTTTTGTTTTAGTTTTACTTATCTGCCTGGATGTATTAGCAGGTTTTGAATGTAGTTGTTGGCCTTTGGCCATTAGAATTTTCTTAAAATACATTTTAATAATTGTCATGTGACCAACTGATTTCAAGAAGGCAGAGTTTGAGAGAAAACGCTTGACTCCAAGACATCTCATCAACTTTTGAGCAGGCATGAAGTAATACGTGCTTTTATTCAAGGGAAAAGAAAGACAATGGAAGAATAAAAACCCCACCAAATCAACATGGGGCACATCAAGAGCATTCAGTATTCTCTTTACTCTGATTAAGATGCAGTCTGTAGCGTTTGTACAAGTTATAGGACACAGACAGCTCAAACAGATCTGCCGAACATTGAAATCCAAAAAGGTCACATCTATTAATCCTTTTGCTCTGAGATTTGGATTTTTAACTGGTGTTTATGTCCATTGCCGGCAATGGATGCACCAAAACTGCTGCTGCCACTGAGGAGTGAGTTCTCCTTTCCTGCCCCACCTGATTCCCTTCCATTATATTGTATTTACTAGTCAGTCATAAAGCACTTCTGTTTTCTTGTAATAAAACCAGCATTAGGCCTTTACTAAATACCTCTCTAGAAAACCTAGATCCAAAATTTACGTACCTTCTGGCCTTTAAAGTCTTGGTTTTGTTTCCCCACCTCTTTCCCCACAAGGTCTCTCCACAAGAACCACTCCGTGACTCTTACTCATTTGGGTTCTAGCAGTGCACATATCATGCTATAAAAGTAGGATCAGAAAGATGCAAAACAATGAAACTTGCTCATTATCTGCTGTGCTAAGCAAGCTTGTGATTAAAAACAAAGAGAAATCATTCTCTACATGACAGTTCAATTTCATCAAAGATTAAATGTTTTCCTACCTTACTGATGTTAACATTTAACAGTTAAATGATTGAAATGGGGTAGTGATGAGCCACAGAAGCTTAGAATGAGTTCTTAAAAGCATATGTAGCATTTTAAGCTACTCTAGTGCTTTCTTTGCTTACGTGATCCATAAATGTAGTCCTTCTAAATTCTAATATACTTGTGTTTTAGAACAAGTAAGAACATAAGGCTTCCACTTGTCCATGGCAGTAGCTGCTGAGCATTTTTAATACTTGCAGTGCAAACTGATTCACATGCAGCAACATGGTGCAATTGATGGTTCCTCATTTGTTTTGGCAGTGCCATATTTTTCTTTGCTGCCTGATGGAGCCTTTTAGTATCTGATCAAACATTCTTGCTTCTAGAGTCAACTTCAAATGCTAAATACTTAGTGGACAGGTAACTGTGCACGTAAGAAAATACAAAAGTGTTAGAATTCTGGATATACCAATCAGGAAAAAAGTTTTAGTACTGAGTTAGAGTGATGTAAAAGCAGGAAAGACCAGGAAGCAAAATAGGAGCATTGAAGCTTGCATCAGAAGCGTCATGTTTTAAAAATGGCCAGTTGTTACCAAATTTTACTTTCTATAGGTCACTTCTCAAAAAAGCAACTTGTCTGTCTTCTAAGAAGTCACCCTTGGTACCTGAGGTGGCTTCATCCCACAGGACCTGGAGTTCCTCCTTTGATCAGTGGGAATGGTGTGCAAGGAAAAACTGCAAAAAGTGCTCTGGAAAGTATTACCATTTTAAAACTTGGTATTTTTCTCATTTTTAAGGCTTCCTGCTTGGTGGAAAATGTATAGTCTCCTATTTGGGAAGATGACATTTTTTGACAAGAGGCCAGCTATCACACAGGGTTCATGCTGTCACAGTACGTATATGTGATTCCAGAGTGAAAATGTCTTCCTGGTGTCCTTACAGTCTTGGGCCCTTCTGTGCACAGTGTGAGATCAGAAGTTAGTTATCTTTGAATAGTGATCTTCAGGTGTAGCTTTGGGCTTAAAGCTCAAACTGTGTGGGAAACAGGGGAAACAGGCCAGGGATTGTTTTTAACGAGAACAAGCAGCAACTGGCTGAAGATGCAGAGCATTTATTCAGCAAACTCTTGTTTTCTCCACACAGGTTGTCACTAAAAGCTTTGTCTTTTTTTACCTGCAAGCTCTTCTGTGTAAAACTGATTGGGAGGAGAACTGATATCTATGTGTAGTCTAAGTAGCACTGCTGGGAAGAAGAACATACAAATCAAGTGGGGTGGATTTTTTTGTGCCACCAAGATAAATGCTGGCTGTTTGCTTCCCTGTGTGGGGCTTCTATGACTCAGCAACACAAAGCACACAAGCAGGGCCACTCTGCAGTAATGAATGGGGTGTGTTAATCTAGGCAGAATTAACAACTGGGTTGGTTTCACCACAGTTGCTCTCTTCTGGTTGTTGAGTCTGAAAAACCTGAGCATGTTCTTGATATAAAATGGAAAATGACATCACATTTAACAACCCTTACTTAGCAAGGCCAGTGCTGAATAATCAGCTCTTTGATACTTTTATTTTGTACATGTTGAATCACATTATAAAATCACTGCATCTTCCTGATTATTTTTTGAATGAAAAGATTGCTCTGGTCTAGCAGCACTTAAGAGAAACAAGAGACGCTTTTTTCTAAAAAGCTCATTTTTGAAGTGTCACCTTCAAGATTTTGTTCTATTAAGTGTCTCAGTTACTCTCCATATTATGGGAGCTAATGACTTAGTTGGACTTTTCTGTTCACTTCTGTTTTCTAATTGCTGTGTCTGAACTCTTGGTGAGAGACCTTACATTTAGAAGCTCAAGGGGCAAAAAGAAGAAAAGCTTTATGGTAGTAGTACACTTGTTCTGATTTCTCTTCACATCTGTTATTTGA
The DNA here is from genome assembly GCA_013397175.1 of Platysteira castanea. NCBI lineage: Eukaryota > Metazoa > Chordata > Aves > Passeriformes > Platysteira > Platysteira castanea. Next base: position 83,297 of record VYXC01012091.1, on the reverse strand, counting down.
ACTACACTAGTATCCAGATGCTGCAACTGTTTAAAAATTTTAATCCTTCCTTGTCGGGGATCCATTTTATACGTCTGTTTTCAGGTGCTTACAACATGGTTTTCAGTTTTCTTCAGTAGGAAGCTCTAGTCTAAACCTTTTAATAATGATTTCAAATCACATATTTTTATAAACTTCTTTTATGAAAAGTAAACAAGGAATTTTAACAGCACCTGCTTTTTAAAATTCACTTTATACACAGTGATTTAAATAAGTCATGGCAGTAATGCTCACCCCCAGAACTGGTCTGACAAAGAGATTTGTATCATCTAATTCAAAAAGGCTTTATATAGGCCTTGAAAATTGGGTTGGATACATGTGCAGTGACTACTATTCACAGACTTGTAATATGGTTCTGATGTGCAGTGTGCACCCTAAGTATGTATTTGGATTTGATGTATGCTTCTGATTTGGTGGGTATATAAAATCCTTAAATATATATAAATATATGTAGAAGATCAAGTATCTTCAAACAAAACAGTAACTATGTGAAAAAATTTGTGTTGAATATGGTGTGGGAATCTCTAGAAATAACGGAGCAGAATTTTGCAATTCCTTAAGTGTTTAAAACTTCCATAGAAGCATTTAGGATATTGTTTGAAGTAAGGATTTGCAGGATCAAGACCACGTTTCCTGGTCATTTCTTCTTCCTCCCCTTCCCTAACAGTGTAGGGACTATATTTCACTTAAAATGTTGGAAGGCAGAAGGTAAAAAAATCCAGCAGAAATTATCCATTTGGGTTTTTTTTTTTTTCTGGTATATCCTGATGTAAGAAAAATTCTATGACTAATTATTGATGCTTTACCCAGTCTGAGACCTAACAGAGAGCTCTGGGTTCAGAAATATTTATCAGTTGGAAATTATTTCTGAACACCCAGCAGTTAGGGTATTGAAGGTTACTAATCACATTGGAAAGTCACATCACTTACCAAGCTCTTCTTTTAGATTGGGTGTAACTAACTGAGATAGTTCCAAACAACACAAATGTGGGAATAATTGTCCCAACATTTCAGAGTAATTTAACTTACTTCATATATTGCAAAAGATGTATATTGCTTAGTATAACACGTAAAAAAAATCTTGTGTAGAGCTTCTCGGGGGAAAGAATAAAACACTCTAAAGTAGATAAGTTTTTATAGTTGAATCTGTGGTGTAAAGCCTGCCGATTCAACTGCAATTTAAAGCAAGTCTTTCAACTTGGGTTTTTGACTATCATCTTGTAAATGCTGGCGCCCCACACCTGAGCTGAGGAGCAGGAGAGGGGATGGCATTGCAGTTAGAGGGGCACATGTGCCTGCCAGTAGATCTGCTGTTGCTCCATACAACCCCAAAAGTTGCTGAGGAGAGCTGAGCGACGGCACGGCTACAGTTGTTCAGCTGAACATGGTGTCGAAGATGACATTTTGCACTTTGCAGCACTTTGTGTATAGTCAGTCTCACTGGTTCCCCAGGTGCAGACCGAGTCACTCACTCCTGCTGTTTGGATGCTTGTTCCAATAACAGGGGGAGATGGGGAATGGATGGAGGGAAGTGGAATGGAATAGTGTGTATGCAAACCCATGCCATTTGCAGGACGGGTCTTGGACAGGCCTAGAAATTACTTGTGACTTGCCCTTTAAAGGCTGGATTTCCAAAGGAAGGTCTCCATTTAGGAGAATCATCCCAATACCCTCCTTTTCTCATCCTGATTTTCAAAGTAACTGGAAAATGTACTTGATGTCTCCTTCCTTGAGGGAATAAATAATGTTCCTCCATCAGTGCAATGTGGATGTGGAAAAGATTAGGATCAGTCTATAGAATATTATGACAGTGTTTGTCTCTAGGGATGACAGTCAGAGTCCCCACAGTTTGCTTTCTTGTTTGTTCCTCTTACTGTGTCCCACACAACTGAACTTGGATCAGTCTGTCTGAATTTAAGTGATTCTACAGGCATAAAGTCCTTCTGCAAAAACATGTTATAGACCTCGTTACCAGTGCATCATTTGTTATTTAGAACAGATAAAAGTCCTTAATAGATACTAATCTGCTACTCAAGGTAGTCGTAGAAAAGGAAATCAAATCATAAAGCTGTAAGCCTTGTTAAGTTTTCCATTTTGTACTCGTTATGTGGACTCTAAAATCTTGTACAGTACCTTATTCCTATCCTATATTCATTCAAAGGATGCTCCTCCCCCTCACTGGCATTAAACTGCCGTGTTGCCAATGCAGTTGTTGGTTCCTGCCTGTGTTTCACAGCCCTCCTGCTGCAGCCAGGGGATGGATGTGACCGATCCAAACGCATCACATCACCGTTCCTGGGTGCAGGGCAGTTCTCGCACAGGCACAGATCCTGTCCATGAGACAAACGTCGGGGATTTGCAGTGTCCCAGGTGGATGCTTACCCTCCAGTATTCTTTTGAGAACTGGATCAAATCTGCCACATAGGTCTCTTAAAATTTCTCGCTTACATGAAATACAGTTTTGTCTTGCTGCCGTGTGCTGTTTGTCTGTTTGCAGAGACGCCTTGAGTTCCTTAAAAATGGTCTCCACAGCTGGCCTCATCTTTTGTTTTCTTTCTCTAAAGAATTAACACTGTAAAGTTCCACAAGCTGAGCTCTTTATGTAGAGTTTAATCCTTGCATTTTTTGAGTCCTGAACCTTGTTTTTTTCAGTCCCTCTTCAATCATGACTTGCTACAGTATCAAAGGGAAAGGACCGAGGGGACACACACTGTGTGTGTGGGAAGGGGGGGAGATACCTTGAAAAAACTGGAAGTGTTATTCTTGTTGCACATAAATTGGGTGGTGCTTTCACTGTCTTTTCCCTCCCACTGGTTATATCACGTGCATGTAAAACATGCTGCGTTAAAACTTTTCTAAATGGAAGTCATGGTGGCATACTGCTCAAAGGGTTAACTGCAGTTTATTAACAGCTAATGTTTTTAGATTTGCAGTACACAACTGTTTAAATACTGTATTCCTTGTAAATGAAGTAAGAAAAAATGTTAAGGCTGGTGCCAATATTTTTGTTAATGACTTGTTCAGCGTTGTCTCTCACTACAGTCTGGTCAGAACTCTTTGTGTATAAGCTGGGCCTGAAGCCATTTTATAGCTTGTAGGCCTAATTGTGTAACTTTTCTTTCATAATGGTTTTGTTATAATATCTACTGTCATTTCTTTCATATAAATATGACATGTAAATTGTCATAATAAAAAAAAATTGAAATAACTTGATGTACAAAGTATAATGTGTATTGCAGATACAAGTGCTTTTTAATGGGCATTACACATGCACATACCTTTTTTAGTTATAGAACAAGCACTGAGTAATGGCTGCTGTGTACTGTTCCAGCCCATGATGGTACCACTGCCTGCCACGGGCAGGGGCAACTCCTGGTTTATGTTGGTTTTGTTATGGCAGCTCAACTGAGAGAGTCTGTCTTTCTTTGAGCAGCTCCGGCTGACGGTGGGGAAGACCTGATGGATTTGTTTTTCCAGTCAGGATTTTCTCTGTGTGTTCCATCTTCTGTGTAATGTTTATATCTCATCTCATAGTGATGTTGCAGTCATTTGACGAAAACCAGTGTTCCTGCAGCCAGTGGCACTGTACCCAGCTAGGCCGTTCCAGCAGACAGCCATGAGGTGTCCACGTGCTCCTCCTGACAGAGGAGCCAGGTTCATTTATTTAGGCTGAAATGTGTAAAACTGGAAAAAATGGGGGAGAAAATGGAGAAAAAAAATGGAACTCTGCAGATATGCACTGAAGAAGCAGATGTTTTAACACATGGCAATGGCAATGGACATGGATGATATTTCGGGACTTTAACAGGAGAAAGTCAGGGAGAAAGAAATCAAAGATAGTGGCTTCTCTGTGTGAATTGCTGAAGCCTGTCAATCTTTATTTTGAGTGTGTCTGTGGTTGCAGTCAAGCTGCTGTGTGTTCCTGTAGTGATGAGAAATTGTTGTGAAATCCATCCTCTCACTCCAAATCCACTGCCAAAACTTTACACTTCCACTTTTAACAGATTCTGGGTATCTAAGTCTGAACTGGCCACCTTATGGCAGGCAGTGCTATGGAGAGAAAAAGCTCCCCTGGATGGTGAGTCCTGCCTTCTGTCCTAAGGTGACTCTTAACCCTGTGAAGGTACCTGCAGCTCTCCATTGCCTCTGAACACGGCCTTGGTTGACTAAATCACTACTAGACATCCAGTGTTCAGAGGTCAGTGTGGGGCTGGATCCTAACTCACTTCTCAAAGCTCTTACAGCTGAAGAAAAGTTTTCAGATAGTGCCATTCTGTTTCATTCATAAACAGAGGAAATGTCTGCCTTCACTCTCTAAGCTTCTGTTAGGTGCAGCATTCAGTACTCTGGTGTGAAGTGTCTGGATTGTGTAAACAAGGAAGATGTGGATTTCTCCTCCTCCTTTAATGCTTCATCCTCAAAACCAACTTCCTGCCTGAGCTTAAACCATCCTTTTTCCCGTTTCCTTTTGGAAGAGTGGTATGCCACAGAAGAAAGTCTCACATTTGCATGCAGGAAGAGAAATAAACTGTACTCCTCCACTGCAGTGGCTCCAAGCTGCAGTAATTCTGTTCGAACCCCAACCACTCAGAAATCTTAATTTATAATCACCTAAAGTTGTTGTGTGATTTGGAGTTAACTACAAAGGTGGTGAGAACTCTGTGGCTGATATGACAGCCACATTAGGTAAGAGGGGGTGGACATGAACAGGAGCATTGCTTTATAACCACTAAGTGTAGTGAACTGTGTTTCCATGTATTTGGATCACTTCCTACCAGCTGCCACAGTCTGATCCGTGTTCATGGATGAACTGTAAATTTTTGTTTCCAGTTGACCACTTGTCTTGGTGTGGCAAACTTGAAGATGGTTGAGAAATTTCCCTTTACTCATCTCCTGTTGCCTCTGTTGTTTTTTTCAAGCTATTCCAGCAGTGTTTAAATATCCCTTCATGGTGGATTTTGCTTTCATTTTGGTCTTGGTGATTATTTGTATGACTAACAATTATTTGCATCATCAGAATCCAAAATGGGTAGGCATGGTTGAGAAGCTTTCCAAAGGATTGTCAATAGCCCAGCCTAGGAGAATGTTATGTTCTGCTCTTTGCTATCCAAGACCCTAGCTAAGAAGTCCAGAGAAGGGAAAGATGGAGACCTAATCTTGTTAATAATTGGTTCATGCTTGTAAGAACCTGCGTTTACAGGTAGGTAAATGACTCCTAAAAAGTAAATTTAAACTGATAAAAGGAAAGATTAACGTCCATGACAAGCTAACAACTTGCATGGGCTCTTGGTATGTTGCTATGGATGGAGCATTTGTTATCCTGAAAAGTCAGGGAGAAGGGATGTTTGCAGTGATGCTGTCTCACTGATGGCATTACCAGGAGCGTGCCCTGACAGAGATGTACTTCACTGATGCGTCAGTAATCCCTGTTTCTCAGTGCAGTAGCGACAGAAATGGTGTAAATCCAGGGGAAGAAGCAGGGCCAGTTCTTGTGACGGGGTGGCAGCCTTCCGATCCCTGCAATGTGCTGTCCTGAGACACCCCCAGCTCACCAGGTACTGCAATAGTGTCAGGCTCCTGACCCCAACTTCATCACTGCTGAGGGAAATCAACTGGATACCCTTTAAGCAATTCAGGTACTTGTGATTTTTTTTCTCCTGTGTGTATTTATGAGACATTGGGTACTGGTCACCCACCAAAAACTCCCTTTCCAGCATCCAATAATGGTAATTGAAAAGCTGTTGTGTTTGTCTTTCCCTCTGTCACCTGTCCAATCAAGACTTACAGGCTAAAATAGATCAAGAGAGGCAGAGATCAAGAAGCATTTGGACAATGCTCTCAAGCACATGGTGCGATTCTAGTGGTGTGCTGTGCAGGGCTAGGAGATGGACTCGATGATCATTGTGGGTCCCTTCCAATTCAGGATATTCAGCGGTTCCATGACTGCTCTCGGTACTATCAATTATGGAATCTGAAGGTTTTGGGAGGGGACATTAAAGACCTGTTCCAACCAGCTACTTCCAAACCCCCTGCCATGGGCAGGGACACCTTCCACTAGACCGGGATGCTCAAATCCCAATTGAACCTGGCCTTGAACACTTACAGGGATGGGACATCCACAGCTTCTAGTGGCAGTGCCTCTGCCAGTGCCTCACCACCCTCACAGGGAAGAATTCCTTCCCAATATCTAATCTCACCCTGCTCTCTGTCCGTTTGAAGCCTTTTCCCCTTGTCCTATCCCTTCATGACCTTATCCAAAGTCCCTGTCCAGCTCTCTTGTATCCCCCTTTAGGTACTGGAAGGGGCTGTAAGGTCTCCCCGGAGCCTTCCCTTCGGAGAACAGCTCTCAGCCTGTCCCCACAGCAGAGCTGCTCCAGCCCTCAGCGATCACCTCAGCGCTCCCTTCTGCTGTTCTTTGCCAGACAAAGACAACTGAACTCCGACCCCGCCCGCGGCACTCGCGGCGCCCAGACCGCAGCGCTCCGGCCCGGCGGAACGGGAGCGCGGCGCTGACATCGCGTCCCGGGCGGAACCGCATCACAGAGCGGCGCGTTCCGCTTCCGGCGGCCGCCATGGTGGAGCAGGGAGGCGGCGGCGGCGCCATGAGCTTCCTCAAGCGCTTCCCGCCGCCGGCCGACGGCGTCCGGCACCAGCAGCCGGACACGGAGGCGCTGCTGGCGGGGCGCAGCCTGGGCACCGGCACCCTCTACATCGCCGAGAGGTGCGGGGGACACGCGGGGCTGGCCCCCCTCGGGGGCTGCCCGGAACGGCCCTGAGGGGCCCGGGATGGGGGGTTCGGATGCGATGTGGGGGAGGCCCTCAGGGGCCGTGAGGCTCTGCGGGGCGTCCCGCTGCTCCTGCTCGTTTTAAAGCGGGCAAGAGGGAGCAGCACGGCCAGGGACCCGGCTGGCTGGGGCATTCAGGGCCAGGCTGGATGGGACTTGGAGCAGCCTGGTCTAGTGGGAGGTGTCCCTGCCCACGGCAGGGGCCTGGAACGAGATAGCTGTAAGGTTCCTTCCCACCCAAAACATGCTATAAAACTCAGTATGGTGGGGAAATGTGCACTTGCAGCCCAGAAAGCCGGCTGTATCCTGGGCCACAGCAGAAGCAGCATGGCCAGCTGGGCATGGGAGGGGATTCTGTCCCTCTGCTTTTGTGAGACCTCATCTAGAGCGCTGCATCCGGCTGTGGGGTCCCCAACATAAGAAGTACCTGGAACTCTTGGAGCAAGTCCAGCGGACACCACAAAGTTGATAAGGGGACTGGAGCACCTCTGCTACGAAGACAGGGAGAAAATTGGGGTTGTTCAGCCTGGAGAGAAGGTTGTGTGGAAACTTCATGGCAACCTCCCAGTATCAGAAGGGGCATGCAGGGAAGCCAGAGGACAGGCTTTGACAGGAACTGTAGTGATAGGACAAGGGGGAATGGCTTCAAACTGAAAAAGAGCTTTAGATTAGATATTAGGAAGAAATTCTTTACTGTAAATGGGGTGAGACACTGGCACAGTTTGCCCAGAGAAGCTGTGGATGTCCCATCCCTGAAAGTGTTCAAGGCCAGGTTGGATGGGGCTCTGAGCATCCTGGTCTAGTGGAAAGTGTCTCTGCCCAAGGTTGGGGATTGGACCTAGGTGGTCTTTAAGGTCTTTTCCAACCCAAACAGTTTTATCATTAAAACCTCTCATCTTTTGACGGGAGTAGACAGGGCTATTGGGTTTCTGCTGTTAATAACTACTGTGGTTCTGTGAAGTCTTTCATGTTGCATTAATCACATGGAGGCTGTCTGTTCTTACTAGGCAGAAATCAGTCTGGTTATTCTGGAAGATATTATTTTAGCTCTTTATGGTCTCCTTTCAATCCTCCCTGCATTGTATAGCTCAGGGAGACAGCTTGATGATTAAAACAATGTCATTTTCTTTAACCATGGAAAAGTACTCATAATCTATTCTGCAGTTGAAGAGCATTGTTGGAACAAAAACATAATTTAAAATGTACACTGAGGAGTGAATTGTCTTCTAAAAACCTCCGACTAGGAAACTTCTATGAAATGACCAATATTGTTGGAGGAGCTTTTGCCCCACCTGAGCTTATTAGTGATATGTTGGAGAGGAATCTCTCTGGAATTTTGTTTACTGTTTGATTTAGTTTTGTTACAGCTACCAGGACTTCTGTTCGTGGGGTATCTGCTCTGAGGATGTGTAACGTTGAGTTTCCTTGTAAGCTGCTTTTGGAAGACTTTTGTGTGAGGCACCTACAGGGCTGCCAGCGTCCTCTCCACATGTTTCAAGTGCATCACAGAGCTTTCACCAGAGTCACTTGCTGGGAATGAACAGAAAACGCCAGTGTTTGCAGGAGTGCCATGGGAGAACAGGGCACCCAGGAGCACAGTGTGGCTCTTGATCCATGTACTGACTCTCCACCAGCAGCTGTAAACATCGAGGACTGGCCAGTCGAGGCTAGGAAATAAATTCCTTGCTCCCACTGCACTAGCTCTTGCTCTCAGCCAGATTTTCCGAGACAAGGAGTCTTCTGTGACCTTTCCATTGGTTTTGTCCCACCACAAAAGCTCGTGAATGCTGAGTTTTGCACATGGTGGAGGTCTTGCTTTCTGGCCCTCAGTATTTCTGTTCACTGTGTGACATCGCTGATCACAGACACTCAAATCTAGTTCGATTTTGATTTCTCAGTGGCTAGAAAGATGTTGATTGTTCTGATACGAAGGAGGCAGTGGCCTGGTGGTGACAACCTGTGCTGTCTCTTGCTGTGATTAGGGATGAGAGTGGAAATGGGGGAAAGCAGAGGCTATAGCACATAAGTTGTGAGTGGAGGAATACCCATAACCTGGCTCTGCTGATCACAGAACTGGCTGTTTTTCTACATACAGGCTATACTCACATCAGATCTATAATCCTCTAGGAATTATGATACTGACTTGCCTTTCAGTGTTCTCTTTGTCTTGAAAAACCACATTTAATAGTTTGAGTTATAAATCACACTCTGGAACCTCTGTAGTTATCTTTGAAATGATAGATATCTACAGGGAGGAGAAAATGAAGAGGTAGGGAGGGAAATTCAGCATTTAGTCCAAATGTGATAAAGCTGTGATGTGTTTAGCGTTCTTAGCTTCACATCGTCTAAGCAAGGGTGTCTTTTACCTCAGCCATCAGTTAATGCTGTTGCAAAGATCTGTTCAGGCAGGTCCGGGATGATATGCCTGGAGAGTAGGCTAAGTGTCTTGTCTACAGTTACCCATTTGGGGTTGGTTTTCTGCAGGCTCAAGTCTGGCACTGTGGATTCCTCTGTTCATTTCTAACTTGTCTCTTCTTTTTTCCTCCCTTGTTAGTCGCCTGTCTTGGCTGGAAAACTCTGGAGTTGGCTTCTCCTTGGATTATCCCACCATTAGTTTACATGCCATCTCCAGGGACCTGAGCGCCTACCCAAGGGAGCACTTGTACGTCATGGTGAACGCCAAGTTCGAAGGTATGCCTGGAGTGCTGCTTGCTGCTCCCACGCAGCCCTGAGTGACAGGGTTTCCTCCTCAGGAGGAGTAAATGTTGATTTTAAGTAATTTAAGTAATGTCTTGTGTTTTCTTTTTTATTTTCCTGAAGGATAGTTATTTTAGAAGAACAGCTTTGTATTTGTTTAGCATCACTTCTTTACGGTTCTGCTCTCAGCTAGTGGCTGTGTACGCTGAAGCTGCTGAGAGTCAGTTCTGTGCCCTGTTACACTATTTTAAACAATGTAGTTCCTTTGCCAGTCTCCCTGTGATTCCATCTTGAGTACGTTTTTTTCTTTATTGAATTTATGTTAATGTTGCTGCCCTCTCCAGGCTTGATGAATTCCTGCTGTTTCACAGCCTGGAAACTTTTCATTCATTTTCTCCCACAGCTTGGTTAAAAACAAACAAGAAAAGGCAATAGGTCATGGTACCAGGCTTTAATGGATCTTTGTAGATTGCCCACAAAACCCCCCTTTTTGACCATTCTTGCTTTGATATAGAGAAACCAAGCTTTCTGTGTCATTGTTTGTATGAAGACTGTATTTTTTTATATATATATTTATATTTTTCTTCTGGCAGACCTGTTAATATTTTAAGTGTGTCAAAAACTGCCATCTCAATTGAAGAATAACGAGTGTTAGGTCTTGAGCAGGTCTCTTTACCCCTTTGTGCCTACTGGTCGTCATAGCTAAAGGCTAAAATCTGGCATTTAGTTTTCTTTTTAATGTATCCAGAAAGTAATGACAAGACTCTGAGGAAGTGAAGAGGCTTTTAAGCTATTAACATTCTTCATTATTTCCTTCTCTTCTGTAACTAATGTCCTCTGACAGTCTATCACTGAAAATAATGAGAGGACATTTGCATACACTTCTTGGTTCTTCTTCCTCATTTTCCTTTAACTGTGGTTATTTTGAAGTAAACAGAGCCTTGTCTGAAGAAAGACACTGTTTCTAGCTTTTAATTCAGTTTGAATTAAAAATTTGAAACTACAGATATCCTGTGAAAGACCTTATCTAGATATCCTTAATAGACTGATTTTTTGTGGGTATCTTTTGTGTGTATATTTTTTAGTATATTAACTCTGCCTGCAGTAAATCTTCCACAGCAAGTAGCTTTTACTTTTCAAAGCCTAGCCCTGGCCTGCAAGTTTAACTGCTGAATAGTGTTAAACCTTTCCACTTAGTTGGCTGCAGGAGTCTTCATTCTCAGTTGTGCAGGGTACATTTTGTTCATCCTCTGAAAGTTTTGTGTGTGCTCTCTGCGTTTTTGTGCCTTCTTCTCACCCCTTTTTTAGAAAAAGGCACTCAGAGTTTGCATTGAAAACAAAGAGCTGGACTCAACAGTAACAAGCTGTGCCTGCGGGTGTCAGTTGGAAAAGGACTGGGTAGCTTCCTTGCACACTTCATTTTTGGGGCAGCTGGCTGGCAGCTTCTTGGCATCTTTGTATTCTTGGTGGTGCCAGTTTTGTATGTGATAAAAACCACTCTCAGTGGAACAGCCTCTTCTCCTGTTGAAAATCAGTGTGCACTTCTGAGGCTGTCAGTGCAGTGTCCCCAGCCCCCAAGTGATGAACTGCAGCCATTTTTGTGGGGTTTTTATTCACAGAAAGTAAAACACGCCAGTGATGCTTATTTATTCATGTACACGGCCTGCAGAAGTCAGGAAGCACCGCAGTTGTCACTGGCTCTGGGTGCACTTTGTACTTCTGACATCTTGCTGGCTGACTAGGAGTGTTGGATATGGAGCAGAGTCCCTCTGCACATGTCAGAGCTGCCTGTGAGGGGCCACACTGGAAGCTAGCTGATTTTGTGACAGTAATGTTAAGGATCCATAAAAACACCCACATGATTTAAAAAATGGTAGCAATTGTGAATTGGGGGGTTTTGAGCACAGTTGTTTTTAATAAGAATCACACAATTTTCCTGAAATACATGAATACATTGTGTGACCAGTACAGAAGTCTTAAGTCCAAAAGTTATAAACAGAGACGTTTTCCTGTGTGTTGCAAGTGTTTTGAGGTGCTATGAGAGGGCCTTATATATCCATGTAGGTCTTGGAGTGTCATGGGTTACTTTGGGAGTACAGAGTGGAGGTTTTGTGCCTCTCTCAGGTTGTTTCTGATTTGATTATGTGTGCTCCTGAAAGAATAAACAAATGGCCCTTTAATTTATTTTTTTTTTTACAAAATAAACATGTTTCTTCTAAATCTTTCAATTTCCTAAAGAGGAGACAAAAGAGGCTCCCATGACTGAAGGGGAGGAGGATGACAGCGATGATGACGTTGAACCGATTGCGGAATTCAGATTCATACCTAGCGACAAATCAGCCTGTAAGTGAGGAGGGGAATTGTGTTTTACTTTCAAGTCCTGGCTATATGTGGAAGGCACTGGGGTGTAGAGATGTAAATACCAGGATCCTTTAGTGTCTTTCTCTAATGACTGGATTTTTGTGTGCTGAAACAAACAGTTTTATCTGGCTTGAAGATGAACTCTTTCAAGCATCTGCTTCTCAAGTAAAATTCCAATGCTTTAAAATAGAAACTGTTGAGTATAAATACACAACATGGATAATCTCACTTATACACATTTGAAGAGAACATGTATAGGAAATGACTTTTTGATTACAAATTTAGTGATATTTGAGTCAGTGACAGTTTCATTAGAAACATGCTAATGCCCTGACACTACCACTGGAAAGCTGTCATATCCTGTCCAGTGTGAAGCTTACAGCTGGATACAAGTTTTAGGAGTCTGATGGATGAGATCCTGCAAGGATTCCTGCAGTGGGTAACCACAGACAGAATTGTCCAGAGATAAACCTTTATCATCAATGAAATAATGCAAAAGTGCTGTTAAGAGGCTAAAGCACCAGGCTGGATCTCTGACACCTGATTTATTTCTTGCATGGCTGCTGGCTTGTTGGATGATGTTTTCAAATTCGAATTCAGTTGTAGTTCTGCTAAAGGATTATTTGGAATCCCTTCAATCACTTGGAGTGGGGTTTCTTGCCTCTTGCTTTGGGGTGTTACTGGAGGTTTGCATTCACTTGTGTTCCTGCAGTGGAAGCCATGTTCTCAGCGATGTGTGAGTGCCAGGCCCTGCACCCAGACCCGGATGATGAGGACTCAGACAACGATTATGAAGGGGACGAGTACGATGTTGAGGCCCGCGGTTGGTAACAGTTGCTTCTTTTGAAATACCTGCCAGCACTTGGATACCTGGTATCTGTCATAATTGTTTATTCATCTTGCCTAAACATCCCTTTTGTCACAGGCACTGTATAAAAATTCATAAATCTGCAGAAAACCTGTAGTTTTAGCTGTCACAAATCACAGGAATTCAGCAAAAGCATTGTTCTGGCTCTCCAAAGCCCACAGACACAAATAGCAGCGTTTCCTGTTCCGGGTGGCTGTGCTAGCCCAGGTTCAGTGCCTGTGCTGCTGTGTGGTCAGTTCACACTACTGTGTGTTTATTCTGATGGAAGCAGCTTCTTAATCTCAGTCAGTTAATCTAAGCATAACTTGCCCAGCTGCTCCCCTATTCCTGCACCTCTGCATGTTTCTGGCTCCTAAACTTAGGTCTGCTAAACATAAACTTGTTTTTGCAGAGCTAGAACAAGGTGACATCCCAAGCTTCTATACATACGAAGAGGGATTGTCACATTTAACTGCAGAAGGCCAGGCCACGCTGGAGAGGTTAGAAGGCATGTTAGCCCAGTCTGTCAGCACCCAGTACAACATGGCTGGAGTGAGAACAGAGGACTCGATAAGGGAGTTTGAAGGTAAGACATGCTTTTTTTTTACTAAAGAATATGTCTTCATAAGTGGCACAGCCAGTGGGATCGAGTGCACCCTCAGCAGATTTGCAGATGACATCAAACTGAGGGGTGCGGTTGATACTCCTGAAGGATGGGATGCCATCCAGAGGGTCCTGGACAAACCTGAGGAGTGGGTCCATGGGAACCTCATGAGGTTCAACAAGGCCAAGTGCAAGGTGCTGCACCTGGATTGGGGTAACCCCTGGTATCAACACAGGCTGGGAGATGAAGGGATTAAGAGCAGCCCTTCCACAAAGGACTTGGGGGTTCTGGTGGATGAAAAGTTGGACATAATCTGGCAACGTGCACTCGTAGCCCAGAACACCAGTCATGTCCTAGGCTGTATCCAAAGCAGTGTGGCCAGCATGGTGAGGGAGGGGAATTTGCCCCTGTGCTGCGCTCTGGTGAGACCCCACCTGGAGTGCTGCATCCAGCTTTGGGGTCCTCAGCATAACAGGATATGGACCTACTGGAGTGAGTCCAGAGGAGGCCATGAGGATGATCAGGAGTCTGGAGCACCTCTGCTATGGGAACAGGCTGAGAGTTGGGGTTGTTCAGTCTGGAGAAGAGAAGGCTCTGGGAAGACCTTACTGAGGCCTTTCAGTACTTAAGGATGGGGACAGACTTTTTTGTAAGGCTGGTTGCTGTAGGACAAGAGGGAATGGCTTGAAACCAAAGGAGGGGAGATTCAGACAAAAAAAGGAGAGATTTTTTACCATGGGGGTGGTGAACCACTTACCCAGAGAAGCTGTGGATGCCCCATCCCTGGAAGTTTTCAAGACCAGGCTGGATGGGGCTTTGAATAACCTGATCTAGTGGGAGGTGTCCCTGCTTATGCCTGCAAGATCTCTTCCAACCCAAGTTATTCTATGGTTCTGTGATATCAAAGTGGTGGTTCTCCAGTTTGGCTAATCCATGAACACGAGGACTGAGTAAGTGCCATGCTGTGGGTGTTGCCTTCTGCAAAAGGTGAGGGATGACCCACAGACCTGTGGCCCTGTGGGCAGCATGTTGCCTGCTGTGGATTCAGGGTTCTGTGATATCAAAGTGAGCACTTCAGTGTTAAGAACACTTGATTCTTCCTGGTATGATTTCCTCTAAGAGTGGTAAAGTGAAGTTGATTCAGGATTAAAAAAAAAAGTAAATTTGTCAGTCTACACTGGGATTAGGAAGTGGTTTCTGCTCTAAATGAGTTGTAGTTTTTATTTGGGTTTTGGTTTTTTTTTTTCCTAATACCCTAAATTATAGGTTAACAATTCTCGTAACAGAGTTCAGGGTGAATTCTGAATCATTCAAACACACTGAAACAGATTCATTAAAAAAGACTGATTTTTCTGGAGGATGCTGTCTCTTAAGTCTATTGATTGTTCAAATGTGTTTTTAAGGACTAAAATGTCTTTTTTGTTGGGAGAAAACCACCTGATTTCTCAGACAGTCTTTTCTGTGTTCGGTTTGCACTAGAGCAATATATTATCTGGGAGAAGAACAGGGAAGTAGTTTAGTAGCATTGCTTCTTTTTTTATATGTAAATTGCAGTGCTTTTTATATGTTTTTGAAAGATGTAAAATGATGCAGCAGTTGTGGATTTCTACAGAATAATAATAACTAATTTGTTCTCATCCACAGGGAGGGGTTTTTAATCTTACTTGTTTTGTCAGTTGTTTTAAAGTTCTTTTTGTTCCGCAGTTTAGAATAAATTTATGTAATGTAAAGATAACCATATGTGATATGCTCCCGTTTCAGCAGTGCTCTTTGTTTGAAAACTTAGTCAGGTTTCTGAATCCCAAAATTCCAGAAATGAATATAAATTGAACACTATGTCACAAGCCTCAGAGTTATCTTCTTCAGTTTTGTTTACTTTCCTAATCTTATTTGCTACAGTACTGCTGCTGGGCTTGCTGCAATTATGAACATCCCCAGGTCTGCTCAGTTTCAGAGTTACATTATTTTTTGACATTGTAGCATCGGGCAATTGTTCTCTCTTTTCAGTGATTGTTTCAGAACAAGATACAGCCTCTTTCTGCTGGAATAAAGTTATTCAAAGGAATCATGCCATTTGTTACGCCAAAACTTCATTTAAAACATGAAATAGTTAAAATTCAGTGTTTAAGTCTTTTAATAAGACAAGGTGAGATGAGGTTGTAGGAAGCGGTGACATCTTTAAGTGACTGACCGACAGTGCTAGAACAAACCCAGAAACTTGTGAGCTCACCAGTGTTTCCTTAGGCTGCTTTCAGAAGTTCACTGAAGGGGTTTTCTGTCCTGGCCACCTCTTGTCAGCAGAGGGCATCTGCTGTCTTTTCCGTGAAAATGTCATCCGTCATCCGCTTGTTTACGGAGCACTGGCTGTTTTTTTCAGATGGGATGGAGGTGGACATAGCACCAGTAGTTGCTGGGCAGTTTGAAGATGCCGAAGTTGATCACTGAGGAGGACAGGTGCAGCTGTAAGTTCTGACTTCTCACATCAATGCTTTTTAGTCCTGCAGAGCTTTCCCTCTCTGCAATTTGTGTAATGTACGTGATCCTACAGGAAGTGTCTCACAATATTGGGATGATGGTGATATAGAAGAAGGAAAAGGGAGCTGTAGTTATCACAAATGTAGAAAGATGTTTAATGATCTGGGCTAAAGTGCCTATTGGCATAAACCATTACTCTGCAGAGGCAACCTGCATGGATGTGCCTGTCTGGAAGACAGGTCAGCCTTTTATTTGATTTAAGAGTTGTCTGATCTCAAAGGCTTTTAGATGCTGATATATGAATACTGGAGCCATCCCTGGGAAGTTACTGTCTTTAGTGTCTGTTGTTTTGCCCTTAGTGTGCAGGATTTTCCAGGCCGTTCAAGGGGGCAGGACACTTCACAGCACTGCAAGTCCATCACTTCCTTCACTATAAGCAGAGCAGGAACAGTTCCTGGTAAAGTTATTGAGCTATCTGGATGGGATTGCTGTCAGGAGTGCACAGCTTAGAGCCTTCCATCACCTGTGCTGCTTTTCTCCTCTTGGTAGCATTATAAGCTGTGCCAGTGTTTCCTCACTGGGGCTGGGGGGGAGAGGAAGAGCAGCTTTTTCTGGGACTGTAGAGATGCACCGGCACAGTGGGGTTGTGATCCCACCCTTGCTTCAGCAGTGCTCACTAGTGCTCAGTCTGTATGTACTGCTCAGGTGGTGCTGTGTTGTCCCAGTTCTTCTGTCAGTCTCAGAAGGGAGACTGACAGCTCTTACCTTAAAGTGAGTGTCCAGCTATCCCACTTGAAATGCCGGAGAGAGCAGCTGTGGAGCAGACAGCCAAAAGCTCAGGGGAGGAAGGAGGAAAGGGACACAAAAAGGAGGTGACACACTGAAAGAAAAGTGGGAAAATAGTTGATTAGGGATTAGAGTGTCACTAGGAAAGAGGCTGCAGTCCCTGAGGAGGGCTGTTGTAGAGGGGTGCTGCACAGCTGTGTTCCTCCTCTGTTGCTTATTTTTCTTTCCTGCTGCAGTTCTGAAAATCTCAGAGTATCCTTGTGTTCTCTTACTGACCTCCCCCACTGCCACTGCTCCTGAATTGGTATTTACTGTCTGGTGAAAGAGCTCAAACTTCTGCAGTTGCATTTCTACCCTGGGAAGGACTTTGCAGAGCAGAGAGGAGTTCTTAAAAAAAAAAAATCTAGATACTGATTGTCCTGCCATTGAATGGTCCTCTAGTTTGGTAAAGGACACACTTAAGAATTAAAGGAAAGCCTTTAGCTGTAGATCAAGTGCCTCCTAGTGAGTGAATGGAAATTCAGGCTCTGATAACTCCATCTCTAAGACTACTTTTAGACTACTTAGACATGGTTTATTTAAAAAAAAAACAACATGCTGTTGAAAAATTCAGATTTGACTGCTTTATTTATTGTCCTGGTTAAACTTGAGCTGGATTAAAGAGAGTTAGTAGCTGAGAGCAGATCTCTAAGAAGCCTGAAAGTGCTGGTGGAAGTGTTGTAGATTGTTCTTTTAGCAAAGCACAGAATACACCCAGGAAGGAGTAGTTTTGGTCAGTGGAATTCTTTCTGCTACTTACTCTGTGCCTTCCATGGTATGGCATGTGGCTGTGGGAGATGAATGCTGTGAGAGCTGACTGGAGAGGATTTCCTCCTGTGCTTTTGCTTGTGCTGATCAGAGCTGAGGGGCTGATTGCTGTCAGAGCAGATCAAGTGACCTGCTTGGCAGTGTCAGGTGCTGCAGTGACATCACTCCAGGTAGCAGTGGGATGGCCCTTTTTAGAGTAACCGCCAGCCTGAGTGTGTGGATGTAATTTAAGGAAGTTCAGGAATCTAGGTCCAAGGCAGCAATAAGGAACTGAAGGTAGAAAGTGACAAGGACAGCTCTTGGAGGTCTGTGCTAATCACCCTGCTCAGAGGGTGGCTTGGCTCTACACTGAGTTAAGTAGGGGTGGAGAAGGGAGCCTGCTGTGATCTTGTGGGTATTCCATGGAGCAGCTTGGCCCTTTTAACCTCCTGAATTGCAAAATGATCTACAGGAACATCTTGTTGGTGATCCCTTAGAGAGCAGTGTGCTGCCCTGCCTCCAGAACAATGCCCCTGTGTGATGCTCATGTTGCATGCCACCCAAATGAGATGTGACAGTCTCCTGCTGAAGCTCCTGGAAGACTTGCTGATAGTTGGTGCAGGACATTTCCACTGTTCCTGCAATTAGTGGTGTTTTGTCTGTGCCATCACGAGGCTGAAGCAATTGTTCTGAAGCAACTGGTGCGTCTGCGTGTGGGTGCAGCTGGGTCTCCCAGGGCACCCTGGTGCCCGCTGTAAGCACATGCTGTCCTTAGCTGACCTGAGTTGGAGCTGCTGCCAAAGGCAAAAGATGCTCAGCCTTTCTGAAAATTCGTGGGCTTGTAGTAAAGTGCTGTCCTCTTAACTGCAAACAACAGATAGCGACTAGTCTGTGAAGGTTAACAACCTTTTTTTTTAATGCCAATTATGTAAACTTGGGTGTCTTGTGTCTTTCAGATTCCTCTTGTGGCACTTCCAGAATAAGCTGTAAAACCGAAGGCATTGCAGTGACTATCGGAAGTCAACCTTTCTTTTAATGACCTAAGTTTAGACATCTAGGTCTATAAATGCTTGTAGAGATGTTTAAAACAGGGTTTGACATTTGTGACCACTATGGGATTATTTAAAAAAACAAAATAAACAAAAACAATAAAACCTCTTGCATCTAACACTTGAATGGGGCTAATCAGGGGTCATTTCATAGAATTATTTGGCTTGGAACAGACCTTAAAGATCATCTGGTTCCGATCCCACCTGCCATGGGCAGGGATGCCATTCAGTAGATCAGGTTGCTCAGGACCCCATCCCAACCTGGCTGTGAACACTTCCAGGGATGGGGCAGCCACAGTCTCTCTGAGCAATCTTTCTGGCCTTTTAAAGAAGCGTTTGTAGGAATTCTAGGACTTCAGAAATAAAACTGTAAGTAGAACAGAATTTTAGATTGTCCTAGAATTTTCCATATTTTTTTACCTGTCATTGACTCTGTGGAGTAGAATGGAAATATAAATGTTATGACTAAAAGGAAATAGGGTTCGCCAATGATTAAAAGAAAAACTAAATTAAAAGCCCCTCAAGTAACTGGCTTTATCATTTCAGTGCTATCCCTTTCATTTCTCTGAGAGCTGAGCTTGGGTGGTAGACGAGATGGAATAAAGCCTGTAAGGTCCGGACAAAGAGAACTGTTTTGTGTCTTTGTATTAAATGTTAACATTGTTAAATAAACTAAGACTTTTGTATCTCACAACCAGCTCTGTGTTGCAGTTCTCCCTCCTTTACTTCAGCCAGCAGCTTGAGCCCTTGAGTTTCAGAACTCTCTTCTGTAACATAAAAATCTTCAGTGAAGCCGAAGCCATTTTCATCATTCACCTGGATGTGAGGATAAAAAGGCAGAGCATTTGCAGAGTGTGCCTGTGATAGAGTTAGTCGGACACATCCCAAATTTAGGAACCCAGCTTTAGATTGCCAAGATCTTGGTCCTGCTGGAGCTTTTCCTGTTTCATCTCTCTTGGGGCTGGTGATTTTGCCATTGGGAAATGTCAGCAAATTCAGGTTATTCCTGTCTCCCCCCAGTATTGAAATGGGAGTCTGGACCAAACTTCCTCCATTTTCTTTCACTTTGAAGTTGACCTGTGATTTTTTTGGGGAGGGGGGTGAGGTATTGCTATGCTGGTATATGAAGTTTTCTTTACTGGCCCTACACTCTGCTTACACATTAGGATGGGATTTGGCTCCAAGGTATGTGATAATTATAACCACTCTGTTGAATATTCATTAGGAATGTCAGTCAAATTAGGGATGTCTTAATAGTGCTCTGAACCATTGACGTAGCTGAATAAGTCAGGTATTCAGGATGTTATGCAACAAGACATTCCACAAGAATGTCTTTACCAGCCCTTTTGTATACATACAAACGTACTCATGTGTGTGCATGTTTGTGTTAGGGATTCAGAGTAACAAAGGAGGATACAGAGTGATGCTTTGATTTTTGCACTGGCGTTTGGAGAATCTTGGCATGGTGAGATTTTGGGACAGGTAAAACTTACGGCACCATAAGTGAGGCAAAAGGCTTATTGAATTCAAAGTCACCCTTCATTGTTACGGCAGCCTGGTGGAGTTTTCTTAGTGTGTGTAAATCTGAGTTGGAACGTGGTGTTTCTGTTGTTTTCCACGTTAAACTGCACCCTGTTACATACCCTGGCAGATGGGCAGAGTTAACTATAGGGCAGCCAGACTGTTCACAGCTCCTCTCGGCACTCTCACTACATCCTGAAAGAGAATTGGTGGTGTACTAATGTGGAGCTCCAGGAGCAGACAGACATCTTACGATGCTTCCAGCCAAACCAATGGAGCAAGATCGAGGTGAGGTGGAAACAAACCTGGATGAACCCTGGAGGTAGCGCTGAGAAGTGTCTTGTGTGAATTGACAAGTTTTATTTTCAATAAAACTTTGTATTTAGGCTGTGTGTAAGTGTTCTGGACTTCATAAGCATTTTTTACCTCAAATGTAATACTCCTTTTTGCCTGACCAACCAAAACCAGTTAAATTCTTCAGTTCTTAGCTTAGGTTTATTTTTCTTTATTTGTGCTACTTTTGTTGGGGTTTTTTTCTTTTGTTTTGCATTTTAGTTAATTAGCACTGCAGCGCCTGTCTAATTCTTAGTGATTTTATTTTAATTTTATATTCTAGTGCCTATAAATACAGCAACTACTTATTAATCACTCAGATTGGTACCAATTTCTTTTAAACTATGTGTTGTGCCAAAATAAACAAGGCAGACATGAAGAAGTCAGATCTGATCTGACCTCTTCACTTCATGGACTTTGCTTTTGCAGGCCATCAAAAATGTGGAAGTAGGGCCTCTAATCTAACAAATCTTGGCTGCCCTGTAGGTTTGTATATCTGCTTTCTCTTTTCTTTGTCTGTTTTTATGCTCTGAGGTTTATTTTTGAGACCTTTATTCTGTGGGCTCCATGGGCTTAGAGGAGACATCACATCATGTAGATTTTGAAAGACTTGTTTCTGTAAGTAATGAAGTGAAAAAAGGGGGGGAAATTATTAGCTATGGATCACTTTAAAAATAGGTGAAAGATAAAAAGCAGGAAAGCAAGAAAGGGAAGGTAGAAACCCCCAAAAGGATCTGTTTTAGAAGCAGAACAAGTTATAAAAATACGTGTTTTTTCAGAGGATCACATCTTTTCAGGCTCAATGTGCTGGTGTGTGGTCCTTGCCATGAGAGTTTTAACAAGTTTCCTTTGGTAGAACTACTCACACTAGGGTTGAAGAGCTGCTGAATGATAACCCAGCAGTTCTAGTTCTCTTTGTTGTATTAACAGGCTACTTTTTTTTTTTGTTATTAATAACTGAATACAGGGTCATGGACAGGACTCTTGTATGTAAAGCACGTTCATACAGTTGATTTAATTTTGCAATATAATCTTATAGGTACCTTGGAAAAATAAAATGAGAAAAGATTTTATTGCAACAAGGAAGAAATTAATGTGGAAATATTTACTTCCAAAACTCTTGCAAAAAAGATAGCTGACAACAGTAGCTGTTAAAGACTTCATCAGTTTACTGTGAAAAGCCCCCCATCTGATTCTCTTTCTGTTAAAATATTGTTTGTAAGGTGACTTGGATGATGAGGCGAAGGACACAATACTGAGATCTTCATAGAATTTGTTAACCATTTCTCCTTTCAAACCAAGTAACTGTGAAATGAAAAACTGAATTTACTCTTAAATTTGAGAAATACATTTTGGCATATTTAAAAATTAAGCTGCAGCCAGAAGAAGAAGCCTCATGCTAGAAAGAGAGCTTCAGAGGGTGGTACCCATCAGTGGTGTTTGCCTCAGCTGAGGCTATAAAGGGCATGCTTGTGCCTGTTTGTGTAGGTAGATCTCCTGTAGTTTTTATCTCTGTTACTTATTCAATCTGCATTGCAGATTAATTTGTTTTTTAAAGAAGTTGATAAGAGCTACATAAAGTCAAGGACAAATTGAGTACTGCATGATTCATCCCTATATACTATGTCTATGTGAAGGGGCAGCAGGAATTGCTGATAACAAGTAGAGGGTTTTGCCTAAAATGCCATTTGATGTGCGTATCTACAGGATTTTATGGTACTTTATTACTGCTTTTTTCAACCAAGGTAAACATTCAACAGTCTCCAGTGGGACAGGATGGGGCAGAGCCTGCCTGGAAGGAAGCGAGGGATTACTTACCTGCACACAGGTATTACTAAAACAATGTTGGTCATACAGACTTTTAATTTTGGTGTAGGGTGCCTCTAGAACAGAGCTGTGGAGACTCTTCTAGGGAGTAATGTAGCCTTTCTTCCTCTCAGAGGTAGGTATATGGCAAGTAGGAATATGGTGATGTCATTATAAGAAATCTTCAGCTCCCTTTTTGCAGGTGCCTTCAGTGGGAAGAAATCCAATAAAATCAAACCTTGGAAGGACAGGGTATTTCTCTAAAATTAGTTTTGCATGCTAATAAAGGTCAGCAAATGGCACTTATGGCTAAAGTGACAAAGTTTGTGTTTTAACAGTCCTTCACATTCATATGGCTTAACTTAAAATGGTGGCAGGTATTCCCAAAATCCCAATATGCATTTACAAAATTATTATTTGAATACAAAGTGGTAAGTCAAATATTCCAAACATGAAATCTGAAAATACAACTGAAAGGTGGCATGGAAGTCTGTCAGCTGTTCTCTGAAAGCTTTATGTCTGCAGATGTTGAAAATATTTTTTAATGTAGTGCTGCCAAATTTCAGGATTTGATGTCTCAAGATATCCGAGGAAAGAGTTCATCCCATATAAAAGCCACAAGTATTGTACCTGAAATGAGAAGTTACAGAAAGGACCTTTATTTAAACGCATTTGAGAAGGACACAGTACTGGTATGGAAAATTAACATTATATTCAAGTATTTGAGTGTCTAACACAATACGGCAGGGACTGCATCAGTACGTTTTGCAAAGGAAGCTTCAACAGGCCATGCAGGTGGTCCCTGTGAGTTAATAATCCTGCTTTCCTTAGTATGATTAATGCTTTGATCCATGTAAGCCAAGCCAAAGGCAGAGAGTTTGACTAGGTGAATCCAATATGGGCATCTTCCTGTTCCTGATCACGGCTCCTTTCTTTGTAGCTGGATGTAAAAATGACTGAACCAGCAACTTAGCCTCCATCCCTCACCTGAGTTTGTTAGCTGTGTCTGCTTTGATAACCACATCATTTTTAGGTGCTGCCAAGTGGGTATGGGACAGTGGGTTTTCTTTGAAGATCATTCTGATTTAGGGCTTATACTGAAGCTGGAAAAATTGCAAAGTTAGAGATAGAAGTTTCTTCATGAGAATCGTACCCTATCTCAAGTTGGAAGGGACCCATAAATCCAAAGGGCATCCAAATGCAGTTTATTATGACCTTTTTTTACAGCAGGAAAAAAAACCAGTTTATTCTTTTAGAGATGAAGAGGATCCTGCTTGATGGTGTTGCCCACACATAAGCTTGTATTTATGAAACTTCTTAGCTCACAAGAAAGCGTATTGGAAGGGATTCTGTTTAGTCCAGTCTCCCATTCAGTGCAGGATTTTGCCTATGCTAGATGAGTCAGTGAGACTTTCTCTGGCTGAGTCCCAAAAACCTCCATGCTGGAGACTGTAGCATTTCTCCAAGAAACTAATTTCAATGTTGCTGCACCCTTCCTCCTGAATGTTTTCCTGGAGTTTAAGCTGAACTTCGCATGCCTCAATTTGTGGCCTTGCTGTTACTTGTTGTTAAAAAGAATGGTTAATCTGTTATCCTTGTAACTACTCTTGAAATAATGCTTGACTGTACTTAAAATACACTTTCATCTTATTTTTGCAGCCTAAACAAGTCCAGTTCCCTCAGCCTTTCCTCTCAAATCAGGTACTCCAGGCCCTTCATCATCTTTGTAGTCCTCCACTGCCTGGATCCTGTTTTTTGACACATTGCTTTTGAACTAGGGGACTCCAAACCACCCATGTTCCAGATACCACCTCACATGCATTGAGTAGAAGGAGGCAATAATCACAGAATCAATTTGTTTGGAAAAGCCCTGTGAGATCATGGAGTCCATCCCGTGACCGGACACCACCATGTCAATAGCCCATGGCACTGAGTGCCACATCCAGTCTTTCCTTAAAACACCCCTAGGGATCTCGATGCCACTACCTCCTTGGGCAGCCCATTCCAGTGTCAAATCACCCCTTCTGTGAAGAAATTCTTCCTAATGTCCAACCTGAACCTCCCCTGGCACAGCTTATGACTATGTCCTCTCATCCCATTGCTAGCTGCCTCGGAGAAGAACCAACGTCCCCCCAGCTACACCCTCCTTTCAGAGGCAGTTGTAGGCAGCGGTGAGGTCCCCGCTGAGCCTCCTCCAGGTCAAACATCCCCAGCTCCTTTGGCTGCTCTGTGTAGGACTTACACTCCAGACCCTTCAGCAGCTCCATTGCCCTTCTCTGGACACACTCCAGCATCTCCATGTCCTTCCTGAACTGAGGGGCCCAGAACTGGACACAGCACTTGAGGAGTGGCCTCACCAGTGCCAAGTACAGGGAAAGCATCACTTCTCTGGTCCTGCTGGCCACCTTATTGTTGATACAGGCCAGGTGCCATTGACCTTCTTGGCCACCTGGGCACACACTGGCTCATGTTCAGCTGCTGTCAACCAGCACCCCCAGGTCCTTTTCTGCTGGGCCACCTTTCTACCACTATGCCCCCGGCCTGTAGCTCTGCTGCATGGGGTTGTTGTGGCCAAAGCTTAGGATGCAGCACTTGGGCCTGTTGAATCTCACGTTCTTGGTCTCAGCCCACCTCTCCAGCCTGTGGAGATCCCTTTGCAGAGGTGCTGATCCCAAATTGCTGAATCACGTGCTTTGTCTTGCAGAGAGACCAAACAGTTGTCAACAAACTTTAATTCAGGTCACTGTTAAACATACTGGGGAATATGATCTCCCAGTATTGACACCAGCATTCTCCGCATGGTATTGGCCACCAGCCAGGTGTCAACCCATTGATTGTGACAGTTTGAGGTCAGTGGTTGAGCCAATCTTTATTGCATCTAACAGTCTTTTTGAGTGACCCCACTTTGAACCAAGAATGCTGTGGGAGGTGGTATCAAAAGCCTTACTAAAGTGAAGGTACACTAAATCCCTGCTCCCTCCTCATTCCCACATGCATTCATCACAGAAGGCAACCAAGCTGGTCAAGCATGGATTACCCTCACTAAATCTGTGCTGACTATTCCTGTGATTATCTTTGTGTTGTTTACATGGTTGGAAATGGATTCCAAGACTAGATGCTCCACCATCTTCCCCAATGACTGAAGTGAGACCAACTAGCTTATAGTTCCCTGTGTTCTCTCTCTTCCTTCTCAAAAGCAGGCATAGTATTAGCACATTCCCCATTGGCAAGAACCTCCTCCAACTGCTGTAACTTCTCATAAACGAAGGACAATTCCAACACTGGCCAACTCTACCTTCATTTCTAGGTGAATCCCACTGGAGTCAATGGATTCACAAACACATATGTTGTTTCTATACTGTTGCTCCCTATTTATTGCTTCCTTTTCAAAACCTTACTGATTTACAGAGGTTTGGGAGCAAATTTTGCTTGGGAAGACTGAGTGGTACCTCAGCCTTTTCCATGCCATACATCACTAGGTTGTCTCCCCCATCCACAGATGGAACTGCATTTTCTCTGGACTTTTTTTGTGATTAGTACATTTGTAACTCTGCATGTCCCTGCTCTTAGTTCCAGCTGAGCTCTAACCTTCCTGACTTTGTTTCCAAGTGCCTGTGCAAAGCTATTATATTCCTCCTTTGCTGCCTGTCCCACTTTCAATTTCTTACATGCTCTCCTTTCTTGTAGGGAGGCTCTTTGTTTAGCCAGCAGGAAAAGGCTTCTGTCCAAATTCCCGGTCTAACTGTGTGACAGATTCCTTCTGCACGTCTCAATCTATTACTGAGCTTTTTTTAAAAAATCGCCCTCGTGAGGTATACTTTTCTCATTTATAGCAGCTTCCAAGGGAATTATTACTGACTTAGCAATTCCCTAAATAAGCAGAATTTTGTTTTGAAGTCCAAGGTCTCGACAGCTCTGCTATTTACCTTCCCAGTCTTCCTCTGGACCCTGAACTCTTGTGAGGACTACAACCCAAGTGGCCACATTCACCACCCGTTCTTCTCTGTAAGTAGGTCATGTTCAGGATTAAGCACTCACTGGCCCTTTAGTATTTGAATTAGACGTAATTACTGACAGTTTCTAGGAACTCCATGGATTGCATTCACTCACTGCATAAGAGTTTTTGCTCTGTCAGATGATGTCTGTGGAGCTGAAAACCCCTAGGAGGACCAGGGTCTGGCAATAGGAGTAGTTTGTTTTCTAGCTGTTTGTTGAAAACCTCCTTTGCTTCCAAGTCCCTGAGATACTGAACACACATGGACTTGGAATTCTTGTTTCTTTGCTTAAGTGTTCTGAACTTGCTGGCAGCCTCTGAATAGCCTCTCCTCTGAGCAGAAAGGTCAAAGTCTCACCTGTTGCCTTCTCTCTTGTTTACCTCTTCCATTTACATCTACTGCTAAGTGATTTTTGTGGCTCTTATTTTCTAAGGAATAGTATTAGTCTTTCTAGTAAAACTGATCTAAAGAAGGGGGCCTTGATTCTGGTTTTATAGTGTTAGAAACCTAGCAGGAGGCTAGGCCAGGTTGGATGGGGCTTTGAGCATCTTGGTCTAGTGGAAGATGTCCCTGCCCCTGGGCAGAGGGGTTAGAACTGGATGTTCTCTAACATCCCTCACTCTACAATACAATTCTATGATATGCTAAGCTGGCACCTGTCCAGGAAAGAGCATTTCTTTTTTCATTTATTGACCTCATGACTATCTTGTCACCAACTTTTCCATTCATAGCTGCCATCTCTCTGGTACTGAAAGAGCAGCATTAGCTCAGTCCCCATCATTACTGATGGTATAATCATGCCAGGACAACTAACATGAATTCCTTTGGCAGTAAAACAGGAACCATCTTTGTTCCACTGGTACTTACTGAGTCTATGTTCATGGTGTAGAACTTAGGCCTGCCTGTGCTAAGTTATGAACACTTGCTGGCATCTATGTTTATTGCAGGAATCAGGAGTTTATTGCTGCTGGAGAATCATCTTCACCAAAACATCAGTGAAGCCATTTTGAAAAATGAATAATTAACTACAATTTCAAGATTAAATTCCTGAAAGACCATAAACCACCAGTAGATTTGTTTATCCTAAAAGAAAACTTCCATTTTGTCCTCGTCTTATGAAAGTGATAATCAATCTTCCTCTTGTTCCAAGTGTCCTTTCTAGGAACATTGTTTACAATGTGCTTACAGCCAGATCAGGATTCAGTTATATACTGAACACTCTCCCTCTCCTTGTCCTCGTGGATTTTTGCTACAGCCATAAATGAGAATGTACTGCACTTTGCACAGGCAATTTTAAGTTTCACATGTTCGTCCATGGTTCTACTGTGTGGTAATTATTACAGCAAAACACAAAAAAACCCTTCTGAAAGAATTTCCCAAAGTAAGAACAAAGTAATTTAACCATCTAAGATGCTGATGCTGGAAGAAGTAAGATATCATATCAGCCTATCATTGTGACTCTGCCAGTTTCTAGGAAGTCTGAAACAGCATTTCTGCTGACACGTGGATTCTGAAAGTAAGTTTTACAATTGAATTTAAAATACTCCTTCCCTCATCATCTACGTTCATGATTCTGCTTAGAGGTTCTTTTCACAAGAATTTATCATCATAACAGGTCATTTTCCTACATGCCTCATCATTTGGTCCAATTGTGGAAGAAAAAATTCTATTCCTATTATTTTCTTATTTTCAAAAAGTGTCAGAAAAAATTCACTTCATGTTAAGATTGTAGATCTGCACTCCTGTATTCATCAATTCAGTTTTCAAATACAGCAATCTCCTCTATACTTCCACCTCAGACACTACATTTGTTTAGAACTCTTGATTTATAAGGTCTCTTAAATGTATCCATGAAACATCCTTGTTTTGTAATGAGATATTTTTATCACCAATAGATTACCCAGTCCTTAGGTGATCCACAGACCTGAGATTTGTCACTAAATGTTGGCTACAGTAGTGACACTGTGCAAGAAGTGATCTGTCCTGAGTATTCACGTCTTTACAACTGCTCCTTCTGGAGTTCCGTTTCCTCATAAGAGACAGCATTCAATGTATTCTGCATGTATATTCTAGATGTTAACTAATGACAAACCACTCTTTATGACTCCCTTCACATTCTAGAATCACATTCTAAGTTCCTCAAGTCATGGGTCCATTTCAGTTAACATCTGTTGATTTTCTGATGCTAAAAATCACCTGGAGGTTTCCTGCAAAGCTGTTCTGCAGGACACATCTTGGCATGTAAGTAGAACATGGGGTTTCAGAATGCCTCCCATTTCTTTAAATCACTTGCCAAAAGATTAAATCCCAAATACTTACAACCTGGAAAATCTTTAAATGGTTATGAGGTTGAAATCAGTTAATGACAGCTTAAGCTGAATTGTGAGAAATATTATGTGGTCTGTCAGGACCTGAGCGATGCTGATCAGCTTTGCCTATGACACTTCACTAATTTCTCACCGAACAGTTATCAGGTGATACTCTATTGGTTCAGTCATCCTGTTTGGAGATGGAACTTAACAAGATTATATTAAAGTGAATTTTAGTTAGGTTTAAACTTCTGTCTTTGTTTTTGGCTGACTGAGAGTCAAGGCAAGTAGAACATGCACAGACCTGACCTCAAGAAAAGGAAGTGTTTGTTCATAACAGAGGCCCTTTCCAGTGTTTCCTGTGTATTTTTTACATCCTGTTGTGCCTTCATCACTGTTGTACCTTCTAATAGGATTAACAGTCATGAAAGAACTCGGGATTAGCAGACTGCTTCTTTATATACCCTAAGCAGAAAGCTCAAGATTTGTAGGGACCAACTGTAAACAAAAAACAGCATGAAGTATCACATGGAGCATTTTCATCTGCACACAGCTAGAAGTCAAAACCAGTAGATTCCAAATTAAAACCATAATTTAAATTAGAAAAAACCTGATGGCAACACTTCTTATTCTTAAACTAAGAGCAGACTGTGTTCAGCAGTAACTGGGGGAAAAACACAGAATGGGACCTGCAAAGTTTAGACACTATGGGGATAAAAAAGATTTGATGTAATCAAAGTGGTAATTGAGAAAGAATATTTAAGGCACTTATCCCAATACCTGTGGGTAGGGGTTTTTTTAATTTATCATCCCCATGTGTTTGTAAACTGTCACAAAACAAGACAGACACCGTGGTAATCGGTATGTTTCTCTTTTTGAATTTAATCAGGCTGATATTATTTTCAGGTGAGGACCACATGATTTTAAAATGTCCTTCCCAATCCAAATAATTCTATAATTCACAAAACAGTGCTGCAGGCACTCTACATAGAGCATAAAAAAAGTTTAAAAGAACACAGCCTACATTTGCAAAATGAAACCATGATTCTGAATGACTTCAACACATACATTATAATTTACTATTTTCTGGATTTATTTAATGCAAAAATCAAGCACACTCTCAAATAAAGAACACCTATTTCCTGATTTATGAACCATGTACTAAATAACACTTTCTCAAATACATAAAGAATTAAGAACTTACCTAAGGATGGTGCTATCCAATATACTAGTGTGTAACTCAAAAATTTGTCATAGAAACAATCTGCATGTAATGAAAAAGCCAGTGCTGGGTTAAATATTGCTCCTGTGAGATTTCCACCTGCAATAAGATGTAAACAGCATGAAATCAAATCATCTTTCTTGATATTTACTTTACATTCAAATGCACGTACACCATTCTACAAGAAATCTACACCCTGCAATAACATGAATTAGCAGCAACAGTTTGAACAGATAAAACTCTTCTGAAGTTATTCACCTGATGACATGGTAAACAGTTTAACTGTTTTCTCAAAGGCTTTAAAGCATGTGAAGGGTAAGCTATAACTTCCTTTATCTCTTTCTAGCAAATATTCTTTAAAGAGATAGGTCTGGCTAATGCGGAATGTTTCTATTGATAAAGCTAGCTGCTATTTCTGTTCATGATTTTAGAGGAGACAGAAATTACTTAAGTCGTTACATTACAGCCTCGTGTCACATGAAACACATATGCAAGATGAAAGAAAAAAACTGTCAAGTAGTGTTCTTGCTAAGCTGACCTCTCTACTTTCTTATAAGAACACTAATATTATCATATCAATGTACAGAACATTAAGATTATCAGATGGTACAAGAACTGTGGGGAAATTCTATATGTTGTTCAAAGAAAATAAAAGCAAATTCCACTCCACTGTCTTGTAGAAGGAAGCCAAGCATCTTTCCTTGCCTCTGACTTAAGATGTAAATGAAGTTGCCTAAACATTTTCTAAATAACGAGATCCAAACACATTACACTGAGGGCTAAACTGTAATTACACTGCAGATGAACCTGGAGCTAAGTATGTTTAATTCTGACATATGTTGTTCCTCTCATTGCAATCCTGCAGAAAAGGCATTACTCATAACTAAATTATCTGTATTCCTGTACTGTTAGTTACTAACCACCCCATACCTGTTTTATCTATTAACCTATCCCCATAAAATATTCTATAATTGCATCTATATAATTCCTTACAGCTTATTCTTGACTTCTCCCCAGATAAGCTTGTATGAGCTTTGTACTCACCCTTTGTACCAATACCCTGCTGCTGTAATCCTCATTTGCTATGACTGTGCAATCATTTACCCAAAGTTTTAGTGAGGTCCTTGTCATACTCCTCTTCTATATTTCTCCTTCTATATTTTCCTTATTATTTCTTTTACTGTTATTACAGTTCAGGAAGATTTTAATCTTTGTTTGCCTACTCAGTTTACTGTGGTTTTACACTTGTTCTCAAGAACAAGTCAGATTTACTGTGCAGTCTGTTTTTCTGCACACTGACATATTAGCAATGTCCACGGTTGCCAGGAAGCCCAGTTACAATAACTTACTTTGCTTTAATCTGTTTATGACTTCACTGCTTCTGCTTTTATATCCACAAACATACAGTTGAAAGCAGAATTTCACTCTCAGGATGCAGCTGATGAACATTCAACATTAGACAGTGTATCTCTTCAATATTCATTACTAACAACTACTGGAATATCAACCATAGGCCAGGGGCACTATTATAATCTTACTTAGAATTATTTATTTAACACCTCAGTCTGTGTACCAGAAAAGACAAATTATTTTATGGCAGAAGAAGTGTAATCTCTTTGATGCAGTATGCATAAAAAGTTTAAAAGAGAAAGCAATGCCACATAGTGCATGCAAAAGTAATTATACCTTTTTGCCTTTACTAAAGGCAAAGCCAAAATTAGAAAGAAACTCAGAATTAAAAATATGTATGTCATTTGTACCTTGATATGTTAGGCTCAGAAAAATCTAACCAATTTCATGATTCTGACTTAACCGTAATGCTGCCTGTAAATGAAAAAGCCCTTAAAAGGTGTAATTTTTTAACCCCTAAATAAGTACTTTCCCAAAAGAATTATACAAAAATAGCCTTTATCATCCTGTATATGGTCTGCATCCTTAGCTAATGAATCATTCCCTTAATATATAAAGACAATGTTCTTTTTTATTTTTTTTTATTTTGTAGAAAGAAGGGAGTGAAGCAGTATTGGAGCTTTTGTGCACAATATGTACTACTACAAAAGTCTGGGTTGTGTAGGACTAAATGTAAAAAAAAATCCAAATATTTTAAATTATGAAGAAGTATAAGAAAAACTAAAGGAATAGCTTGTAATTTTGGTAATACTGTATAATCTGATGTTATTTGTTACCGTAAGGTACATGGCAGACCTAAGTACCTTTTATCAGGACACACAACACTGACCTACCATGATGTGTTTTTNAGAAATCATTATAATGAATTTTATTTTGTAAATTTAACATACCTGAGTTCCTAGCTAGAACACTGTATTTACTAAATAAAGTTTAAAAAAAATATTATTCAGACAATACTCTAAATTATTCAATACTTTTGTACAAAAAAGTAAGTGTGTGTAGGAGTAAGTTTGCCTTTATTTGTGCTGGTTGCTTGACCCTTTGGTGTGCAAGGAAGGTCTTTCCCTCTTAGAGAAGCACTCAAGTTTCTTATAAACCGTAAACAAAGAGGTGCAGAAGATTTCCTGAGAATGATCCAGACCAGCTAAATTATGCATCTGTCTGTCTTCACAGCCTGCAGATGAGAACTCGTCCTGCTGGAGGCCACTGTTTGCGACACCTGATGTAGAAGTCACTCTCTCTACTGCGTATAAGAAGTAGAGGTAGGACAGACAGGGTTAGGGCTATGCCATGAGATCCACAGGATATGTGCAGGAGACATCAT
This sequence comes from Platysteira castanea, assembly GCA_013397175.1. Taxonomy (NCBI): domain Eukaryota; kingdom Metazoa; phylum Chordata; class Aves; order Passeriformes; genus Platysteira; species Platysteira castanea. Next base: position 50,948 of record VYXC01012091.1, on the reverse strand, counting down.
CAGTGGCCACTTACCAGGCCCCTTGCTATTACCTCAGCTATGACAGGATCTGAATACACATATATTTTTATAGTAGATTAGTAGATTCTAGTTTAAAAGAATTGCAAAGAAAAATGTCCGGGTGGCACAGGGTGTTGTGCACACGATGCAAAAGAGGCCTGGGCACAGCGGTCTGAGATTTCCTAGAAGTACGTGCAGATCGATTGCACCGGATAGTCCCAACAAGCCCAAATTTATGGCACAGAAGGGCACTCGGTACACTCAGCCTTCACATGGCGTACTTAGCCTTGTCCTGCTAGGAAAAGATAGGAATCTGGCCAATGACACTGGAAGTGAATTCTTTGTATGAATTAGCTAAAAGAAAGGCAATGTGACACATATTATTTTATATGACTGCTTAGCAAACTAAGCAGGAGAAAAATGTTAGGAATTCAGGAACCCACATTTCTGTGCTTGTAGAAGAGGGAGGAGGGTATTTGGCGATACTTTCACTGAGCAACTCAGAAATATATTTAATGTCCTCAAATGCACCGACACCTTGCTTCTGCTTTTAAAAAGTAGTTCAAATTGCCAAGTTAATTCTCAAAATTCCCCATTGACTTTTATCTTTTAGGTATTAGCTAATGTCAACTAAAAATACTGAGTAAAGATTTTTACATTACTACATGGAAATGTCACTGTACATTGTTCTAGATGCTATTATGTTAAATAGCATTAATACAGCTAAACCTTTAGGACTAGGCATCAGTGACATCCCGGATGATTGCAGATCAGAGAAGTGATCTCCCTCTCTCAAAGGGATTTGGTAATTCCCTAAATGACTTTTGCTGTGTTGGGGGCAGTAGCACAAGCAAGGAGTTCTGTAATCATCTCTTTCACCTCTCCAAGCTACACGATCTCCTTGCCAGTAGGAGAAGGACTCCGTGCAGGGCAGTCCTCAAGTGACCTAACAACTCCTGTCACTTCGGTGGGGACAAGAGGGAACATCAACGGTCAGAAGAAAGAAGTTCAGACTGACTCCCCTCACCTCTCCCTTCCCACTGGTCCACAGAAAATTGACAGGTGACAGCGTCCCAACTCTGGGAAGCAAGCGGTGACAATCAGGTAGAGGCGGGGACACACATGGCATTACAGACAAGGGAGGCTTTAATAAAACAGGCACCTATTTGTTCCCCCTTTTTTTTTACGTTTGGTCTCATGAGGAATTATTTCTGTATGCATGCCACGAATAACCATTTCCACTTCTGATTTAAGTAAGTAGTTAAATAAACTGCACTGATATAAATTATGCATTATTTAAATACACAGTTTCTGTATTACCAGTCTGTACCCTGCTGTTGCACAATCAGCACTTTTTCCTGATACAGCCAGCGGTGCTCTCCCAATGTCACTTAGTAATCAGAGCACATAGTATGAAATCTCTCACGCTGTATAAATAGTTGGATTATGAAACAATCCTTCACTGAGATATTTTAACACTTAACCATATGTACTAGCAGACCTGACATATTTTTAAATGCGTAACTTATTTCATTCTTAACTCCACACCTGCCAGGAATGCAACCAAGCAAACTTCATATAAACGCCAAATGAACTTTGCATATGTAGGACGATACAAAAAGAAACCATCAACGAAAGTGTAATCTAAGAAAAAGCACTTTGCATCTTAACGCTTCTAAGAAAACAGTAAGAACCCCTTCCATTACAACTTTATGGCAGGAACAGAAGAAAAAAAAAGAAAAAAAGACTGACCTGCGTACACGAGCATGGTGATGAGAAGAGCAATCAAATGGACTCTGTATTTGGGATTAACACTTTCGGCTCGCAGGACGGCCAGCTGGAAAACGACAGAAAAGAGCAGTTCTATGCAGAACGCCTGCACCTCTGTAGTCTGCATGGGGCTGCTGCAGCCCTGTGAGAGTGCTCCAAAATGTGGCTCTGCCATCTCCAGACTCCAGATAAAGTGCATGAACACTCTGGCGAGCACCGCAGCCACGAACTGAGCGGCGACCTTGAGTCCCCCCATCCTGAGCGATGTCCCGCCGCCCCACATGGGCTGCAGGGTCCCGCAGGGATTGCATGTGCTGCCGGCGAGGGTCAGGCCGTGCAGGACGGTGAAGCCGTAGGTGAGGGTGAGGGCGGTGTGCGGCTTTGGCTCCACGTTGCCGAGCAGGCTGAGCTCGTTCGTGCAGGCGCAAATCTGGAAGGTGCTGAACATCTCCACAAGGAAAGCGAAGAGGTGCGGGCGGGAGCGCAGCCGGCGCCGGGCCAGCCTCCGGCACAGCCCCACGGTCACCACGACGCCGGACATCAGCAGCAGGGAGCTCCCGACCCCACCGACAGCCATGCCCGGAGCTTCACAGGCCCGAGGGCTCGGGGAAGGTCCAGCCCCACCACCTGCGGGGAGAAAGCAAGCAGGAGCGGAAGGGAAAATGCCCCCGGCTTTCCCTTGGAGGTAGGAGCCAGCTCCTGTTCCCACCTGCGAGGCGCCTGACTCACCCTCCGCTTGGCGGAGCAAAGGGCACGGGTGAGGGCAGGGGGATCCCGCTTCCTGCCAGGGCACGGGTTAGGACAGGGAAGCTCTCTCCCAGCGGTGGAAAAGCAGGGGGAGGGGAGCGGGGAGAAGGGGGCTCTGCTGCCCCCCCAGCCCCTCCGCCGCAGGACTGACCGAGCTCCCCTGTCCCCTCAGCCTGCCGGAGGAGAGGGAGGGGAGGGAAGGCCTCCGCTCCCGGCCGCGGGAGNCTCGCCCCGCGGTTTGCAACAAGCTCGAGAGAGAGACATTGGTTATTTATTTAGAGTTGCGCAAGCCTGGGTGCTCGGCGGTGCTCAGCAAAAGGAGCACGCCAGCTATCAGAACTTTTTTTGACTATTTATACGCTGTAGCACATACAGGCATTCCAGAACTNTCCGCGGGGCTCGCCCGCGCTGGCACCGCCACCGCCACCAGCGCCGGACACGGCCCCGGCTGCCCGCGGAGATCAGATCCCTCGCCCCGCGGTTTGCAACAAGCTCGAGAGAGAGACATTGGTTATTTATTTAGAGTTGCGCAAGCCTGGGTGCTCGGCGGTGCTCAGCAAAAGGAGCACGCCAGCTATCAGAACTTTTTTTGACTATTTATACGCTGTAGCACATACAGACATTACAGAACTACAGAATCAGTTAGGTTAGAGAAGACCTCTAACGTGACATAAAGTCCAACCTGTGACCGGACACCACCATGGCAGTAGACCATGGCACCGAGTGCCGCATCCAGACTTTCCTTAAACACCTCCAGGAACGATGACTCCACCACCTCCCTGCACAGCTCATTCCAATGTCTAATCACCCCTTCTGTGAAGAAATTCTTCCCAATGTCCAAACCTTCCAAATCTCCCTTGACACAGCTAAAGCCTATACGCTCTCATCCTCTCAGTTGTTACCTGGAAGAAAAGAGTGACCCCCACGTGGCTACAGCCTCCTTTCAGGGAGTTGTAGAGAGACAAGGTCACCCCTGAACCTCCTCCTCTCCAGGCTAAGCACCTCCAGCTCCTTCAGCCACTCCTCATAAGATTTGCTCATTGACTACAAGTTACTTAGTTCTCATATTAATTAGTACTCTATCTTCCAATGGTTAATGATCCTCTCACTTACGCTAATTCATCTGCACACTCAGTGTTTATCTTTTTGAACCGGTGGGTTTCTTGGGTCAGTGGTGCATGAGCTGGTGATCAGGATCTCCCCCTGCCAGAACTGCCTTTTACCCAGTTGGAGCTGATTCAGCATAGTTGCTGAGTTGTCTTTATTAGTTTCTTCCTTATCTTGTGAGTTCTGCCAAATGTCCTTGTGGCCTGTAAATTCTGTGTTGTGTCCACTATCAGCGGTACATCTTCTTCCCAAGCTTTGTTATCCTCCCCCTAGGTCTGAGGTCATTGAAACAGGTTGAGCCCTAAACCTTAACAAGGCAATGCTACTGCCAATTTGTTTTTCTAAACAAAACATCACTGGACATCACTTAGAGCTTCTTAGCTGCTCTGTTGCATGGATTAAACCTCCTTTCTTGTTGATTAGGCTTGAAATATACAAAGATCAGATATTAGAGAACATCCTTTCTTAAGAAAATGCTTACATTTACCACATTTTGTAACAAGACAGGTTTCTTTCCTGTGTTTTTGGGAACCTGGTGGTGCAAAACGCAGGTGCGCAGGTTGATTCAGCCTCCTCCTCCCACCCGCTTGCTGGGAGAAGAGTGTTTGACAGAGCGCCCGGAGGAAGCAGGTGGTGATTCTTGGGCTTCTTCAGTGGAAGCAATGCTAAAAATAGGGATAGGCCTCATTCTGCTGAATGTGGTAACGTTGGCATTCATAGCGGGGCCCAAATAGCATTGGGACTGTCCTGGGAAAATAGACATGGGCTCCTTTAGGATAATTCTTTGGGCCTGGTAACTGAGAAGGGTGAACCCAGCGTGAGGTAATTGGGAAATGCTTCCTGTCCTGTTAGGCTGGGGCTGAGTTTTCTTTCAGTTTCCCCCTGTGGTGCTATTTTGCAGTGTTTGGAATGGGTAGTACCTCTTGCCAGAGTGCTTTTCTGGTGGAAAAAGAGAAAGAAATGCCTGAGCTCTGAGCACATAAATGGTTGTGCCACGTGTCATTTGGTGTACTGATTTGGTTTTCACACTAGTAAGACAAAAATGAATGTGTTCTTTGGTGCTTTTTCCTACTTTTCCTCCTCTCTGTCAGTGACTGGCAATGCGTTTTTAGGAGTGTCCAAATACTGATTTTATGAACTCTAAAAATGAAGTGCTGCAAGCAGCAATAACCGCTGTGCTGCAATTCAATGCACCTGCAGGGAGGGGCAAGTGCCGAATGTTTTTCCAGAATTCCGGTATCCAGTAGTTTTGCCACAAGGTGGCATCAATGTCAGTTTATCAGACGTCGCAGGAATGACTTTTGCCCGACCAAGGTCCGCACAGTGTGTTTCTTGCAAGGAGGCAATACGCAGATGTAGTGCTTCCAAGCAACAACAGCAAACTTTTAGTTGAAGGTCAGCCTACCATAAAGATCAAAGTTGAAACATACAGAATTGTTTCTCCAGAAGGGAGTGACGTGACGACCTCTTGCTCATTTCCAGAAATGTAGGACCATTGAGACACTTGGGCTTAAGAAGTCTGGGGATAAAAGAGTATTTGGAAGGTGCATTTGGCTTTGAGAAATAGGCTTGTTTGTAACAGGAGAGGGGAAAAAACAGCAGTTGAACGGTGATGATATAAAGAGAGGAAAGGAGAAAATGACGGAGCAGTTAATATTTGGCTTTTACTGTTTGTAAAAGATTAGATGTAAAAAAAAAAAGAGTGAGGCAAGGCAGGAGATGTGACTGTGTTAAGTCACTACCTAAGTCTCAAAGCAGCTCCATGAAAACTATTAATTGAAGCAACTGCTTTTCCCAGCAATGATGCTCTGTAGATGTAATGTGGAAGAAAAAAAAACCCGGTCTCTTTCAGAGCCTTGGACGGTTATTTGTGCGTATGACCAGTCATGAATTTGTCATTTTAAAACAGACTAATAAGGTAGATATTTGATTCGACAGCACGGTCTCGAGGTGGATTGCTGGAGTGTGGATTGGAATTGCTTGCATCTTCAAGGTATCTGTACGACCAGCTGTGAATATTTTACTTCTTGGTGTACATATAATTTTATTATTTGACCACCAGAGGGTAGTGTCATTCCAAACAATTGCTTTTGGTGTGCTCCTATGGGAGCTTTATTTTGTGTTTTGTCACAGGGAGGTGAGAATAATAGATCTTCTGTGTACAAGTTCAAGTCCTTAATTTTGTAATTTGTACAAACGAGTGTTCAAGCCTGAAATATCTCTTAAAATTCACTTTACAGCATATAGGTTTTTGGTACTGAATTAGTTAGGCTCATCAGTTTCTTCTTCGTGGCATTGCTGGCTCTGTCTCATTCCAGGTTGCCCTTGGGCGTGCTCTCTCCTCCCTGAACAAGATTCCCCCATGCTCCTGCCTGCCCTATACCAGTACATATATAATTTCCCTTTTGTCTGATTTACCCCATTTTCTTTTCTCCTCATTTCAGAGTCCCTCCACATCCTTTTCTCCCATCTCCCCTCCCATGCAAATCAGTCTTTTTATTTTCCTTCCTCTTTGTGTATATTCCTACTTTCTCTTCTTTTCGTCCAAGCCCTTGTATTTCCTGCTTTTTCTGCATGCAGTTAACTGTTCTTATCTGTGTGTATGGTTTCAGCCCCTTTCCTTCCTAAAATTCCCTCATCTACTTCCTTTTTCTGTGGCAGGCTGAGTCATTGGAAGGGTATCAACATGCCAAGAATTCTTGGGTGGGTTTTGCAGGGGTGAAATTGGGCATTATCATGCTGGAAAATGCTGGTGAACGCTTCCATCCACATTAATGTTAATGAATAATTGCAGAGGAGCTGAATCTGTAGTTCAGGTAACAATATACCAGGGAATCTGTGTGCCCTGTTTTCTCTGTTGTGGTTCAGTTGGTTTCCCCCCAGATTAGTATATTTTCACTGACATTTAAAGCTGCATTGGAAATACAGAAAGTAAAAGTAGTCATAGTGCCTCCAAACAGAAAATCCCTGTTGAGTAGGCCCTGGCAAGCTCAGGCACAGCTTCAGCACAGCTTTTCTTAGCAAGCGGCTGCGGAGGTTTGGGACATTTCCCCTTTCTGGCTGCGGTTCGCAGCACTTGGATGCTTGTGCCAGGATTTGCACCAGAGGGCAGCTGGAAGCTCTGCTGTGCTGCTGTGCTGAGAGAGATCCTGGTGCATGTGCAGTAGGGAAGAGCCAGGGGTCATACCATCAGGGGAATGGCTCACTACTCAGGAGTCTGAGCTCTTAGACAATACACCCAGGAACCTTTGATTTCAGGGCAAGAAATGCCACCGCCTGTGAGGGTTCTTGCCACAAGGACCTGGTGAGGGCATTGGCACAGATCAAAGTGTGGAAAGTGTACAGAGCCTTTAAAGCTCTGCCGATACCAGAAAATTAAAGAAGTCAGGGATGTCCCTGAGCACCAGAACTCAGTTGTTTCTACTGATTCTCATAATCCTTACATGGTTTTAGCCTGGGCCAATGAACAGTATCCCAAACTATTCCAGGGTGTGAGTTAGGGGATACATCCTGCTGTTACAAATAGGCAGACTGTGCTTTCACGGACTTTTTGAGGCTTTCATAGACTGGACACTGGATGCCCTGTGCCAGCTGGCCTCAGGGGCAGAGACTGGTCCCAGACTTGTTTAATTTACTAATGTGAGTGTAATCACAGTGACTGGGCCCAGCCACTGGACTGAAAATCTGTTTTTGCAAACCCTGTTTGGTTTAGACACCAGGAACTGGGTTGCTTCCATCTGTTCCCCTACTCTGCCTCCAAAGGTTACTGCCTCTTACAAAAGGGCCAGAAGGTTTATGTGCTCTTCAGTCATGACTGGCCACCTTGCACCTCTAGCACTGAGTTAGACCACTGATTTTTGTTTTCTGATCATGCTGTTGGCTTTGATGGGAAGGACATTTGTTTTTTCCTAGAAATGTAACAAGCAATGTTATTTTATGAGGTGCATCACGGACAAAGGAAATCTCTAAACCACCTGATGTTCATAATTTCTGAGGTAACAGGACATATACAAATTAATAGAGATAAAATCACTATTCCCTAATAATAGACACAGCTTTCAATGTTGTTTCTACCAGGTATTTTGTTATAAACCTACCTGGTATTATTGCAGTAGTGGGTGTAGAATTAGGATTCTAAGTAAAAGTTTTCATACAACTGGAGCAAAACTAGATTAATTTTAAATTAATGATGCTTGGAAGACAGGTCCTGTTGGCAAAAGACCCTTGCATTAACTGATGCTTGCTTTGTTTATGAGCAGTACAGTATTTCTCTTTTTCCCTGTAGACCAAGATCCAAAATTAAAGTGTATCTGTTGGTTTTGATTTAAAACCAGAAGAATCTGCCTGTCTCCATAGGAGAGGTGCTCCAGCCCTTTGATCGTCTTCGTGGCCTTCTCTGTACTTGCTCCTGTATGTCCATGTCCTTCTTATGCTGGGTCCCAGAGCTGGATGCAGCTCTGCAGGGTCGGTCTCACCAGAGCAGAGGGGCAGGATCCCCTCCCTTGCCCTGCTGCCCACGCTGCTTTGGATGCAGCCCAGGACACAACTGGCTTTCTGGGCTGTGAGTGCACACTGATGGGTCAGGTTGAGCTTCTTGTCAACCAATACCTCCAACTCCCCCCGCTCAGGGTAGCTCTCAATCCCTTCATCCCCCAGCCTTTATTTGTACTTGGGAATGCCCTGACTCATGCAGGACCTTGAACTTGGCTTTGTTGCACTTCATGAGGTTTACACGGGTCCACTAAATCCACCCTAATCAAAAAGGACAAAAGTTTAAAAAGCTAAAGGCAGAGAAGAAGCTTCACATTTTTTAGAGGCTCTTGTTTTTCAAGGCCATTTCTCTTTTTTTTTTTTTTTTTTTGTCCCCCCCCCCTTCTGGATTATGTAATACAAAATAATCCTTAGCTTTGCCTTTCTGAAGTCTTGCTGTTAGCTGCCACAGCCCAATTCATGATAGTAAAGTGACACTTGCTAACAAAAATTGCACAGTGTGCACTCCTTCATCTTTTGTTCTCATCGTGTTGCTTTCCCTCTGTTTGAAGCTTGTTCCAGAATCAAACTGCTTGCCTTAAAACATGGTCCTGTATTGAACAGGGAGTCCATGAAGTGAATGCTTATTGTCTCAATATATCTGCTACACCCAACTTTCAAAAGAATTTTTAAGTTGTATATGAACATACTTTACTTGATTATATGAGGTAACATAGAACCATATTCTAAGAATTGTAAATGCTGAAAAAACAGTAGAAGGCCCTGAGCTGAAATGACTGATTTTCAAGTATATTTTGGACAACAATCTCCAAAACAACCAGCTGAATTCTCTTCTTCTGTTTATTATGCATAGTGTCATAGGTTAACAAAAATTATCATTACTTTGTTTTCTTTTTACCTGTGATTGTTTCCAGGAGAAAGAAATGTGTAAGTGCAAACCACAATATTCTGCTGAACTTGTAAAGAAAGATACATTACTGAATTCTGGTTGCTCTCACTGATAATTAGCTTTCTCTCTATGAAGTACCAGGGAACAAACCCAACAAATAAATTACCATTGTGATTTAGAGTCACTCCAATGAATATTTTTGTAGAAATACAGTTTTTAGGGAATGTATTGCCTCATGTAGCACTAAAATATATTTAGTATGTCTTTGTGTTTTGCAAGGCTGGGTTACAGCCTTGGAATCCAGCAGTCTTTTTAGCACACTGTCTTTACACTCTGTAAAAGCTTTCCAACCTGGTTGACACTCAGTTTTGTCTTTCTCCTTCACGCATCTGGGTTGTGAGTGGTATTCACTGTACTGTGTGAGCAGGAGGGCTTGTGCTAGTAGTGCTCCCTTTTGCACTTGTTACCAAAGCAGTTTGGTTTTGGCCCAGGCAAAGCAGTTCTTGAATTCGAGTTTGGTTGTAGGTAAACTGTGTATTCAAGTGTAAATCATTTCTCTGTATGATGTTGGCGCACACCTGCCAAGTGTCCTTCTGAACCAGTAATCAGACATCACATTCCCTTGACATGTATGAAAGCATTTAGCAAAAATAGTGCATTAGCAAGTGTGCCAGAAATTTCTTTGTAGGAAAGAATTGAGTTCTTTTGTTCTCCCTCTCTCAATTGTTACAAATAATGACTCATGTAGTTCAGACAGCAAAAAGGAGCTCTGCTTTTCTTTATGAACAGGTGATAAAAGATTTTGAGAGAAGGTGGCAATCCATCTTAGAAGGACTTGAATCAGACAGCTGCAGCAGCAAGCTTGACCGAAGGTGAGTGGAGAACCACGGAACGATCACAACTTTTAGTTGCCTCTGACGTTGTCTGCCTCTAGTGCCAAAGGAAAGATTGTGGAACTGTGGAAAAAGAGCATGACTCTGATTTATGCCTGTTTTTATGTTTGAACCTTCGCCTTGAGCTGTACCATGCCTGTGTCAATTGTAGTTTCCTTCAGAGAGAGCATTCAGTAAGCTTGTCTTTGCTGGAATCCCTGTTGATAAGGTGCGTTTGTTCATTGTCTGTTCCTGATGCCATGAAGCTGAAACAAAGGAGAACTTCAGTGTCAGACAGGAAGATCACTGTGAGTGAGTGATTCCCTGTGGCAGAAGTTTATGTTAGTGAAGTTGTTGCTTCTAGTACTAGGAGACATCTCATGCCTGTTTATCATTGCATTCACATAATTGCTTTGAAAGTTTAATAAGATTAAAGCTCTGTTAAAACAGCTGGGTTTCTTTCATTTCACTCAAGCAGATACAGTACCTTTTCTATGGGGGATTATTTCGTTTGCTTATACGTTATATTTCAATACATGTATTTTTTTGCAGCATAAGGAGAAGCATTGAGTGATTGATTCCTTCCATAGAGAAATCATAATTCATTTGTGAGAGATGAGGTAATCTGGTAGAAAAGCATGCAGGCTAGTCAAGAGAGGTGCAGTCTAATCCTTATTGCATAACCATGTGTTGTGGACTTGTTTTGGTTCCAGCTCAGCCTGTGTGCAGCCTTCTACTTGTCAACTGGCAGTGTCAACACCTGGGTGTATGGATCATCATTGCTGAGTGGCGTGCAGTCACAATCTCAGATGGGATCTCTAAACCTCATGTAATGCAGTTCATTAGAAATAATGATATTGGAATATTACGTGAGCATTAAAAAGTATGTTTCACAGCACTATTACAAGTTGCAGTAAAACATTGCTCATTTTACTGGGCAGTAAATTAACAGATTGTTCAATGCCTTGTCTGAGATGACAGGAAGGCTGTGGATTATGTGGAGTCTCTTGACTCCCAGGTTTTATCCTTGATCACAAAATCAAAGTATTGACACCCTTGTCAGATACTCCCTCAGCTACTTCAAGATATTGGTACACCCGAGAACAGTGACACCTGAAAACATCACAGAGTTCCTGCATGTAGAGCACACGGTCTGTGCTCAGGGGACTGGCTATGATTTTGTTGGGTTTTCTTTTTCTTCAACTTCTCCTACTCGGGTGTTCTGGGCCTAAAAAGTGAGCAATGGGTTTGCTTTTTGCTGTGGACATGCTGGGCCCAAGCTGGATCCCCTGGAGCTTTGAAAGTTTTCATGAGGGTGAGATGAGGGCACTGAGTATCAAGAGACTCTTTTTCCTCAGTAGGATGTTATGCATCATACTTCAAGACAGATAATAAGAGGTAACTTGAAGGATAACACTGAGACACCAGATCTTAGAAACAAGTACTGTGTCAAGCCTGCTGTTTCTCAGTTCTTCTTTTTCTAGCTTTCTATGAGTTTTAACCTGTTGAAGGGTGCCACATGGAAGTCTCTCAAGCCTGAACTTCCATGTCATCTTTAAAAAAAAACTGTTTAGGGTCAGATTCAGCCAGTGCATAACCACAGACAACTGCTAATTTTCTGTAATGCCACTGGTTTCCCAGAATTGAAGCTTTTGTTCTAAACACCCATTTTCTCCCACCTTCTTTGATTTCTAGCCCGCAGGATTTCAAAAAACAATTCAGTATGTGACTGAAATGAGTTTTCAGAATTCTTTGGGGAAAATAGTCCTGAGAAACATGAAGAGATGCCTTTCTTCTCAGTGGGTAATATTTCTGAACTTAACAAATGAAATAGTTTCATTTTAGTTACCGTATTATTGAGGAATTGGACTGAAGTGCCATCACAATTTTCGAGTCCACCTAGGGGCCAAGTAACCATGAAAAATGACACTTTTAAGGTTGATAGAAAAAGTAACAACTGTGCTAACTGCTTAGATAACCACTTAGACCTAATAAAAAGAAATGTGTTTATAGGCATGTCAAGAGAACAGTGATACAATACGAACAAAAACCTATGAAAGCACTAAACAAACAATATCTTCAGGGCTAATTTTCAGCCAAGAGAAAATTTGCTAATTAAATTTAGCAATGGCATAGAATTGGAAGACAAAATCAAAACAAAGAAGAAGTGGAACATCATACAGGAATCACTGCATAACCTTAAGGACTGGAGTAATAGAAGTCACATAGTCATGTACTGGGGACCCAGGAAAAAGATTTGATAGAAGAGAGGAGATTTGCAGAAAGAGCAGAGGTGAAACATCTGGATTCAGTTGCCAGCTGCCAGTGTACTGTGGACCAGCTGTAAGATGTGGCTAGATGAGAGCAAATGAGATCTTGCAATGTCTCTTGTTGGTGTTTCAGAATACATGGTAGAAGCTAAAGCTCCGCAGAGAGCTGACCTGTTCAGTGTAAAAGACAATACTGACACAAGAACAAATGGAAAGATCTAAATGTGAAATGTGAAGCAGCCGAACATTGCTAAGCCAGAAACCAAACACATTTATTTCAGCTTTGATTCCCATGCTTCTAGTAGCAAAGAACACAAATTCATGATTCAAGGTTTCCTTTCCAGTTCCAGTCTTGTTATCAGTTATGTTCCTAGAATCACAGCTGAAAAATGTGCGGGCTCATTTACTGTCAGTAGTACTTTTCCTTGCTAAAATACAACAACCTCCAAGAAACCTGGGAAGTAATCCTAAAGAAAAGCCAAAGTCAAGTTACCAGTTATATCAGGGTTCATTAGGCTGTGCCAGAGCACCACTGACCCTGCATAGTTTGTCTAAACAATAAATATAAACAGGAAGAAGGGTTTTAATTAAGCTGAGGATCAAACTGAGGATTTCAGTAATGCAATGTCTCTCCCAGTCTGCTCTCAGCAGAATCTTCAGCCCAATATCTGAAAAGTGAAATTGGACCCAAATAGGACAGGGGAAAACTGACTTGCATGTAAGAGCCAAACCAAAACTGAAGGTCAGGAAAGTGAGAAAGACATACGTTTACTTTCAGAAGTAAATCTAACTTAAAAAGACAGAGCCTGAGCCTTTTTTTATGTGTTGCCCTGGTTTTCTGTAAGCCTTCTGTTTTAACCTTGGAGTCAGATTCTTTTCACACGGATTTATGTAAATAGTAGCCGATGTTTACTTAACGGTATTTTCTGTTTTTCATTCCTTTTGTGATATGACCACTTTGATGAGCACCTTTCTTCTCCAGTGAGATGGAGAAGGAAGTGACATGCTCCCCAATCCCATGTGGAGTTGGGATGCATATAAGAATGAGATAATGTCAATAAATCGATGTCATATCCTCCTTTCTGCTGAACCTGGCAGGTGTAAGAGCCTCTTTATTGTGTCTCCCCGGACACAAGTAGTGACCCCCGACTGTCAAACTGACATTTATGAGTTAAGGTTTAAAAGAAATCTTGGTTATGTAGGATTCTGCATCAGTGTTTGCAAATGTGCTCACTCCAGACCAGTTCCATAATCTCCTACTGGTAAACCACCAATACTGAGGATAATAAAGGCTTAAGATTTCAAGACACAGACTTATAATGAACCAGGGAACTAGACTTGGTAATACTACATGAAAATTGAATCCTACTGGTTCTAATGAAAAGGGAATATGGAGAAAAAAAATTTTAAAAGGTAGCCTTTTGTATGCTAAAGGATGCAATGCATTTAAAGCATACTTAAAACATATTCAAAACATAATAATTACCTGCATGGATCCCTTTGGGTGAAATATTTAATAAGAATGTGTGAAAACCTAATTCCCTCAGTGTTTACAATCTGAGATAAATCTAATGAACTGATGTTAAGAGTCAGTAGACCATAACTTTGCAAATTCCTTCAGAAATGTGACTGATATCTTACCAGGGTAATCACAACTCATACAGAGACCACAAAAAAGCATAACTTGCAATAAAAATAATCAATTTCCTATAATGATTTGTAATGGGGCCTCTGTTTGAGACTACCTGTTTAGTTTTAATTAACTCTGATGCTTTTCAGCCAGGGGTCTGTTTTGAGCTGACTCATCCCTACTTCCCCCTGAAATTTCAGCCAGAGATGTTTAGTCATTTTCCAGTATGAAAGGAGAAGAATAAGTTGTTTTTCAGTGTTAAAATATCTTAGAAGCTCAGATGCTTTTGTGGTGTGGTTTTTTTGTTGTTTGATTTTTTTTTTTTTTTAATTTATTTTTTTTGGCAAGAGGATGGGCTATGTGTCAGGTCTGCGTCTCTTGTGCCTGTGAAAATTGACCTAAATTTGGCCAAGTCAGGAGGCTTTGAAAAAGAATCTCACTTCTCATGTTCTGGGGAGATGTGCTGAACTTCAACAGTGAAATAAAACAGTGGGTGGGAGAATGACAGAGGCTGGATGAAAAGATGATGGGAGAGGGGACATAAACAGGAAACTAGGACTGGCCTTATGAAGGTGTTGAATTGGCTGTGGGGGAGTAGAGAAAGATTTACCTAAACAGTTTGGTGTGCGTGGGGACAAATATATTGGACGAACAAAACAGAAATGACAGGATGTATGGGAAGTGAGAAACTGAGACTGAGCAAGAGATGTTCCCCAGAGGACTGGAGAGATTAACTCCTCCACCTTCTAGGATATTATAAAAATAAGAAAGAAATGCTGAGGTTCTGTCATGATGAAAATCATATAATATAGAATGAAGTAGTATTTTCTGTACCCAGGTTTGGCCAGCTTACAGTGAATATGACTTTGGAACATGCAAGAAATTAGGACTTAATAATGGAATTGAGCTGCTGTTGCTTTAAAAGGTGGATTACTGACATACGCATGAGATATCTAAATTATAGTTTTGTAAGTTCATCGTGGTAAGCTCTGTATTTCAAAAGGAGACTCATCTTACTTAAGACTCAGATTGCATAAACTTGGTGCATAAAGACAAATGACATCAATCTCCTCTTGAGTGAGTGTTGTTCTTTTTGTGAACCAAATGAGGAAGCAGGGACCTGTGGAAAAACAGCACCAACTGAGGTAATTAAAATCCACCATAAGGAATATATACAAAGGGCAATAATTAAGGTGGTGCAGCTGACATTCACTTTGGCATTTTGCAGCCTTCAAGTGCTTAGATTTGCAAATTTCATTAGTGTTCTTTCAGCCTCCTTTTTGTGCATTTAATTAACATTGTGTATTGTTTGTATAGAGGTAGAGCGTGGAAGCCCCAGGCAAGGATTGTAAGGCTTTGCAGTCACAACACGGAATAGCTGTCAGAAGCCCAGATTTTTCAGTTACTACTGACTTGGACTACATTTGAAAAATTGAGATGTATGAGCTTTGTCTGGGAACACGAATAGCAGTGTGTAGTCCCTGATTTGTCTACTTAGACTGTGTGCTTTTTCAAACTGGAGACATGTTCTCTTTGCACAATTTCTGCTGTCCTTTGTTACCACCTTAGAACTCTAAATTCCGTGCTGATAAAGATGGTTAGTAATAATTTGTAACATAAAACCTTTTAAAATCCTTAAGCCTCACTGCTGCATGTCAGAACTCCCCAGCTGGATGTTGCAGGCTGAGTGCTGTTAACGAACAATAGAGATTGTGATTTTGTTTTGTTGAAAGTGCTTGTGGTTTTGAAGACATCCATTCTTCTTCTCCTTCCCACAGAGCTCAAAGTGACTTGGGCATGCAGTAGTGACTGTGAAAGTTTCTGGCTTCTATGCATTTTTCACAGTATTAGATGAGCTGCTTGGTTTTGTAACACATGAACCAGGTAGAATTGTCTTCCCTGAAAATGCTTCAGTGAGTGTCACTCGTTGCCTCAGGCAGGCAGACAGGCGGTCAGGGACAGTGTGTCTGTCTTGTTCTTCATCCACCAGTCCCCTCTGACTGAGCTGTGGGAATCGGGCTTTCTCAGGTCAGGGAACTTGTCTGAGGAGCTCACTCCCCGAGGATGCCAGCCATCGTTCTGCTCCAGCTTTATTCAGGTCTCCTGTGCAGATCTTGGAAGTCAGTGCATGCTTTGGCAGCTGCATCTCACCCTTCTTTAAGTTTATTTTGTGTGTTTAATGCAGAGAGGTTGTGTGATACACTTTGGTTTCTGCAGCATCCTAGAAGCCAGGATAAAAGATTTAGTGAAAAGAAAAAAATAGGCGACAGTGGGCTAAATATGTCGTGATCTGATTGCCTGGAAGTCTGTAGACTTACACCTGAAAGGACTCTGGCCTAATGCGTGTAGCAAACTTGTGAGTGACAGGAGAATTTGGCTCAGATTGCAGGCATGTGGATCAGCTGCAGGATCAAAACTTTCCATTCCAGTTGGAATAACAAGAAAAGTAATCTCACGCGCTTAGACAAACTTCGGTTTCATCAGCTGCCTTCTTTTGATCTGCAGTTAAGTACCTGTGATCACACTTTAAATGATCACTTTGTTAGACAAGGGAGAAGTGCTGGTGTAGATGTTCCTAATGACGTCCCTCTGCCACAGAAGGTGATACCAGAGCAAACAAAAATAGTGGGCATAGCTAGCAAAACAGTTCCCTTGCAATCAAACTGTAAATAACACTTTGACATTATGACTTCATTGCTAGCTAATGCTTTCTTTGGAATTGCCTTGCCAGCAAAAAGGCAAATTACTTTAAAAAACCCCCAAATCTCTGTGGAGCAGAAGTCTCAAGTGTGCTATTTCTTCGCTGGTCATCCTGCAGAGCAACCAGAAAACTGCAGCTTAGCCCATAAGCCTCTCAGGAGAACTAATCTGGCCTTGATGGATGCAGAGGCTTTGTAACAAATCTGGAGAATTTAGAAACAAATGGAGATCAGGTAAGAAGTAAAAGGAGTTAACCAAAATAGATAGTATGACAACAAAGGTATAAGTTTATTTTGTGAAATAATTGATTTTTGATAAGGAAGATTGGGATCTCTTGGTGAAGTAGTTGGTTCATTGCCACAAAGAAAACTGAGCTAAACAGGCGAAAGTGAGGATTAGGGCAAGAAGGGTGACATAAACAGGTGAGGTCAAAGTTCCCTGCTTGCTTGGGATTTTGCATGATCGCATCCTGTGAGCCCACTAAACTGGTTGTTTTGTGCCATGTTGTCTATGTTGAACTAACAGGTCATGAAGGAAAGACTCATGGAAAACACGCAGGTAAACTGCTAAAGGGGCGAACCCTACTCTGGTTTTGCCCAGCTCTGTCTGGGTGGACAGCTAGCAGCTGACAGGGTGTTGTCACTGCGTGTGTGTAGGCTGTGCATGGGGTTTTTTGGGTTATTTGGATATGCAAAATTGTCCGTGAGGAGACTGACCAGGAGACCATGCTTGACATGGTCTGCTGGTAAGTGCAAATTCTGCTCTGTATACTGTCTGTGAACCTACAAAAGATCTTTTTTCTAGTATTTTATGAAGTAGACCAAGACTTAATTAACTAATTTTGGAAGGAGTTTGCAGAGTGGGCTTAAAAGGGAAGTCTCTCATTTCTCACACCATGCAGGGCAATAATTTCAGCTGCATTTCTGCTCACCCTGAATACCTTCAAATAATTGTGCTGTTAAAAAAAAAAAAACAAACAGACCTAGAAGGCTGAAGAGGGGGAACACTTTGGAAGTAGAGAATTTCCTATATAGGTTTTGAGGATCTGGGTTGCGTGCTGAGCTGATTTATTTTTTAAAAGCACTTATGGTAGTGCATTTCAATGTGTTTTCCCTTACTAAGTGAGCCTTGTAACCTGCTGTTTTTGTGATCTTCTCAGTCATCACATTATCTTCCAGGGTTTGGGGAAGAAAACCAGGAAAAGATACAGGCACTGGCAATCTCCAGCTGGAATTTGTTTAATAATAGCAGCCTGCTTACTTCTTTTTCATGTTTCAACACATATCTTCTGTTCTACATTTACTTGTTAAGCCTGAGGACCATCTGCTGAAGGAAATTTAGCTCATGTAGTAGGAAGGAACCACATGCAATTCCTACCTAGGCTAACAAAAGCTTAAGTGGACTTACTAGTAGTTTGAATATAGTAGCATATAAACTGAAGATAATTTTTTATTAATAGCTCTAATTTGTATATGTGCAGAACATGTACATGGTGCAGAAGAAAACAGAGGTGATGAACTCTTGTTATCCTACTCCCCGGCATAACATAAATGACTATCAAGGATACTGAGCAGAGGAGGATCAGGGCCACTAGGCTTATTAGGTTGTTTTCCTGGGTGTATTTTCGGTGCCTGTTTGTTACAGAGATTAGTCATATATCTGCAATGTTGGATGGTTTTCCTCCTTTTCTACAATAGGATGTGCTACTCCCAGTGGAAATAAATAAATAAGCACAGCAACTCCTGCTTTTTGCAGTACCAGTGGGTGGTTTGGCTGTGCGTGTGTGTCATGCTGGAGCTGTGAGTTCAGGCTTGGCAAACTATTACCGCATCATTTAGGTTAGAAATTATTGCTCATAATTAGTGTTATGGCGGTGCCTACAAGCCATGGCCTTGCCATTGTGGGTACAGATAAAAACATCAGATGGAAGCCTTGACCTTGGTCCATATAAAGCATGTGGTCCAGGTATGATTTTCATATATGGGCATTTAATGGGTTTTTAATGATTGTACGGCCTAGGCTGGGTGCATGTTTTGTCTTCTTACTTTTTAAAACTGAAGTGCATCAGCCAAAGGCAGTGGGAACCCTGGTGACTATGCAGGTTATACACAGGCTAAAAGCAGATAGCTGTTTCCTGTCTTTTTCTGTTCATGAAGAAAGACAACACAATGAAAAATTAGGATGATTAATAAAACAAGCAGCATTTCCAGCCTACCAATTGCTTCTTTGCGGCTGAGCATGATGGCACCATCTTTAGCTTAAATTTTATTATGGAGGCTGCGGTGCTATTCTTACGGATTTTGTGTAGTTCTTCTTGCCAAAGGAGAGCATGGGAGAAAGTGTGCCTGTGCTTGAGGGAGCTCCAGCCTGATGAATAGCCAATGATACCTGGCGGAATGTGTGCCCCTATTGCTCCAGATGCACCATTATGCCCTGCCCAAGGGCTTTCAGTGAAGCTGGAGATGATGCAGCTCCTAGAGAGAAATTTCTTTGGTCCATTTGAACAAGAAAATGTGAGCACCATCCCACAGATATAATCTTTCTGTGACTGTCATTTACTGAATTTGTTTGTTCCAGTGGTGTTCTCTGGCAGGAATATCTAAGGATCAAAATATTAATTTTTGAGCATTCTATTGGAGTTTAGGTGTGTAGGTTCACAAACATTGTCCTTCAAAATTACCAGCCTAAGTGATTTCTTTCTGGCTGGCAAAGTTTCTTGCTTTCTGAATTTTTCTTGGCAAGAAGTTCAGCTCCTGTGTTGCTCTTAATTCTACCCATGATCCTCAGAGTAGGCACTCCTTTGTCTGCATGCACTGAGGGTTTTGGTCTGGAAGCTGTGCCCCAGGCACACCGGCCTCACAGGGGACAGCACTGACCTGAACACACATCACAGCACTCAGACTCACATCAGGAGACAAGTAAATAAATAACCACAGCACTGCAGTTAAGTAGTCAAGTTAGCTTGGACCAAGACTAGATGTCCCTTTTCCTTGGGGTGTGTTCTAACCCTTATGCTCCTTCTTTTTGGCATAGTAATTTCTAAATAGTTTGTTTCACTGTGACAAAATTCCTGTAGCAATTTTTCTTGTGATTATTTCCTTGGGCACTTTAACGCTTTTTCGCAATTCTACTTTCATCTTCTCTTCAGGCACTGCTGGGTACACTCTGATGAGTACTGCTGTGGCAGTTTCAGATGTGGCTGCTTGTTCTGCCCCTCTGGTGTGAGTTACTGCTTCACACCAGAGCTGTCAGAATGAACCAGTGCTGAGGCTTCTACCTGACAACAAAACCAAACTAGTAGATGGTTGACAAAACTGCATCTGAGTTAAGACATTTGGTTTTAGAGATGAGCAGGCAAAATGCAGGCACGCATTTCCTTTTGCTGACTTTGCTGGAGGGATGAGTGCACCCTCAGCAAGTCTGCAGGTGACACAGAGATGTGTGGTGCAGCTGATGGGCCTGGAGGATGGGATGCCATCCAGAGGGACCTGGACAAGCTTGAGAAGTGGGCCTGTGGGAGCTTCATGAGGTTCAACAAGGGCAAGTGCGAGATGTTTCATGTGAATTGAGGCAACTCCTGGTATCAATACAGACTGGAAATGAATGGATTGATAGCAGCCCTGAGAAGAAGACTTGGGAGTGCTGGTGGATGAGAGGCTGGACATGACCTGTCAGTGTGCTCTCGCAGCCCAAACGTGTCCTGGGCTGTATCCAAAGCAGCGCAGGCAGCAGGGTGAGGGAGGGGATTCTGCCCCTCTGCTCTTGTGAAACCCCACCTGGAGTACTGAATCCAGCTCTGGGGCCCTAAGCACAGAGAAGACATGGATCTGACTAGTGCTGCAAAAATTATCAGGAGGCTGGAGCACCTCTGCTGTGGAGACAGGCTGAGAGAGTTGGGGCTGTTCAGACTGGAGAAGAGAAGGCTCTGGGAAGACCTTCCAGTCTCCTGGAGGGGCACTTTCCAGTGCCTAAAGGGGCTACAAGAGAGCTGGAGAGGGATTTTTGACAAAGGCGTGGAGTCAGAGGACAAGAGAAAATGGCTTTAAACTGAAAGAGGGTACATTTAGGTAAGATACAAGGAAGAAATTTTTCCCTATGACGGTGGTGAGACACAATCTCACATTACCCAGGGAAGCTGTGGCTGCCCCGTTCCTGGAAGTGTTCAAAGCAAGGTTGGATGGGGCTTTGAGCAACTTGGTCTAGTAGAAGGTGTCCCTGCCCATGGTGGGGGGGCTGGAACGAGATGGGCTTTAAGGGCCCTTCCAATTCAAGCCATTCTATGATTCTGTGGGAGATCCAGCCTGAGGTAACAGCTAGCAGCTGCAGAATGGAAAAGTCTCAAACTGATGCAGCTGTTGCTAAGTGACTGAGCCAAATATAGCATTTTAATTTAGCAATTTAATTTAGCAAATTTCACACATTAATATAGCATACAGGTGTTAATTTATTACATTAGCTGTAAATACGTTTATGTTCTTTTTTTTCCACTTTGCATTTGAGACTGTCTGGCAATAATGGGACAAAATAAATTCAAAATTAAATAAATTCAAAATTAATTTGTCTGGTTTCGCCATTTTTTCTTAGCTGATCTTGTGGTATGGTTTGCATCTTGCCTTCTGATTCCTTAATTGCAGTTTGCAGTTGAGAAAACCATATAATACTTGAATTGCAAGCTAGCCTCAGTTAGAAACAAATTAAATAATTATTTGGGAAACCAATCAGGAAGCATTCAAATCCTCCTTGGTGACGTGCCTCCTTTAGTTGTACAGCTTGCTTCCTCCTGGATGGCAAACATCAGCGTTAAGATTAGCCTGGCATTGTGAAAGCGCTTACTTGGCATTTCATCACCAGAGCGAGCACTGCTGGATTTGTGATGCTGCTCCTCTGCCAACGTCAAATGGATTTAGGCTCAGCAGCCCTCACATGTTCATGCTGAAACCTGGTCGGCTCTGAAACAGCGTGCTAAAACAAGAGCCAGCAGTTTGATGCAAAGCTGAGAACTCAGAGGCTGATACAGGTACCTTGCAACTGGATACCCATGAGAATTAAAGAGCTGAACTGGAAGAGATTAAGCAGCTCTTTGTACATTCGCCCCTGCAAAGTGTAAGAACTGAGAGCTTCATTGTTTTGTAACCACTTAAAAACTAAAGGGGAAAAACAATTACTTCAGCATGGGCTTCTTGAATATGGTTTTATGGAAAGTGCTCTTCCCAGAAATCTAGGCATACAGGCAAAATAAGAAATCCTCAATACACAGATTTCACAACAGAGCATTGTCCATCCTGAAATGTAGATGTTCCCAAACCCAGTTTCCCTTCAGCAAGTAGCTTTCCCCTCCTGTTTCAAACACAGTCTGCATACCTGAGCAATTGACTCACCTTCTGCACTCTTTTTTGAAAATAATTTACTTTGGGCCTCTAGGCTCTTTTTCTCTAGACAGCCATTTGCACCTTCACCTCTGTGTGTTAAAAAGGCCACTGTCACCAGAGAATCAGTTTCAGCATCACGGTTTCCTGCAGGGCTGCTCTCTGCCAAGGCAAAGCTTGTGGACAGAGGCTGCCAGTTGCAAATGGCAATACTAAATGTTTCTTCCCTGTAGTTCACCTGCCTGCTGAAGATTAGTTCTCTGTATGACTGCAGGCCCAGGTCTCTTCCACAAGGTTTATGTTTGCTGCAATTGGAAGCTTTCAGAGACAGCTTAAAGGATTGATTTAGTCTGAAAGCAGAAATGGGAAGTAGGAACTCCTGAATTCAAAAAGCATTATTGCAGTAGTTTTGCTGCAGAGCCTGAGGCTACGGATTGAGCTCTTACCTCATTTTTCCCATCTGCGATACAGCTCCTAGGATGGTTTGGTGATTAATTTATGCTGATGAAGTGAATTACTTGGTAAGAATGTAATAATTTGATAAGAACCTCTACATATTCCAGAAAATGTGGCAAAAAGAAAGGCAAAATAGCCATCCCTAAAACTGTTAATTAACAAACTGAGACAAGATGGTGAGATTCAGGATAGAAACCTCATCAGAGATATTATGGCCAATTACAGCCAGTGCAATTTGACATTCCTCTGATTGCAGAGGCAACTTGACGGGAATATAAAGTTAGAGGTTGGCATGTTCCTATATCTGTTTTATCCTGGCAGTTTTGCAAGACCTATGTGGTATGCTAAGGCAGCCAGTGAAAAAGCTCAGGGGGTTGTATGTTGTTATTTAGCAGTTCCTGCACATATATACAAGGAATCAATAGGAAAGGATTATGCAATAAAAATAATTTATTAAGATTTCCTGTGTCCTGCAGAACAATCCGTGACTCATCAGTGATTTGGACAGCACTGAGATGTACATCATATCAAAGGAATTCTGCAGGGCCAGCTCTCTTGGCAGGCTTGTTGTGATCTATATCTCTAGTGTAACTCTGGTTATAGTGTGACCAAACAGTATAATTAAATTATCAGTGTCACTGTCCTCAGCCAAATTGCCCCTGAGCTTGTGTAGCTCCCTCTGTTGGGTTGACTATCAAAGTCTCTCTACCCTGCAAAATGGGTATTCCATCTCTCCAGCTTTTTGATGAGTTAATAAGTTGAATTATCTTGCTGTTTCTATGATACGTTGTCTGCTCCAGGTCAGTTCAGATTATGTTGCTGAAGACGTTTACTTTGCACTTTAATAAAATTGCACTGCACTGATGTTTGAAGGTGCATGAAATCTCTCCAATTCAAGGCAGTTTTTCCAAAACATTTGAAGTCAGCTACTCTATAATCTTTTTGTTATGATCCACTTAGGCCCTCTTGGACACAATGCGAATAGGTAGAAGTGAAGGACAGAGGTTTCATATTTTCACAGCTTGCTTGTGAAACATCTGAAATGCCCAGAGACACCATGTCTGTCAGTGCTCTGCAGTTTTTGGTTGCTATTCATGTAACCCAGTGAGGCAGAAGAGCAGAGATAAGGGAAAGAACAGGGGAAGATTTCTCTCTGCAGTTTATTCTTCAGGGTTTTATTCAGTCCAGTTTTAAATGGCTCGAGCTACTGAAGTGATTCAAACTATGACATTTTGGCAGAGTGTGAAACAAAATCTGGCAGAAGTGCTATGACTGAAGGGCTGGTTTTGTACTCTGAAATGTGTGGCAAATCTTTCACTGGCTTCAGTTAAAACAGGATCAGGTCTTCAGAGTCATTCAGTTTGAATAAACTCAGCAAAACCAGCAAAAGAATCTACTTTTGTGGTGCCATTACGCTGTTACAATCTCTCTCAGCCGCACGCTCATCTGTTTACAGTGTCCTTCCAGGCAACTTTCTGACTTTCTGTGTAGAAAAATAAGCTGCTTTTGTTAGGTTTTGAGTAATAAATAGCCCTGGATTAGTAGTCTCGGTCCGATTCAGACAGTCTCATTCAGACTGTCTCTTGCATTACCTAGCTATGTTTTTAAGCCCTGATACTGGAAATGAAAGTTCTCCAGAGGCATTCTTTAAAAAAATCAATAGAGAGGAAAAGCTAATTGATTTTTAAATTATTTTTATTATTATTTTCTTTATACCATAGCCCATTAAACTTGGAGAGTCCCTAATGAAAGGTAAGTTTAGTGCACTCTTCTTTTTCACACTTCCGGAGTTGTCTTCTCTTGATGTTATGCTTTCCTTTTATTTCTCCCCACTTCCAGGTAAAAGGAAATTTTAAAAAATAATATAGTTCAGAATAATTTGGATTGATTTCACTTTCAGTAGTGTTATTCTGGTTTTCTTACTGGTTCAGCAGGAGTTGTTGAGCCCAAGCAACGTGTAAATCCATTTCTACTGTGTTTTTCCACATTTTCACAGAGGAGGATTTATCTCATAGGTCTACAGTAAACCACAATAAAATGAATGGAAAAGTGATTCTGAGTGTCTGTTATAAAACCATTGTAGCTCTGTAAGCTGAATCCTGGAAGGAAAACCTATTCTAGGTACCAAATTTACATTGTGGGCAGTATTGAGTTATTTTTTTCTGATTTCTTTATTTTGAGGAGAGAAAATTAGAGTCAGGGTTCTGGGACAGTGCAGAGAACCAGTTCACCAGAGAACCAGTGAGGCCAGGACAGTCACCCAAACAGTTCTAAGAAGGCTGTGCCACGCAGCAACATGGGCCAGGATCTGGTACTGGTGGCTGAACAAGAGCCAGCAGCCATGGATTGTTCTGTGATTTCTGCAGGTATTTTGTCACTTGGGGGACAGACTTTAGTGTTCTTGAGATGTTTGCCTGCCTGCCATTACTTTGCTACTTTCCACACTTCCTTCACTGGCAGCAATTCCTTCATGCTCCAAAGGCCCAAGTGAATAAGCAGTATTTATGACCTCCCCCTTCCCTCCCCTCCCTCTCAGCAGTGCTCCTCTTGCTCTCCCTGGGTGCCTCATTCTTTGTCTGCTGCTGCCTGTGTTTTTTAAAGCAGAGCTGCTGCCGTGATTCTTCACTACAAAAGTGGTGAGGCACTGGAATGGGATGCCCAGAGACACTGTGGATGTCCCATCCCTTGGAAGTGTTTGAGGCCAGGCTGGATGGGGCTCTGAGCAATTTGGTCTAGTGGAAGGTGTCCCTGCCCATGGCAGGGGAGTTGGAACGAGATGATCTTTGAGGTCCCTTCCCACCCTAACCATTCTATGACAATTTCCAGTCAAGATGGAACATGGACCACTAAAAGAGTGTCTAGACCGTATTCACATCCTTGCCTTAGGTTGGCTGGTGGGATCAGGGAGGAAAGGGACTTTCAAAGTGAGGTGAATGATTAAATAAGGCCAGGAAGTGGAAGGAAGGGGAAAGGAGAGGAAGTAGGAATGAGTAGGTGTTTCTTGAGACAGCTGGAGAAGAATAGGGGCAGGCAGGGATAGGAGTTTTTTGGACCGCAGGCAGAGGGAAGTTTGATGTAGGGAACTACAGCTATGACTGCAGTTGGGAAATTCAAAGGCGAAATTCTGAACCTAATTCCTGTTTTTGGAGCACATCAGTACTGTTTTTAATATCTGAAAGCAGGCTCTGATGTTATGGCACTCATCTCCACAGATTCTTGCACAGTGTAGGATTTACATACAAATGGTCAGCCTGTGGTGTGAATTCTTACAGCTTCAGTGACTGACCCAATGTGTTTGAAGTTTACACCTCCAACCACAAAAAAGAGCTTACAGCATTTAAATATGTTTTTACCTAAGATTACCAGCGCCTAGTAGTATTTCTCCAAAAAACAAACTATTTCGATCACTGAGAAAACATACAAAATCTAAGCCAAAGCCAGGAAACTCACAGTGCAGGGTAGAACTCCCCTCTTGCTTTTAAGCTTGAATTAGCAGCATGCCTCAAAACTCAGATATATGTGCTTAAATTCAGCTGTGAGCTAATGAATCAAAGACTGACCTCACTGTTAAGCCATTGCCCATCTGTATTTTATGACTTCCAGAGATACACAAGGCTTCCAGAATCAAACAGTCATTTGTGGCTTCCCTAGTATTCCCCGACTTGCTGACTGCTCACCAAAGCACTGAGCACTCTTAGCTGTCTCTGTGCAATTTCCTGGCTAAAGGGGATCTGGAATGTAAAAGTGTATTCATCACCAGAGGTTTTGCAAGATTCCAGGACTTCGGTGAAGCGGTAAGAGATTATTTAAAATTGGAATGGCATGAAGGTTCCTCTGAGTTTTCAACCAGCTATAGGGTAACTTAACCAACAAGTAAGTAAACCTTAAGAAGAACAGAGTTACTTGGGATTTAAGCTTAAAAATAAATGTACCAAGGTGTAATTACTGTTATAACCGTACCAGACAGATCCTGACCCTTTACTGTGAGCTTCTCAGTACGGAAATGGAGTACTAAGTGGCAAGTGGGAACGTGTAGAGTATGACGCCCTAACCATTTATCTGGAGTGAAACAACTGCATATAATCAAATACTGAGAAAAGTTCCTGCATAAGCTAGATTTTCAGCTTCAGTGCTAAGATCAAAAAAGTGTAACCCACAGCCAGCTTTGCCAGGATGGTGACCCTGGTTGTTACTCCTGTATTTGAATTCATTCTAGGCAGAGAAATCTTAGCAAACCTTTCCCCAGGACGGTAGGAGGTGCATGTCCATGTTAAATATGCATCAGATGTAATGTGCTGTTTGTATACATTTTGGAAGTGATTTTAACTTCTGTTGTGATGGGTATTACACACTATCTAACATCATATAACATATAACATAGGAACCAGATGCTGCTCTGTGCTAGTCAGGTGTTCTGGCCCTTCTGTTATTTTTACATTGCTTTTCTGGCACTAAAACACTCTAAAACATACTGAGGAAATGAAAGATTGTTGCTGTCGTGCTTTTGTGTGTTTGTTTAGCAAAAACATTTGTGCATCATAGATTTGTGTCCAGAAACACATTCCTCACTGCTTTAGTGTACTGTATTATCTGGACAAAATGAAAAGGAAATAGTTGTGATTTGAAAGTGTTTTACATATATTTTGCAGAGCTGTACAAACTTCTATGATATGTAGGGCAGTGATGAATCATAGTCTGCCTTCTTCTTCACTTCACACCACTATAACAACATTACTTTGCTGGATTGACTTCTGATTTACTGGGTGAGAAACCTCCAGGCAGTACTGTGCTGACCCACCATCACCTTCAGTTTTGCTTGCTGGTGCTTGCTGTTTCTGCATTTTCACAGTGAGATCTTTGGCTGAGGAACTTTGTAATTGTGTGTTGTATAACTATAGGACTCCATTATTCTTTTTGTCTTTTTCCTTTCCCTGCTACTAAGACCTAGAGACTTGAAATTAGTTTTCAAGTCATTCATGAACTCTGGTTTCTTCCATGTAGGCTGAGTCCAAGTGTTTGCTTGAGCAGATTAAATGAGTGGACAGGTTAATGCAGGTGACTAAGTGGGCATATCCTAACAAGTTACTGTCCCAAAGCTAAGCTGCAGCTTCTGTGATTTCCCATGCTCTTGTGTTCCTCCTGCATCCTGTCCGCCAAAATGTTTGGGGATTTGATCTGGCTAAAACACCTAGCAAAACTCCCAGTAGGACCAGCTTTTTGATCCCTTCCATTACGTAGCTGCACAAATAGCTGTGCTGGCACAGCGCAGGGAGTAGCTCAGGAACAGAGATGCACAGCAGAGTAAGAACTATTGATACCAGCGCTGCTGACAAGGAAGAAATCACCGGGCTGTGCCCTATGGCAGCTGTACTGCTCATTCTGCTGTGTCTGAAGGGGGGAAAATGCAGTTCTTATGTAATCACTGTAAAATTGATTGTTCAACAGAGCTGGTCTTTGAGGCTGGGGTCTGGTGCCAGACTTCTTCCCACAGAACACAGGAGACCCTTCTGAGGTGTAAGAAATCCCCTTTTTCCTCTGTACTTGAAAAGGGCCATCTGACTTTAACCTGAGTACAAGGCAAGATGGATCCTTTCCCTGAAAACCCCTGAACACTTAGTTCTGAGTGCCTAGAAATGCAAATAAAACTATTTACATTTCACTCGTTCTTTTCTCAAGTACCAAATTCTGGTTTGCAGTGGTAGCTTTCTATCCTATTCTTAGGCTGTTCATGGACACCTTCTTCCTTTTGTTTACAAACTCCCTCTGAAATATCCAGCAACAGTTTCAGACAAAGGAGTCTTGAACTTCGGGTAAATTCAGAAAACTCTAAGTATCCTAATTCCTGGATCTCCCTTCAGGATATGTCATTAATATTCCGCATTACTACAGAGCAGGAAAATAGCGAAATATAAACACTCTGAAATTTCTGGTGAGATGCCTTGGCAGCAAATATACAAAGGTTTAATTGAAATAGTTTCTGAATTGAGTTAACCTGTGTATTGACTGTCCCCTCTCAGTTGTCTCTTCTCAAGGCTGAACAGGCCCAGCTCCCTCAAGCCTTTCCTTGTAAGAGAGATGCTCCAGTCCCCCAATCATATTTGTGGCTCTTTGTGGACTGACTCCAGAAGCTCCATGTCTCGCTTGGACTGAGGAGCCTGGACCTGGTTGCAGCACTCCAGATGCACCTTACCAGGGCTGAGTAGAGTGCAGTACACCAGGTGTATATGGACCAGGCCTTAGGTCAACCACTGCAATTACCTTACTCATCCGTTATCCATGTGGTTGAATGAACGTATTTAGCAAAATGTCTTGTCAAACAGGGCATGTTTATGGGGTATTTTGGGATGATCTCTTGCCTGGCTTGAAAATTTATCTTTTAAAAATTATCAGAGTGCATCCATATTTCTGAAAAGGCTCTGGGATTTCAAGCGTGGGACGAAAGGAAGTCACTCTTCAGCTCTCAATTCAGGGCTGAAGGATAACTGTTGGGTGTTAACTCCAGCTTTGATGGAGCCCCCTTTATGAATCCAGCATTTAAGCTGAGCTGCACGTCTTTTGCCTCAGTCCCCCCCAGCAGCAATCCTATAAGCTGCCATGTATCTGGGATTCTTGACACAGCCTGATCCTGTCTTTGAAGTGAAGTGATTGATACATATTACCCTGAACTACACAAAATCCTTTCTGGTGCAACCAGACTACGGACAGAAGGTGCTTGAGGGAGGTCCTGCAATCTGCCTGTGTGCGTGGATTTGAATCCCACGGTAAATGTATATGACAGAGGGAAGTGCTTCCAAGTGTGCAATTCCACAGCAGGTTCAGCTGACTGAAATCGGCTCTGTGGCAGTCCCACTCTCCCTATCAGTCCCAGTCTTGCATTCTCACTTCCTCCATTTGTTTACTTTTGGGATGTTAATTTTCTGCTGGTTTAGCTCCCGAACAAACTTATCACGGGAACTGATAAATGTTGCTTCAAGGGGGAAGGGCGAGACTGTGGCAGCGCTGTCTTAATATAGACTGTCGTGTCTAGGGGCATGCTGTCTCGGTATAAAGTTTGTCTCCCTTTTGTCTGTATCTACGTGCTTCACCTAAACATTTCACCTTCGTACCTCTAGAGTGCACGTCCCAAAAACACCTCAGAAGAGAGCCCCTGCTCTCTTCTCGAGAGCCCTGCGCTGTACGTGCAATCAAACCCCTCCTCTTTTTCTCTCCAAGCAGAGCACAAGCGCTGAGCCGAAAACTCCTGTTAACTAGGGTGACAAGTTTTCCAGCAAGCTTTGGATCACGGGGAGAGGGAACACCCGGATCCCGGCAATATAAGGTATAGACGCCTCGGCTTGTGCAACACAGCAGCAGGGCAGAGCCCTTTTTTTTTCTTGCCTTTTTTGGATCTGCACGCACACGGTCCTCAGCACAATGGAGCCGGCTCCGCGATAGCGCAGCGCGATACGAGCAGCAGAAATAAAGTCACTGCAGCGCTGCTCGCCAAGGGTGCAGTTGCAGGCGATCCACTCCCCGCGTGGCAGCTCCGCTGATGGCGTGATCACCGAAGACTTCTACGTCCCAGGCAGGCCAGCTCCGCTCCCGCCCTCTGCCCTGCGGGGCTGCGGGGCTCCGGGAGCCGCCGGGAGCCGCCTGCAGCCGCAGCACGGCCGGAGCGCAGCCCGCGGCTTCCCGAGGCAGCGCCGAAGCGCAGCGCGCTCCGGGCCCCCGATCTGCTGCGCCGGGAAGGTACCACCCCCCTCCCAAAAAAACTTTCCACCGCGGGCCACTCGGCTGCGATGCCGCGCCCCGGCCGCCGCCGAGCGAAGCGGGAAGGACCTGCCCCCTGCCCGTGCCCCGCTCCCTTCCCCGCCCCGGCGGGCCCGGCTGCCCACCTTGGCGGCAGGGGGGCTGCGGGGCGGGTCCCCCGGAGCCAATGGCCGCGGCAAGGCGGGCAGGGTGCGGGGGGCGGTGCCGGCCGACAATAGGGGCGGTGTGGGCAGCGGGGCCGGGCGGGGAGACGGGGGAGAGCCGGGCAGCACCTTGCGGCGGGCGGAAGGTGAGTCCCGCCGCGCCGGGGAAGGGGGTTACCTCGCTTGTTTTGTAACCGGGAAGTTTGCGCAGGGGTTGAGCGGACGGGTTCGTTCCTCTTCAGCCCCCCTCTTACCCCCTTCTTTTGAAATTTTCTTTCAGGAGGGGGTACTGAGCCTGCCTTCCCCCTCCTGACTTCCCCCTCCTGCCTCCCTGCTCCTGCCTCCCCGGCTCATTCATTTAACAAAGGGAGTTCATCTCAGCCCCCGGGCTTTGCGAGCGGGGAGCCCTTCGGGGCCGCAAGCTTGGGGTGGAATCGGGGCTCAGCCCACAGTTTCTGCCAAGCACCCCGTCCTGGCTTCGGCTGGAGGGCGGGCGCTTTGGGCAAACACAAAGAATTGAGGAGCTGGACCCATGCTGGGCGATGGGGTGATGAAGCCTCGGGCTTTGTGTGGCTGGTGAAGGAGGGATGGAGAGGTGGGAGTTTGTCTTTTAACCCCTCCGCCCGCGTGTGTGTACGAAGCCGTGGCTTTTCGCTAGTAAAGTCATTTAAAGCAAAGCTGAACTTTGGGATCGTGGCGTGATTCAGATTGGAGGAGATGTCAGGTGGTCTCTAGTCCAGCCTCCTTAAAAGCAGGGGCTTCTGCCTGGGGAGTGGGTAGGAGTGAAGGGACATCGGAAATGGGTGGCACCTCTGGGTGCTCTTGAATGCTCCTGGGAGCCCGAAAGAGGAGGCAGCACCGGCAGGACGGGTCTTCAGAGGCAGTAGCGCTTCTGTCTTCTGCTGTGCATGGAAATGCCCCAATCCACAGCTCTCCCATGCCTGCGATCCCTGGTCTCGCTGCTTTTGTTATCCAGAGGGCTTAAAATTCATGATTGTTGGGAATAGCTGGCTCCATCCGTATGTGTGTCACGGTGCATCTGCTCCTGCTGAGCATTACTTGATCCTTATTCCGACATTGCCTCCAGGAGTTTTTTCTTCAGGAGCAAGATTTATAAAGAGGTGTCAAAACCTGGCTCTTTGCTTGGGACTGGCTGTTAGGTGTGTACTTTATATGGTAATTATGTGTGAGATATGTATAAGTATGTGTGTGTGAGAACAACCATAAAAGCTGTTCAGTTAGCCAAGCTTTTAATTTTCAAAGTGAAAGCAGGTATTGTAGTTGGGAGAAACGGCTGTGTTGGGCATAGACGGAAGAATGTTTGTTTTCTTTGCTCGCAATTACTCCTTGCACTGTGGCTCACGGATGCCTTTCACTGAACCACCCCCCCTTCTCCCTACCTGGAGTTTCCTGGTGCTGCGCACACTGCC
Source organism: Platysteira castanea (assembly GCA_013397175.1). Taxonomy (NCBI): domain Eukaryota; kingdom Metazoa; phylum Chordata; class Aves; order Passeriformes; genus Platysteira; species Platysteira castanea. The sequence continues at coordinate 19,328 of VYXC01012091.1, read as the reverse complement.
TGGCCAAGCAGGGAGCATCTTCCTGTCTGCTGCTCCAATATCTCTTAGTGTGGGTGTGCTGCTCTTGCTCTCAGCTTTACAGGGTAAGGCTGGAAAAACTCCTCCTTGTGGAACAGTTTGTGTGTGTGTCCCCTGGATGCTTGGAGATTGCTTTTCCCTCTGCATTTTTTTGTGGGTAAGTCAGAGTAGTGAAGCTCATCTCTGCACAGGGAACAGAAGGTATGGTGGGAATATAAATATGTCTAAATACCAATTCTACTTAACTCTGGATTGCCTGTCTTGTGCCACAGAACAGAATTTGTTCTCAGCTGTACTGTATAACAAAGCTGGAGTCTAAGACTGGACAATGATAAGCCAGGTGATTTTTTAGCCTTTTTTGAGTCCTGTGGGGAAGGACCAGCATGTTTAAATGGGATGATATAACTACTATTCTTTGATTTGGAAACAAAAGCCAAAAATAAACTTGAAGAGGAAAATGCTCTTGCAGCATGACAGCAAGAATGCTTTTACTGGTTTTTGGGGAATACTCTGTGCTCTGGATGTTGCTCAGAAAAAAAAGAATAGGGGAAGTGAGCCTTTTAGTTCATTCTTTTCTGTGCATCATGGGGGTATTGGAAGAAATATGTGACAAGTCCAATATAACTGCCACAAGTGAAAATATACTGCTTGTTTATTGTGTTTCTGATTGCCTTGCTTGCACTGGATTGAAAACTGATGCTAGCTCTCTTTGCTTGAGAGGTCAAAGAACTGTTTTATTATCCTTCTCCAGGTCTGTGAAGGAAGACCTTTTCTCTCAGCTTCAATTCCAATGCATGAATTTCACCTCGTTTGCTAACTGGTGTTTTGTCTTTCTATAAATGTAATTGAGCTGCAGTATGGCTTTTTTCCTTATTTTTCTCTTTTGTGCACCTGTCTCACTTCCTCAGTGTGGGAAGTTTTGTAATTTCAAAAGCTTGTTGCTATGGTCCGATTTCCTTATATGCTTAAGAGTGTAGGGAACAACCTAGAGCTGAAATAAACTTCTCTTGGTTGAAAAATACAGAAATGATCCAGAGCTCCACCCTCAAAGTGTTCTAATTTTCACAGTTCATCCTGTCAACAGATAACAGAAGCAGATAGACTTTGTAAAGGAGCTGACCAGTCTTGGTGAGGAGGTGCAAGACACAGGCCAAAACCAGACAATGAAAAATAAGTCATCTTTCTTAAAGGCATAGATAGATAGCCATTAGCCCTCTGACAGGTACAAGAATGCCTACTGTTGGCTTTTTGCCTCTATGGGAAGGCAAAATAGTACTGTGTGCCAGAATTGTATTGTGTGAGTGTTTTTCTATACTTGGCAATGAGCTGAACTAATTTTCTCAGCCTGATGCCTTGGCTTGTGTAGGAATTGGGGACAATGTAAGCGTGTTCTGCTTGATGCTGAGGGCTTGCTCTTATGGAGAAAATAGGCCAGTGTGTGACTCTCCTTGTGCACGTGCACAGCTCTCACCTGTGAGGAGCTGCTTTGCCCCTGTTCCCAGAGATGGGAATGGCTGGGTCCATTCCCCTTGGTGGCAGCAGAACTGGGGCTGTCAGCCAGTGCTCACTGATGTGGCACAGAAGTCACAGTGATAAGTTCTTCCCATCTGAGGTTAAGGTATATGATGCTCTTTGGCAATGAATAGGTTAAAAGTACCTGTTGCTGCTTGTACTGATCAGGTTTTTACGCAAATTGAAGTTCAAGTTTGAAATTCCTGCGCTTGGGTGCAGCTGTGCACAGCATGTGCAGATGTGGATGTTGTGGCTGTGAGGGGTAATGCTCAGTGCCTCAGGGCTGATGACTGCTCCTGGCTTTGTGCAGGGAGGGGAGCTGACTTTTGTCCCATCCCACCTCAGGCACATCCTCAGAGCTGTGGATGTCTTTGGGTCCTTCCATGGTCTGTCTTCTTTTCAGCACATGATAGTGGGGTGCATGTCAATTTCAGGGCCCTTCCTGGGATCCATTTGATGTAAACATTGATGCTCCAAGCTCAAAACATGCTTGCTCTGAGCTGAACATGTCTCGCCAGGCTCTCAGTATGATCTTCAGAGTGAAAAAGGCCCTTTTAGAATGTGCATATCGTCCTCCTGTAGGTGTTTTTAAAAGAGGGCAGAGAGTTGCACTCTAAAAATGCTGATTCCTCTTGTAGTCTCCTTGGTCTCCTCTGTCTCCCATGTGTTGTTTTGTATATTGGAGCAGCTGAGAGGAGTTTCACCTGCTCCTCTTACTGTGGGGATGCAGGCAGGCAGCATTGCTAACAAATCCATCAGCAAAAGCACTGTGGTAGAGTGGCTTTCACCCTTTCTCTTCATTTTAGCACTTGTTTGTTGGGATGGAGGAAGAGGAAACAAAAAAAAGCCATCTGAGATGTGGATTTCCGGGGGAATTTGAAGAAAAAGTCCAAGTATTCAGTTCTGATGCGTGTACTAAAACACTCTTTCAGCCTGGCAATCCAAGTGTTCCAGCTTCCACTCGTGCACTATCAATCTCTCATGTGCAGTCTGAGATGCAGGTTAAACAATAACCTCCCTTCCATGGTCTCTTTCCTTCTTACAATCTGTACTCTTTGGACCTGCCATATAGCTAGTTTGTTTTACTCTTAAGTTGGCATAACTGCCTTCAAGCCCTTGTATTTCTTACTTCCTGTCAGAACTCAGAAGTGGTGCTGAATCAGGCAACCTTGTATCATCTTAGGTTTAAAAAAAAGAAGAGAGAAAATGTTACTGGTGTAGAATAAAGGTCCTAATTTGTGACAATTGGGCCAAATCATATGACTGCAGAAGTAGTAACCAAATGTACTTTCTGGAAAGAAATAATTTCTACCAAAGTAGCCCTCTGTGATCCCAACTTCTATGTGAGAGACAGTGCACAAAATATATTGTGACTGCCTTGAAGCATATGACATCTAGCTGCAAACAGTTCCTTGATGTAGGTGGGCCTTTAGCTGTGGGACTGTGAGGAAGTCAAGTGGCGAGTGTGTGCTGCATCCAGGTGGGGCATAAAGGCTTGTGACATGCCTTTTTTTCCTTCTCTTTCCATGAAGTCTGTCCACCTGTAATCTAAAAGGAAAATGGGGGAGGAAAATTATTATTATTCATATTGTGAGTGTTTTGGGAATGGAGGAGTCATCCAAGTTTACCTTAAGGCTTTGTCTCCTGCCCTTGTGAGCTTGATGCCTGTAGTTACAGTGTCTGTCCGTGGTTTACAGCTGATGGCATTTGATGACTTTCCAGATGGCAGCAGAGAGAAGGAAATCAAATACAGAAGGTTAGGACACAGTTTGACAGACTGGCTTGCTAAGGTCACAGCACTACTTCGAGTTAATTTCTCAAAGCATCTGTAGGGCTTTGAACTTTCACCTTTCTTAATGACTGTAGTGGCACACAAGTATTTTAGATGATGCTTCTCTTACGGGGCAAAGCCCGTTTCTCAGGGCAGATGTTCTATTCATGAAGTAAGAGCTGGATTTTTATTTGAACCAGTGGCTTCCATCATGTGTTTTTTTTCCTCTTTTGCACATAGTGTAATGCAAAATACCGTGTCACTTATTTAGCATAAAGAAATGACAAGATACATTATTATTTGTACCTACATATTCCCAAATCCACATTCTCTGCTGATCCTAAAATAAGAGTGGCTTGGCCTCTTAACCCAGACTCTTCTGTGGAAAGAGTAGAGAAGTGATTCCTTTTGTAAAACTTGTATTTAATTTCCCCATCTCTCTGTAAGTAAACATTATGCAGTTTTACCAACAAGTTGAACTTGGAGGCTTTGTGCCAGGATGATTATATGATTTGCCTTTAGTAGGTATTTCAAGAATGTCTTATTTCAATCATGCTTTGAGAGGCTAGAAGTCACAGCTGAGTGTGGAATTCATACACTTCCAGAGTTCAGACTTGTCTGGGATGTAGGAGAAGCTGATTTCCTTCAGCAGCAGAAGGGAGGGATACTCCAACCCCTCTTTCCCAATGCTCTGTGTACTACTGAAGCTGTTAGATTCATTCAGCTCGAGGCCCTCTGCTCAGCTCTGTGTGAGGTGATTGAGGCTGTTACTGAGCTCTCTAATGCCAGCATGCATTGGGGTAGAGGAGAAAAATAATATGAGGCCAGGCTCATAATGTATCCTCTGCTTTTCTTGCTCGTTAAACTGGTCACCTGAGCCTGAAGCCCCGTGTCCCTTCACAATAGAAGGTAGATTTGTCAGGTAACAGCTGCAGAGACCAAGCGTGCATAGCACCAAGAGGGATTAGCAGCAAACGGACGTATCAGGATTCGAAATGCAATATTGATTAGCTCATTAAAATTAATAAGACACTCAATTATAAAAGTCCCATTACATTTTGCAGTTCTTCTGGAAATAGAACAATTTATGTGTCCTTATCCTTTCAGGAATACCTCGCACAAGACAAATTTAAATGTCATTTTTGTCTGCAAACCACAGAATGTGTTAACTTTTAATAGAGCCCAAGTTCGTCAGTGTTTTATTCAGTAAAACATTGGTTTTGGTAGGGCACTGTTTTTAATAGACAGAAAGATGTAGGTGTAGTATTATGTACTAAAAGGTTTCTTTCACTGAGAGTGCTCTAAATTAGTGTATAATTGGACTAATGTTGCATTAGGTAGGGTCAAAAATCAAATGGCAGATATTCACATACTGGCCAATTTTAGTAAATCAGACAAATCTGTTTCAAAATACAGCACACAGAGGAGAAACCCTTTGATTCAAGCTCAGGAATGCAAGTATCAAGTATGTGAAAGGGCACGTTGTTCCTAAAAGGGAAAAGAGTCAAATTTTCCCCAATCATTCTGAAATATGTATATGGACTCCACAGTACATAAATGCAATTTTTTCAGGCTACAGATCTAATTGCCTTATGAACTCTAATGACTTAGAACTGGATTTCCAGTGTGAATTTTTATGCTTTACTGAGTTTTTTTGGGTGGCTTGTTTGTTTGTTTGTTTTCTTTCTTTCTTTTTTTTTTTTTTAATAATATCTTTAATAAAGGCTTTACTTGAGAGGGTTTGAGCCACCTGACTTGTGGCAATCCTTACTGAAATGAGAAATTGCTCTAGAAGTACTCAGTTTCCATGCAAGAGAGGGGCTGGAGGAAGATAAAGTCATAAAACTAAGATCCTGGAATGATTGTTAAGTGGATGGCACTTCTCATGGATGTGGTCACTGCTATTTCTTTTTTTCCACAGAAGTTTGATTTAACTTTTTTGCCATATTGCCCAGGAGAGCTAACTTTCCTATTTAACCACAACCTTATAGTTCACATCCCTGTTTTGCCCTGCCATTGTGCTCATCTTCAGTCCCACTTTGGAATAAGCTGTGTGTTCAGTTTCAGTGTTGCTTCTCTGGCTCATGATCACAGCAGATTACAGGTGATAACGAAAAAACTTTGGGAGCTGAACTCAAAGGAGAGGCCCAGAAATGAAATGGTGATAGCACCACACAGCCCTTCATCAAAACCATCCCTTTTCTGATAATCAGAGTCATTGGTAAGGTTCTTTGGTAAAATGTATGCACATTGTGGGTGTGTGTTAAGGTGTTTGATGCTTTCTGTTAAGCTCCAAGATTCTGGAGATGTGAAAGCTATGCAAAAATATGTGTCATATAAAAGAGACTTCTCCCACTCCTATCTGTAGAGAGAAATGACAGAATTTGATCCAAATGTGCCTTGAAGAGATTTAAGCATACAGAGGCTTTGGTTTGAGCCTCCTAATTCTGGGTGAGGAAGTGACAATATCTACTGCCTCTTACCAGTGAGGTACTAGCATTATAACTTAATTCTCCAAAATCACTGAAGTCTTCATTAAGTAACCTTACAGAACGCTAGAGAAATTGCAAGGGAAGGAAGGAGAGGAAACTGCAGCACCAGCAACAAGTATTGTCTCATAGTTATCTTAATCTAATATAAAAATCTGCATTTTAATGTCTGGCTCATCAAATTTCTTATTGTTGCATCAGCCTATATATCTTGGTAATAAGGTGTCTGGGAAAAATTGCAGTCTCTTACATTTGTGTGTGCTATAAATTCTTCTGTGCAATTTTGACTCCCTTGATAGCAGAGAGAATGAGTAAAAAGGCTGTACCATATTCACAGAAATCAGCAGGAGTCTCATCCACTACCAGGCCACTGCCAGAAGACTGGAGCAGTGAGACTGGAAGTACTTTTCCAGGCCTGCTTTAATTCCTTGGCATATGTTTCTAAACCAGATTTTAAAGAGAACGAATGAAATTAAACTGACATTTTATCTCGAGCTGTAACTTCCAGTGTCAGACTAGTGTCTCTCTTGCCATTTCTGGGAGCCCTGACAACAATACTGAACTTAACTTGCCGTGTGTATGGGGGAACTAACTTCTGTATTCTTCCTGTTTGGTTTCTTTTCTCTGCTTCCATTCCTTGATCATATCTCTTAAAGCACTGTTTGTTAGTTTGTTGGTTTTCCTTTTGCCTTTCTGCAGAAACCTTGTTCATCTCTTGCCTATCTTTACTTTCCCCAGCCACTCCTAAGACTGATGAGAAACAGATTCCTCATACTTCTGTGATCCTGAAGATACTGGGCAAGCACAGATGAGCAGCAGGGAGGTAAAATATTTTGTCCTCCACCCCAGTAAGAAGCATCTTCTTTGGGGCTTGGGAGGGGGATGAAGACTGGATAGGGGAAGAAACCCATTATCTTCCTCTATCAAGCAGATAGTTTTGGTGGTGAGATGTCTGGAAGTTTTTAAATCTGTAGATTTCATTAGAAAGGCTGAGGAGGTGAAGGTAGGGCTGGAAATGACAAAAGCAGTACTTGTTTCAAGAAGAGAAAGCAAACAGCTCAAGATTCCTTCAGGGCTCTCCTGCAAGACAGAAAATATGCAACAGTGTGTTTCTGTGTAGGCTGTCTTTAAATGGAGGCAGACGGTCACAGGCGGTGTTTGGATTCCAGGTTCAATAAAGGCACATCCTTCAGTTAGAGGAGGCAAAACAGTGTCACTTGTTAGAATTCAAAAGCCCTCTCTAAATGCCTCAGTGACTTGTCATCAAGTGACTCACTGCACTGTCATAGGAGGGCTTCTGGCTTTCACATCAAAGTTATACTTGCTGAAACAGTGTCCTGCCAGCTCATATTAACAGTTCCCCCTCCCAGACTTCTTTCCAATTTACTCATGGTGAAGAGGGGATTTGGGTGTGTCAGGGCAGGAGAAGGCTGCAAGGGCAGATCAGAAATCTCACTACCTCGTAGACTTCGGAGTGCCGGGTTTTCATTTGTTCTGTGTGTCTCTGAAACAAGTCCTTGAGCTGCAAAAGAAAAACGTTCAGAAGTGATGAGCTTCTGAAAATTTTAAGAAATTATTCATTTTCTTTGTCCAACCAAAAATGTCTTTTCTTGCAGGCAGTGACTTCTTTTAAAGTTATTTGCTACTTTGGAAAAATGCTAATGTTGACATGATCTCAGCTTGATTTCCTTTATCTCCTGCAGTTCATTAGATGATCATCAGGTTTTGGGGTTTTTTTTTGTTTGTTTTGTTGTCGTTGTTTTGGTTTTGGTTTTTGTTGTTGTTTTTGTTGTTTTTGTTTTGGCTTGGGGTTTTTTTTTTTTGGTTGTTTTTTGTTGTTGTTGTTTTTTTGTTTAATTCACATAATCAATTTTATTCTAGATGACCTTTGTTTTTTTTGAGAGCCAATTCTTTCTAAAACTAGGTACATCCTGCAGGAGCCCTTCCTGCCTTCTGATCCAATACTTATTCATCCTGGGACCTAGTCCAAATGCCACCAACGATGTTTGTGCTGGCTTTTTTTGTTTCAAAAACATTTCATCACATGCTGACATGTGGCAGCATTAAATGTGTAAATGTGCAGTTTAGGATGTAATGGTCATGGAGATGAAAAGAATCTCACCTGAGCAGCAAGCGCCTTTCTGCTTTTTACATCAAACCTGCTTTAAATTTAGTATTACAGTGGATGCTTTGTGTTTCTGATGATGTTGCTCTTTGAATCCCACCCTGTTATTTTGGCTCAGTATCGAGGAGCAGTGACTTCAACAAGGTGATCTCATCCAATGTGTGGTGTAGCTGTGTTTGTTTTTGAAGGCTTGAGATCCTGTTCCATCTGCACTTCCTGTAGCTATAGGTAAATCATCTGAAATCCAAGATGATGAGCATGCTTGATCTCAGTGCTCTGTCTCTCCCTTCTCATGGATTCACATGCATCCCTTCTGTGGTGGGGCACTTGTGAGCATTGTTTTTCTTTTCACTGGGGTGTGGATGGCGTGAGCAGGGAGAGAGTTCTTTATGAAGCATAATCAGTGCTAGTTTCAGCATAAAAACCCTCTGTGAGGGCTCTAAATTCTTAATGAACTAACTACAAATTTTGGAGGAGAGTCTGTGGTTGACTTAACTTTCTTCTCGACTAGCATATGAGAAGCTTGTGTTTTGCTTTTTTTCTCAAAACTAGCTTGCACTCCCCTCCTCCCCCAAACTATAAAGCAAGGATGTGGCCGTTGGCAGCTGTTTTCCTCTTGATGTGGTCAGATCAAAATTAACATTAAAAGTATAATTCTGAACTCGCATTTTCTTGGAGACTGACTGCATGATGAAAGGACAGGAGGGATCTTTCTCCACCTGCTAGGAGTGTGTTCTTTGCTTGAGTTTCTTAGGAGCTGAGATCGGAGGACGAAGCTTGACACAGCTGAGCTCATCGTGGCACACAGCCATCCAGAGGCAAGGGTGCTTTTCCCTTTCAGCACTTGGCTGTGAGCTGACCTGGCAGGAAACTTTGCAAAGCAGTATGAGTGACTGTAGCTGTGGTGTAGTATTAAAGATCACGGAGCTGCCTGCAGGTCTGAAAGCGGGAAGTAAGGTCTGTTAGACATATGGTGAGATTTAGTGGCTCCTCAGAACTGACGCTCAGGTAAGTGCCTTTTTACTGTCATTGTGGTACCTGCTATATACAGCTTTTTATTTTACTTATTTTGTACTTGTATCCCTCTGTCCCCAAGCTCCCTGGACCTCTAGCACCTGCCCAGTCAGCTCCTGTGGGACCTGCTTATGCTGCAGATCTGAAAGTCCTCAGTGCAGAATGGATTTTATAGAATCATAGAGTGGCTTGGGTTGGAATGACCTTAAACATCATCCAGTTTCAACCCCCCCATCATGAGTAAGGAACCTTCTACTAGACCAGGTTACTCAAAACCCAGCCTGGTCTTGTACACTTCCAGGGATGGGGCATCCACAGCTTCTCTGGGCAACCTCTGCCAGTGCCTCACCACTTTTATAGTAAAGAAGTTCTTCTTAATATCAAACCCAAACCTACCCTTCTTCAGCTTAAGGCCAGCCCCCCCTTGCCCAGTAACTCTGTGACCTTGTCAGAAGTCCCTCTCCAACCTTCTTGTAGCCCCCTTTAGGTACTGGAAGGGGCTCTAAGGTGTCCCTGGAGCTTTCTCTTCTCCAGACTGAACAGCCCCAACTTTCTCAGCATTTTGATTTTGACTCTTCTCTAGCTGGGTCTCTGTCTTTAGTAAATGTATTTGTGAGAAAGACCCTGACAAAAAAATCACAACTGGATTATGTATTTCTCCCCATCCTGTTGTTCTGTCGCTCTGAATCCTGCTTTGATTCTGTATGGAGGAATAATGCTTGTAATCCTTGCCACGCTGTAGGGACTTCCCGTGCTTTGCCTAGTGGATTCATTTGTTAATGTAGCAGAGCACTTTTGGGATTTTTCCCATTACTGACCTGCATAATATCTTGTGTTGTGTAAGTGTTACATGTATTCTTGAGAAATTTTTCAGAATTGAAAAAGTGATTATAAGCTGGTGTCCAGCTGGAAATACAGTTTTACTCCAAGACATTAAGTTGCTAATGCTGCTGCCAGTCACACAAAATTAAATAATCCTACTGTTTTGCTGTTCCTCTTCTACCTTGCAGTCCTCCACTTCATAGCCAAAGTGCTATAGTGTAGGAGTTGTACAAATGTTTGATGGCTTTTTCATGGAGCTGCTCTGATTCCTTGTCACCTTCCACCTAAACACTGCCAGTAAAGGCTCATGGTGAGCATAAAACACAACTATGCTATAGAAATAATATGCTTAGTTCTGTCATATATGTGTAAAGGGCAAACAGAGAAGCAGCAGGCACAGGAGGAGTAGGAAAACATATTTCTGATATAGCATAATGTCATTTTGTCTCTGAATACCTTGCAGTATGTACAGAAAGACTTCAGCAACATCTGTGCCTCAGAATTCATAGCCAAGATGAAAACAAAGCTTTCATCTGGCAGGAACTGTGCAGCAGGTATTTGCTAAGATCTGCCTGGCATGAAAGAACAAAACCCAAAAGTTATGGAGGGTTTTTTCTTTCTTTTTTTTCTTTTACTCTTCTTTTTTCCCCTCTTCTTTTTCTTTTCCTTTTCTTTTCTTTTTCTTCTCCCTAACCAGGAGACATAACTCTCTCAGTAGCCTGTGTGTTTCAGTGGGAACATTCAGGGACTGTCTTAGCAGCACTTGAGAGCCTAACCTTGAGAACAGAAGTAGTGTTTCATGTGGTTACGTACTGAAAGATGTGGGTAGGCATCTAGTGGGAATCCAGAAAAGCGCGTGGGCGCTTGATTCCCTCGGAAACTGTTGGGATTTGGCACCTAAGCTGGTAAAGTATTTTAAAAAACTCTTAAATATCTTTCTGAAAATTGGGTCTGATGTTGCTAATCAGTGTGAAGGGTAGGGGGATTTTTTTATTGTGATGTAATGGTGCCTTTGATCTTTGTTACTTTCTAGTAGATAAACAGAAGGAAGTTGAAGGAAAGCAACAGAAGTGACTTTGGGGTTCGAGGGATTGACGCAAGAGGAAGATAAAGGCTATATACTTGTGTAGTTTTTATAAAATGAGTAGGAGGGCAGGACTGCTATGGGCTTCTGAAGGGTATAAATGCCAAGGAATGGAGCGTGTGGAAGAAGGAAACTGAATCTCTACTCTGCGAGTGCCTGTGCAGGCAGGTAGCTTCACACACAGCCTCATCCAAAAGGAGCATTTTCATTGAACCTTGTGAGTGTTACAGGGACATGCTGGTGAGGAACAGGAACACTTTTTGTGGCAGCAAGGAAGGTACCTGCTTTAGTACTTCAGTCAGGGTAAACTACTAAAATCTGCAGCTGTTTGCACCTCAGATTGGCTGACATCTATAAATGTCATCACTTCACACAAAAGCTACTTTCCATTTGTGCTGGCCGACAGGACCTTTAGAAAACTCTGCTTTAGGCCTCAATAGCTCCTGTCCCAACCTCGGATTGTGAGTGCTTGGATCTCCACCCTGCCTCACAGCTGGCTGCCGTGGCGACACAGTTAATCTCACTGATCTCTTGTGGTATCTGAGACTTTCACCAGGAGGGAAAAGTAAGGCGACAGCTCCTCCAGGGCACAGGTTGGTAGGAGGGGGACAGCAGGGAGGTAAAACAGTCTGTCTTGGGACTGCTCTCCTGAGGTGTTAGAACATCACTTATTATATCCACCAGGACATAAACATTATATATGTGAGGATATAATCCAATAAGGTCTGGGTATCTTGGGGAGTGCTTGATGGCAAAGGTGTAAAACAGCTACTTGAAGATGATAAAGCATTAGCAGAGAATATCGAGTCCTAGCTGCTGGAGGTGTTGGGGATGTTCCCGTGTCAAGTGCACTTCTTGTAGCCAATAGATTGATAAACTAATTCGAGATAATTACAAAAGGAAAAACGTGACCAAATAGATAAATGTTAATAAGTCACCAGACCTGGATGGCATTCAAGAGTCCTGAGGAGCTTGAATGTGGAACTGCAGAAGTGCTGGCCAAGCTGTATAATTTATCACTACAGACGGCTGCTGCGCCAGAGGACTGGGGAGCTGCCAGTGTGATTCCCAACTATAAAAAGGGCTCTAGAGGGGATCCTGGGGACAGCACGTCAGAGAGTCATGCCACCAGGAATGGAAAGGATCTCTGAATATACAGAGAAACGTTAGCTGCTGGGAAAGTCAGTGTGGCTTCTGAAAATGAAAATCCTCCTGCCCAACCCCATGAAGTTCTGTGGGGTGTCAATAAGAAAGGGTTGAAGTGGATATAATATGTTTGGATTTTCAGAAAACTTCTGTCAACATCTTAAGTTCCTATAAGTTTGGAGGAAAGGCTTTTTTATGGTTTGAAGGCCACATGAATAATAGGGAGTAAAAAATTTGGAACAACTTCACGTTTTATGATGGAGAAGGAAACATCACTGCAGTAGCAACCAAAAAAGCCACCATCCTCATTGGGAAAGTAATGAACGATACCGTTTGGCTTTGGCATAAATGCTTGATGCACCCGTATCTTGTGGGTGATGTGCAGTTCTGGTCTCCACATCTCTTGGTGAGCACAGTGGCATTGCAGAAAGGCAGCTGAAAGGGCAAAGAAATGGGCTACTGTCCAAGAAGGAGCTAAAGTAGTTGAGACTATTGCGTATGGGAAGAAGGGAAGGAACACAGGTTTAAATCATAAAGTCAGCAGGTAAAGCTAGTATGAACTATCAGCTCTCATGCTTTTACAGCCAAGGAACTTTTGATTAAACACAATGGGCTTTGATCTTAAAATAGGTGAAAGACCATACTAGTGCAGTGGAGAATTGGTGGCTGTAGCCTCAGAATAGGTAGAATTTGGTGACACCCTTTCAGGCACTCACCTGTGCAGAGTAAATCCCACTTGTACTTCGCAAGACTCTTGCCTCTCCAAGAGTCTCTGCATGACCCTTCCTTTCCCCAGGGCTCTCCTCTGCAGTTTTTCATAGGAAGCAATTATCCAGGTGGCTGGCAAGTGTTCGACACTCCCATGTGTGCACAATGAGATTTTTTTTTTTTTAATTATAAGTGACTTATTCCTCATAGAAGTAATTTTTTTTTTAATGCTGCCTTCAGCAGGGTGTGCATGTGAACTTTATTTTAATTAAGAGTGAGGAATCTGTTTTACATAACTGTATCCCAGATTCTCATGAGAGAGTGAAAACAGCCCTGAGGGACTGATGAAAAGGCCAGTGAAATCGGTTGCCTCACCGATGGGAGGCCTGATTCCAATCTCTTAGGTTTTCTCTACCTGTGGGACTTGCTCCAAGCTGGTTGACAGCCAGAGGAATTGAACCAATGCAGAGGCACTGCCTCCTCACAGCTTTATTTTGGGCCACTAATTTGTGGTTCTGGGCAGATATGGGGGTGGCTGTTGCAGCTCTGCCTGAGGTTGTTGTCCATGTAGTGGGAGTGGCCAAATGGGATGTGAATCTACTTCCAGGCCCTTTTAGCCATGACGTGATGCTGGCTCAGACAACTTCTGCCACTGTGCCTGTTGCCAGGGTATTGTATTGCAACACTTGTTTCACCCATCTCCTTGGAGCAGGGGTGCCTGTTGTGATCGAAGTGTGGTCCCCACCAGCCAGCTGAGTTGCTAATTTAACAGCAGTACTAATGGGATTGGGTCAAGGTGGCTCTCTGAATCTTTGATAAAGAAAACAAATGGCACTGGAAGTCACAAACAAATGCTGCTGGCTAAAACTTGTTTTGAGTTGTAAAACCTGAAGGGGACAGGGAGCAGATGAGTAAGATGTTTCTGTACCATTAAGGAGGGAAAATCCAAGGGGTGTGTGTGGCCTTTTGTTTGTTTTCCTGTTAAGAAAACAGAAGTGATAAAGGTGTTAAAACTCAGCTGTTGCTGTAACTGTGCTGGAAGTGGGGCATAGAAATAAAAGAGGACCTCTTTCACTCTGCGCAAAGAGAAATATGAACAACAAACCACAAACTCTGGAAAGAGGCTAATGAAGTTTATGTGTCAAACCTGGCACGTTGTTAGCACCTGCTGCTTGTTTGTGGTGACTGAAGCAAGCATCCCTTTCAGAAAGTCTCTCATACTCGAGATAGTTTTACTATCCTGTTATCAGAACCTTGGTGTGGCTGAAGAAGCTGAGCTGCTGATAGACTGCACATCTGAGACCTTCAGCTTAATTCCTGATGAATCTGGTGGTAGCTGGCAATTTTTTCTGATGCCAAAAGCCTAGAGAGGTTTGGCATGATGCCCCTGCATGAGGACAGTGTTGGTTTTGTTCTATTTCTGCTTCTGCCCCAAGAGCTGTCTCTAGAGAGTGTCTATAAATTTGGCTTCTCTTTTCAGAATCTTACATGAATCAAAGGAGGGTTTCAATGCTCAGCTCTAAATGTTTTATTGAAGTGGCAGTTCATGCCATTGATCTGAAAAGTGTTCAGGAGCTAAAATGGATGGGAAGTAACTGGTGATGCTGGGGCTTTGCAGCCCCAGGTGGGCATCTGCCACTCATCTCCTGGGCAAAGAGGAAACGGATGAGCAAAGAGGTGGGGCAAAGATAAGCCTGTGGGAATAGATGTCCTTCAGCTCTTCAGCAGAGCAACACAAATGAGTGCACTTTAGAGAGAAAGGAATGTGATGGTCGTGTCACAACGTGGATATGCTTTGCTTTGGGGTGAGTTCATAGGTTGGAGCATGTGCTTTGAGTGGAGGTCAACAGATTCAGCCTGGTGTGAGGTGAGGGAAGTGGGGAACAAGGTCAGTGTCAGTCTGAGGGGATGTGCTGAGGGCATTAAGCACCTCAGAGTGCAGAAGCTGTAGAGGAATGTCTGATGGTGAAAGGCTTTTCCAGAGAAAGAAGCCTGAACATTTCCTTCATCTTAACAGAACAAGAGGAAATGGCCCCAAGATATGCCAGAGGAGATTTAGATTAAATATTAGGAACTTGTTTTTAATATGAACGTTGTAAATCATTGGAAGAGACTGCCTAAGGAAGTGGTGGAGTCACCATCCCTGGAAGTGGTCAGAACATGTGTGGATATTGCACTTGAGGACATGGTTTAATGGTGAATGTGATGGTGGTGCTGGGTTGATGATTGGACTTGATGATCATAAAGGTCTTTTCCAACCTTAATGATTCTATGACGTGAAAATCCCGTTCCTGGCACAGGTGGTCGGAAGAAAAACACTATAAGCTGTGCTGGGAGCAGCGGTCCAAATCTCTAGTTCAGGCAACCTGTGCCCTATAGGGAATAGGGAAAAGTGTTGTAATCACTTGGTAGTTTAAACCAGGAACAAATCTGTGAGGCTCATTCAGGTGGAAAGGGAAAAGAGAGTGAGCAGTGGCAATGTCTCTGACTGGGAAAGTTGCAAAGAAGATGGATAAGGATGGCAGACTGCTGCCAGTTCCTCCTGCTCTCTGAGCTGTTTCCATTCTGAGCGTGGTACCAGCCCCAGCAGCTTCTGCCTGGCAGCCTGTTCCAGCAGCAGATCCCCGCTCCGTGCCTTGCTCCAGAGCCGCTTGCAAAATTAGCAGGGGATTGGAGAGTTGCAGGTGCAGAACCAGAACAGGACAGAAGCCTGCAAGATATATTTCTTCTCTGCAGTAAACTTGTGTGACCTTCCTCAACTCACTTCAGCTATGTCCTCAGTTTATAGAAGGGTAGCGGAGCTACTGTGCACTTCTGGGTATTCTGTGTTACCTGGCAGAAGTCGTTCTTTCACCCACATTAGTAACATTTTATCACTGAGTAGTGTTTTATGCATGAATGGTTTTCTGTGCCGTGCCTAAAATTTAGAAAAGGGTCCTGAAATTTTATGAGCCTCTTGTATAGGCAGAGTTGGCCAAGGGGGTGGGGGAAGGAGGAGTTCTATCCTTTTCTGCAGAAACTCTTGTGCATTTTCTCTTCTAAAATAATTTCAGGCTATTTATTTATGTCAAACCTTTGTTAATTCATAGTCCAGTGAAACAGCAGATAGAGGAAATTTGGAAAGCTGTACAGATTAGAAGATGCTCCAATACGTAAACCATAAGCAAAGAAATAAGAACACCCTAAGGAATAATATGAAACGTGATGCTTTCTGAGCCTGCTACACAGCTGCAAAGCAATGGGTGAATTCAGATTTTGCCCACACAGCTCTCCTAAGCCTCAGTACTTTGAGTTTTACTTTGCTTGCTTTGGCTTCTGAGACAGCCGGTGTCTGGAGCTGAGGCACTCCAGTACTTTGCTTAGTGTCCCCAAAAGACCTGCAAACTTAGCCAAGCTTTTGGGCTTGAAAGAGATGAGCTGTGTAGCTTGAATTGCAACTGGGTGCCTCTAGTTCTGGGAGGCTGCAATGACTGCAACCTTTTGAAATCTTGTTCAAACTGTTTTTGTTGCACTCAGACAGGAATGTTACGTTCTTTGTTCTGTCTTCTAAAAGGCAAACTTTTCTGTATAGGCCGCTTGTGGCTTTTAGAGTTTGATATATATGGGTCAGGGGAGGAAGCAGGCGTAGACTGTTGGATGTTTTCAAGCTGCTGAAAAAGTCCTTCTGAGTGCATGAAGTGGGTTTTAAGATCCCAGCTGAATTTTTGCAAATAACCTCTGTCTTGATTAGGAACAGAAATAAGCCCCCAAATGTGAATTGCTTCCAGTTTGTGTGCACAGAAGTGAGTGGGCCGACTCTTCCCTGAGACAGACCTGTGTGGTAAAGGGTTAGTTCTGAACCCCTTCTCCTGGCAGGAAGCACGGAGCATCTCAGCTACCATTACTGAAATGTCATTGTTTTTCAAGCAGAATAAAAACATGCATTAAGTAGTTAAAATCAAGGAAAATGTTTTCATTGCCTCTTGGAAGGGTTCTTCTTGATGCCCACATACCTTTAGGTACATGTCTTTACAGAATCACAGACTGGCTGAGGTGGGAAGGGAACTCCAGAGGTCATCTGGTCCAACCTGCTGTCATCAAGCAAGGCCACCCACATGCAGTTGCCCTGGGCCGTGCCCAGACAACGTCTGACTATCTCCAAGGATGGAGACTCTACCACCTTTCTGGCCAGCCCGTGTTGGTGCTTGGTTGCTCTCACAGTGAAAAAGTGTTTCCTGATGTTCAGAGGGGCCCCCTGTGTTTCAGGTTGTGCCCATGGCCTCTGGCCCTGGCACTGGGCATCACTGACAAGAGCCTGGCTCCATCTGCTTTGCACCCTCCCTGCAGGGATTTATAGACATTGATGAGATCCCCCTGAGCCTCCTCTTTTCTTTGCTGAACACTCCCATTTCTGTCAGCCTTTCATCATAGAAGAGATGCTCCTGTCAGCATCTTTGTGGCCCTTTGCTGGACTCTGTCTGGTCTGTGTGTCTCTCGTACAGGGAAGCCCAGGACTGGACCCGGCAGTCCAGGTGTGCCTTCACTGGTGCTGAGGAGAGAAGGCTCATCTGTGTCAAACCTGCTGGCAATACTTGGCCTAATGTAGCCCAGGACACCATTTGCCTTCTTGGCTGCAAGGACCCACTGCTGGCTCACGCTCAACTTGGTGACCACCAGGACCCCAAGGTCCCTTTCTGCCAGAGTGTCTTCCATCTGGGTGACCCCCAGCATAAGCGGGTGCCTGTGGCTGTTCCTCCCTGAGTGCAGGACTTTGTGTTTCTCCTTGCTGAACTTCATGGGGTTCCTGTGGGCCCACCTGGAGTTCCCTGGGTCTTCTGGAACATCAGGATTGATATTTGCTTCCCTCCAGTCTATGGGTCCTTCTGTCAGTTGCCATGATTGGTCAAAAATTACTGAGCCTGGCCTCGCAGTGGCATCTGCCCGCTCCCTCAGCATTCCTGGATGCATCCCGTTAGGGCCTGTGTGCTTATTTTGAGTATCTGTAGATGTGAACAGAAACTTCTAGAGAAGGGCTAAGCCTTGGGAATGCAGCCTGTTCCTTGGTCCTCCTTTCTTCTCTTCTTTTCCTCTCTCCATTGCTTGCTGACCTCAGTCCCCAGCTACTGCTAGGCTCTTTGCTTGCATGACAAGGCTATTGTGGGTTTGGCTGTACCTTTAAAGCCTGCAGGTAATGTGGCTTTAAAGCCAGGACACCTCTTTTGCAAAGGTTCTCATGCTGTGTGGGGCTGCTTCTGAGGTGTCATGTACATGCACAAGTTGGTGTGTGTCTCCTGTGCAGTGTTTGCTGTTTATTCCTGGCTGAGGAAGGGAGTCTGTCACAAGGACTGACTGTGCAACTTCAGCTCAAACTGCCTTAACTCACACTATTTACTTTGGAAATTACAGTTTCAATTGCTGCTGATAACCCAGCTGATTGTTATGTTTTACATTTAGCACTGTTTTTTTAGCTCTTTCCTTAATTACTTATGTAAATAATTTTAGAAGATTTAGCATTAATTTTGGAGAAGCTGGTGTATGGGGCTGCGAGGCTAGCAGCAGGTGCTGTAAGTAATCACTCTTCTAAATTAAGCAACACTTTCTGAGGCAGTAGGTTAATTTCTGGGTAAGCAGCCTGCATACAGATTCTTGGAATCAGCTGGATCGTGACCCAGCAAGTGACTCAAGGCTTTGTGTAGGTTTAATTGCTTGAGTTATCTCACTGAAGCCTTTCATTTTTAGAGGAAACTGGGGCTGTGCTTGAATGTCTGTTGAAACTGTTATCACTGTCGAAATTTTTGTCACCTGGCTTTGTGCTTTGTAGCTCAGTCTTCACTGCCATTGGAGACGTATTTGGAGCATGGGCAGCGTCATGGCTTAACCATGTCAAGCTGCCTGGAGCCGGGGTATCTAGCATAGAATGGGTTGGGTGGGAAGGGACCTTAAAGATCATCTCATTCCAAACCCCTGCCATGGGCAGGGAAACCTTTCACTAGACCAGGTTGCTCAAAGCCCCATCCAACCTGGTCTTGAACATGTCAAGGGATGGGGCATCCACAGCTTCTCTGGGCAACCTGTGCCAGTGCCTCACCACTCTCACAGGAGAGAATTTCTTCCTAATACCAAATCTAAACCTGCCTTCTGTCAGTTTGAAGCCTTTTCCTCTTGTCTTATCACTACATGCCCTTGTAAATGGTTCCCCTCCGGATTTCTTGTAGGCAATATTTGGGTGCTGAAAGACCACAGTGTTCATGAGTGGCTCATGCTTATGCTGAAGTCTGTGCTGCCGTGGGTTTCTCTCATTCCTACAAGAGCAAGCAAAGTCATGCTTGAGAGCTTTGTGCCATTTCTTTCTCTGCCTTTGTGCCTGCGAGTGGATTTCCACAAAAATATTTCCTCTGACATCTCTAGTGGAGTTCCCATGGGGTCTGTAAGCAGTAACTGTTGACCAGATTGTGCTCAAGTGCTGCCTGTCACTCTTGCATTGTCACAGTGACAGCATTGTTGGCCGGCATTGTCCTTGCTCAGGGCTTGGGGATTGCCTGCAGAAGTGTGACCCACTCTTCGTAAAACCACTCTTGAGTGTGAGGCTGATGGAGTCAGTGGTGTTTGTGACTTGAAAACTTAAATGATTTTTCATAGGCTCTTGTTGTAGTTTTGGCC
>VYXC01012090.1:1907-14628 GCA_013397175.1 Platysteira castanea | reverse complement strand
AAAAATCCCCCAAACCAACCCTGAACTAAACCAACCACGAAAACCCCAAATCCTCCCCAAACTTCCCGAAATCCCTCAGTGGGTTTTTTCAGGAAAATTGGGTTTTTTTAGGAAAATTGGGTTTTTTAGGAATCTTTGGAAGCAGAGCAGGAAGGAACGACCTCGGCCGATGAATCCCTCTGGGAATTCCGAGAGGAGAGGGAGGGAATTCCCACCTTTCCCACAAAGCTGAGATCCTCCGTGAAGTTCCCTTCGTAGACGGAGTCGTCCTCCAGGAGCAGAATTCCAGGACCCTTTGGATGTGAGGAAAAGCACTGAATTCCCGGCAGGAAATTCCCACCTGCTCCAGCTCATCCCAAAAAAACCCCCATTTATGGGATGTTGGGGTGAATTTATGGAATCCAGATTCCCAGAACTTTTTAAAGCCCAATGATCAGGAGAAGCTCCATGGAAAATCCATGGAGAAGTCATGGGTGGTCAGGAAGCTTGGAACCACAAAATTATTCCATGGATTTTCCTAGGAAAAGGAACAAAAACCAGGATCCAGCGCCAGGAAGAGCCACCAAGGGGGTCAACCTCGTGGTGCTCCCAATCCCGGGATATTTTAGGGATCGTTCTTTGGGAAACGACTCCGAGCAAACAGGAATGTCTGGAATTCCCTGTGGGAAGGGATCCAGACGGATCAAAATCCAACCAGCAATCCCACCCCATCCCTGGGAGCGTTGTCCAGGAGCTCCTGGAGCTGAGGTAGCATCGGGAATGTGCCCATTCCCTGGAAAACCGTTCCAGGGAAAGCCACGGGATCATTCCCATCCAGAGGGAATTTTCTTCCCACTGGGATTTAGCCCAAGGTTTAGTCCAGCATCGGGAATCATCCCCAACCCAGCCAGGAAACGCAGCCACTTCCAGAGCTGGAAGATGTTTCCCTCTGGAATGGTTTCCTCCACGGAAAACGCCCCCTCTGGAAAAATCCAAGCTTTCCAAGGTCACGGCAATTTTCCATGAGGAAAACCGGAGCGGCTGCTCCCGCCTGGAAACTTTGGGAAGTTCAGGAGCCTCTGGTGAAGCGCTGGAGCTTTGGTTTGGTTCTCCGTGGGTGGAGGTTTTATGGGAAGCCTCCATCCTAAACATTTTTCCCTAATTTGGGAAGCGGGGATGGAGTCGGTTTTTTTAAGGATGGATTTTCCAATGTTTTTATTCCAATGCCAATTCCCTTTGTTTTGCCTACCAAATTCCAATCTTTCCACCAGCTGGACTCCCCATTTTTGATCAGTGAATTAACGTTGGAAAGGGAAGGATTTAAGATTTCCAGGAAAGATGGAATTTTATGGAATCTTGGAATGGTTTGGGCTGGAAGGGATCCTAAGGATCATCCCATTCCAGGGGCAGGGACACCTCCCATATCCCAGGGTTCTCCAAGCCCTGTCCAGCCTGGCCTTGGACATTCCAGGGATTCCACAGCTTCTCTGGGAATCCCATTCCAGCCAGGAATTCCTTCCCAAGATCCCATCCATCCCTGCCCTCTGGAAGGTGCTAAGAACCAGGACTTAACCAAGCCCTTCTTCTTCAAAACCATTATGGGAAAATCATGGAATATCCTGAGTGGGAAGGGCCCACGAGGATCAAAATCCAACCCAGACATCCCAACCATCCCACCCTGTCCCTGGGAGCGTTGTCCAAACATTCCCGGAGTTCTGGCAGCCTTGGGAATGCACCCATTCCCTGGGGAATGTCCAGGGCCCCACCACCCTCCGAGGGAAGAACCTTTCCCTGATTTCCAACCCTCTTCGTCCTCCAAGATCAATTCGGGAATGAAATCTCGTCCTCGGCAGCAAATTCCACATCCCAGGGATTCAGGGATTCCATGGAAATCTTGGACTCACCACCATTTTGTCCGCATGGAATGTCCTCTGGAAGCAGAGCCCCGACTGGGTCACCACCACGCCGGGTCCGTGCCTGTGGTCATCCAGCCACATCCCGATGTACCGCTCCCCTCTGGAATGCAGGAAGACCCAAAATTAGGGATTTTCCCAGTTTTCCCAGCTCTGGATCCATCGGATGTGTCCCGCTGAGGGTGGTTTTACCCGACACAAAAAATCTCAACCAAAAATGGCCCATAAACCCCAAAAATCCAACAAAACAACCCCAAAACCCCGTGCAGGATGTTCCGCCCAAACTCAGCTCCGGGAATGCTTTCCCAGGAATCCGCCCCCTCCATCCCAAATCTCCTCATCCAAACACGAGGATTGATCCCAGCGAATCCAAATCCATCCCACTTTACCTCTCCTTGTCTTCCCAGATCCATATCCATTCTTTTTGTCCTTTGCCCACTGTCCCGTGTATTTGCAGGGATGCTCGGCCAAGAAGTTCTCCAGGATGTCCCACACAAACTCAGCTCCGGGCATGCTTTCCCAGGAATTCAAGCCTTACATCCCCCCAGCTCCATCCCCAATCTCCCCATCCAACCCCTCCTAGTCTTCCCAGATCCATATCCATTCTTTTTGTCCTTTGCCCACTGTCCCGTGTATTTGCAGGGATGCTCGGCCAAGAAGTTCTCCAGGATGTCCCACACAAACTCAGCTCCGGGCATGCTTTCCCAGGAATTCAAGCCTTACATCCCCCCAGCTCCATCCTCTCCAGGATGTCCCACACAAACTCAGCTCCGGGCATGCTTCCAAATCCATCCCACTTTACCTCTCCTTGTCTTCCCAGACTCCATATCCGTTCTTTTTGTCCTTTTCCTACTGTCCCGTGTATTTGAAGGGATGCTCGGCCGAGAAGTTCTCCAGGATGCCCCACACAAACTCAGCTCCGGGAATGCTTTCCCAGGAATTCAAGCCTTACATCCTCCCCAGCTCCATCCCAAATCTCCCCATCCAAACACAAGGACTGATCCCACCGAATCCAAAGTTCTCCCACACGTGATCCATCCCNCGAGGATTGATCCCAGCGAATCCAAATCCATCCCACTTTACCTCTCCTTGTCTTCCCAGACTCCGTATCCGTTCTTTTTGTCCTTTTCCCACTGTCCCGTGTATTTGAAGGGATGCTCGGCCGAGAAGCTCTCCAGGATCCCGAACCCTTGGCGCACATTGTCCCGGAAGTAGCCCTTGTAGACCAAGTCATTCCCATATCTGCAGGAAGAGGGATGGAATTCCAGGCCGGGAATGGAATTCCAGGCTGGGAATATTTGACAGCTACTCCCTGAGCAGGAAGCCAGGGAAATGAGGAGATCAGGCTCATCCATCTCCAGATATTCCCAATATTTGTCTGATGGCGCTGGATTTGATCCTTGTGCACTCAAGGAAGGTGCATCACCCAAACAGGACATTCCAAAGCTTCTCAAATTTTCCAAGGACACAACAAGATGGGCTTGGAATTGTCCTGGGAGAGGCCACTCAGTCCATGACCTCTCACCAGCCTGGGCACTGGGAGCACTGGTGGATCCAGGCTGGAATATCAGATCCATAGGAGTTGGATCCACCTCTCTGTGGTGGCCACCAGCCCTTCCCTGGACTGGTCCCTCTGGGAAGCGCAACTCCGAGTTTAAATCCGGAGCAGAACATCCAGGCCTATCCCGGCTGGAATGTTGGGTTGTCTGTTCTCCTGTGTCACACTTGGGATGGAGAAATCCAGGATAGGGATCAGCGGGATCCATGGGCAGCCCAGTGCTCCCAGTGGCCAAAGCATTTGGGGTGAGCTCAGAGGAGAAAATTCCAGGGAATCCTCAGAGCCCTTCCAGGGCCTAAAGGGGCTCCAGGAGAGCTGGAGAGGGACTGGGGACAAGGGATGGAGGGACAGGACACAGGGAATGGCTTCCCAGCGGGAAAGGGGAGAGTGGGGTGGGATCTTGGGAAGGAATTCCTGGCTGGGAGGGTGGGGAGGAGCTGGGATGGAATTCCCAGACCAGCTGGATCCCTGGAAGATCCAAGGCCAGGCTGGATCCCCCTGGGACAGTGGGAGGTGTCCCTGCCCCTGGAATGGGCTGGGAATGGGATCATCCTTAAGCTCCCAAACAATTCGGGAATTCCAAACGCCCACAAAGCAGTTACAGACCAGGCCCCAGGGATTTCAGGGAACATTTCCCGCTTTAAACCCCCTTTTCCCTGGAGTGCATCCATGGATTTTACTTACTCACAGATTCCATAGCCCCTCATCTTGCCCTGGTACCAGTGGCACTTGTAGCAGTCGTAGCGGTCCTCGGAGCGCCGCGGGACCAGGCAGATCCCAAACCTGCCGGGGGCACGTGGAAAAGGTCAGCATGGAAAAGGTCAGCATGGAAAAGGCCAGCATGGAAAAGGTCAGCATGGAAAAGGTCGGCATGGAAAAAGTCAACATGGAAAAGTCCATCATGGAAAAGGCCACCATGGAAAAGCCTGGCATGGAAAAGGTCAGCATGGAAAAGGTCAACATGGAAAAGTCTGACATGGAAAAGGTCAGCATGGAAAAGGTCAGCATGGAAAAGCCTGGCATGGAAAAGGCCACCATGGAAAAGGCCACCATGGAAAAGGCCACCATGGAAAAGGTCGGCATGGAAAAGGTCAGTGTGGAAAAGGCCAGCATGGATAAGCCTGGCATGGAAAAGGCCACCATGGAAAAGGTCAGCATGGAAAAGGTCAACATGGAAAAGCCTGGCATGGAAAAGCCTGGCATGGAAAAGCACAACTCCATGGTAAGGATGAAGTTTAAAAACTCAAGGACCTTCCAGATTCCCAATCTTTACGTGGTAGGAATCAACCCCACCTCGGACACTTTTCCCGGGCACCGCCAGAGGTTTTCCCAACGGGAAGCTCATCCCTTGGGAGCTGCACTCCCAGTTCCTCGTTGTTCCTTCTCCAGAGTTTCTTCCAATGTTGGTTTTCCACCCTTTTTTACCCCTTCCCCAGTTTTGGGGCTGAGTTGAATTGTTGGAGATTCCCACCAAAAAGTGTTTGGGATATTTTTTTCCCCTTAAAACCCTCGGGAAAACGAGGAATCTTACAATCTTTCTTCCAATAAAATCGGGATAAGTAATACTTGAATTTCACGGAATGGTTTCTTCCCCGTGAAAATTCCTCATTTTTAAGTGAGGTTTTAAAGGGATCTAAAAATAACTTCAAGGCACTTCCTGTGAATGAATTCCCATGGATTTAGGGATCTGGGACTGCCAGTCCCCTCTTTCCAGGTTACAACCTCTGGGAAGAACCATTCCACAGGTTATCCTGAAAGCTGGGAATCTCCCGTTTTCCAAGGCTTACCCGTGCTCCAGGCCCTCCTGGAAATCCCCGACGTGGTTGCGTCCATCGCGCCACTTCAGCGTCCCCCTGGAATCCAAGGAATTCTCTCACAAGGGACATCCCAACATTCCCAGCTGGAACAGGAGCTCGTAAAGCACAGCCTAAATCTTTAGGCCAGCTCGGATGGAGCTTTGAGTCCAGTGGAAGATGTCCCTAAGCAGAATTGGATCTTTCCCGAAGTTCTTTCCAACCCAAACCATTCCCATATTTTATGGCGAACATCCAAAAAATCCCTGGCAGGACAAGGCCACAAAAGGCACCTCCAGGCCTTGGTTTTCAGCCGGCAGGATTTAATCCCATAATGTTTTCCTGCTCTGGGATGAGTGGGAAGAATCCATGCCACGCTCCCTAATCCCAAAAGCATTTTGTGGAGGTGCTGGCTCGTGCCTTCAGGACCTCGCGCGTGATCCCTGATTAATTACAGGGATTAATCCGGAGCCTGGCACGTCCCCAGGGACACGGTGACACCACAGCCCGGAATTCCAGTGTGTCGGGCACTGGGAAAACAGGGATGGCTAATTCCAGCAGTTTTGTGGGGGCTGGAAAAGATTCCAGGAGGTGATAAAGCTCGGAGAGACGGGAATGGTCAAGGATGGTGAAATTCCTGCCCGGCCGTGCCCAGGTCCGGAGGGATTTCCCATCTTCCCAGTCTCGGATTCCACCCACACCCGCTGACAGCTGCAATTCCCGCCTCATCCCGGACAATCCGATCCCGGCACGCTCCCCAGCCAGAGGGAATGGAATTATGGGATCATGGAATGGTTTGGGTTGGAAGGACCTTAAAGATCATCTCATCCCACGGGCAGGGACACCTCCCACTACCCCAGGCTGCCCATCCAACCTTGGGCACTTCCAGGGATCCAGGGGCAGCCACAGCTGCTCTGGGAATTCCAGCCCAGCCAGGAATTCCATCCCGACGTTTAATCCAAACCTCCTCTGGCTCAGTTTAAGAGGAGATGGCGCAACACCAAAACCGTGACGAGGTTGTTTGACTTTCACAGGGGTTGTTGTTCCAAACACCTCCACGAGATGGGCTCTTTTCCAGGTTTTCCAAAGGATCACTCGGATGCGTTTGAAATTTAAATATTTTAATCCATCCCCTTTGGATTTGTTGGCGGGAATGGAAAAGGGGAGCGGGCAAAGGGGATGAGGGAACAGCTGGAGCTGGGCCGGGTTTAGGTGGGATTTAGGACAAGGTTCTGCCCCCAGAGGGTGTCAGGGACTGAACGGGCGCCCAATGGAATGGGCACATTCCCAAGGCTGCTCCCGGAGCATTCCTCCACGAGATGGGCTCTTTTCCAGGTTTTCCAAAGGATCGCTCGGATGCGTTCGAAATCCAAATATTTTAATCCATCCCCTTTGGATTTGTTGGCGGGAATGGAAAAGGGGA
Source organism: Platysteira castanea (assembly GCA_013397175.1). Classification (NCBI taxonomy): domain Eukaryota; kingdom Metazoa; phylum Chordata; class Aves; order Passeriformes; genus Platysteira; species Platysteira castanea. Next base: position 7,962 of record VYXC01012090.1, on the reverse strand, counting down.
GCGGCCAACATTGATGAGGGAACAGCTGGAGCTGGGCTGGGTTTAGGTGGGATTTAGGAAAAGGTTCTGCCCCCAGAGGGTGTCAGGCACTGAACGGGCTCCCAATGGAATGGGCACATTCCCAAGGCTGCTCCTGGAGCATTCGGACACGTGCAGGATGGGATTTTTGGGATGTCTGTGCAGGGCTTGGAGTTGGACTGGATGATCCTTGTGGGCCCATCCCACTCAGGATATTCCATAATTCCACGCCTGCTCCAGCCACGAGGATGTTCCACCCCCGTCTGTCCTTTCCCCATCCCAGGCCACCTGGAATTCCGGGACGGAGCGTGGAAAACACGGATGTTTTTGCCGAGGAACCCAAATTCCCACTCCCACAGCTCTTCCCACGTGCTCCTCCCTCGGAGATCCCGGAGCAGCCACCAAGGCCAGGACGCTGCTCCGGAACCTTCCACGGCAGAGGAATTCCAGCAGCGGGAAGGGAACTCAAATCCAAGGTGCTGAACAGCTGAAATCCCTCCCATCCCACTCAATTTTCCCGGGATGCCTCGCCCGAGCCACCCCGTGGGAAGCAGGAGAGGTTGGGATTAATCCCAGTTTTCCAGCCCCAAGGCAGGAGGGGACAGAAAACCAGGAGATGGTTTTGAGGGATTTAAGGTGGCGGTGATGCCAAGGTTTCTCCTCGGGTGCATCTCAGCCCTAAAAATTCCTTTAGTGCTGCTCCAGGGCACAGCACAACCTTTTCCATGGAATTTTCAGGATTCAGCTTTGGATTTGGGGTTGGAACTGGATGAAAATCCTATTTTTCTATTCTGGATTCTTTTCTTATTTTAAGGTTCTTTCAAACCAAGCCTCTTCATCATTTTTGCTTCCAGAGCAAACTGTGAAATTCACGGAAAATAAAATTCCCGAATGTTTTGGCGGCTGAGGAGGTTGCTCATATTCCATGTTTTTTCCCAAAAAGTCCCAGACTCTTCTCTATCCTATCTCAAAGGAATTTTGGTTGGGAACCTTTGATTTCCAAATGCTCCCTCACTTAAACTTGGATTTAGCGAACACTTCCCACATTCCATTAAATTCCTTTGAGCTCCTTTNCGCCTGGCGCGCGGCCTGCTCCAGCTTCCAGCGCCACACGGCCTGCACGGGAAACAGGGAGAGGGGGGATCAGGGNTTGTATTTAAGCTTGGTTTAATAAACTTGGATAAAAGTTGGGACGTTTCAAGTTTGGATAAAGTTCAAGGAGATTTTGATAGCAGAGAATCAAATTCTTCACAACAAAGGGGTTTTATGGGGGATTTTCCTCATCATTTCCATGTTTTAGGCTCAGATCTTGATTTTAAGCCAAGCCTAAATCCTAATTAGAGGCACCGGCCCAAGCAGCACCTTCAGGGTGATCAACACCACATTTATGGCGCAGCCTGTAGGATTTAATCCTTAAACCATGGGTGAGACATCCACAGATCCCAAGTTTTGGAGCTCAGGCTTTGCTAAGCCTGACCTCAAGGTCAGAATTCCCTCTGGATAAAGTCCAAAGAGATTTTGACAGCAGAGAATAAAGTTTCTGTCCTGTTCACAAGCAAAGGGGTTTTACAGGGGATTTTCCTCATCATGAAGGTGAGATTTCCATGTCTTAGGCTCAGATCTTGCTTTTAAGCCAAGCCTAAATCCTAATTAGAGACACCGGCCCAAGCAGCACCTTCAGGGTGATCAACACCACATTTATGGGGCAGCCTTTAGGATTTAAGCCATAAACCATGGGTGAGACATCCACAGATCCCAAGTTTTGGAGCTCAGGCTTTGCTAAGCCTGACCTCAAGGTCAGAATTCCCTCTGGGAATGAGCGAGGCAGGAATCCGAGAGCCCAGCACATTCCAGCCTGGATTCACGCCCACAACCCCATTAAGAATCAAATCCCAGCATCATCCCCACCCTGGAAGCCCCCAAAAAACGGAGCAGACCCTCGGTGACGCGACCTCGGAGATCTTCCCCAACCCTCACGGAGAAACACCAAGACCCCACTCCCAACCTCATTCCCGCTGGGAAAAGGGCTNAAAAACCAGGAAAAATTTCCACTTGGATATTAAAGAACCAGGAAAAATTTCCATTTGGATGTTCAAAAAGAAATTAAAAAGTCCCAGCTGATTGGGAACAAAACCCAGGAAAAGTAGTGAGGGAGCGATGGGTTCCCACCAAAGGCGGGGAGATGCGGCCCATCTCCANGTCCAAAGCAATTTTGATAGCAGAGAATAAAGTTTTTCTCCTGTTCACAAGCCAAGGCTTTTTACAGGGCATTTTCCTCATCGTGAGGGTGAGATTTCCATGTCTTAGGCTCAGATCTTGATTTTAAGCCAAGCCTAAATCCTAATTAGAGGCACCGGCCCAAGCAGCACCTTCAGGGTGACCAACACCACATTTATGGGGCAGCCTTGAGGATTTAATCCACATTAAATCTCAAATCTCAGGACTCAGGCTTTGCTAAACCCGCCCTCAAGGCCAGAATTCCCTCTGGGAATGAGCGAGGCAGGAATCCGAGAGCCCAGCACATTCCAGCCTGGATTCACGCCCACAACCCCATTAAGAATCAAATCCCAGCATCATCCCCACCCTGGAAGCCCCCAAAAAACGGAGCAGACCCTCGGTGACGCGACCTCGGAGATCTTCCCCAACCCTCACGGAGAAACACCAAGACCCCACTCCCAACCTCATTCCCGCTGGGAAAAGGGCTTCCAGAAGGTTCCTTACTTGCCGTGGGGCTTCCCCCAGCGCCACTCGCCCTCGTAGGTGGCCCCCCTGAGCCGTCCCTCCAGGCGGAACTCGTAGGAGAAGAACCTTCGGGACGGGGCCTCGGCGCCTTCCCCGCGGCGGCCCCACAGCGGGAAATCGCGCTTCCCGTTCAGCGCCTGGCGCGCGGCCTGCTCCAGCTTCCAGCGCCACATGGCCTGCACGGGAAACAGGGAGAGGGGGGAGCTGCGCAGNAGATCCCGGGAAATCGGGCGTGCAGGAGGTGACCTCGGGAAAAGTAGTGAGGGAGCGATGGGTTCCCAGCAAAGGCGGGGAGATGCGGCCCATCTCCAGCTTCCATGGGGTTATCCTGGGAGTTGGGTGTTCCAGCGAGGCACAGCGGATGTGAGGGAGGAATTTATTCTTGGATATTAAAAATAAAAAGTTCAAGTTGGTTGTGGGAAAGAGAAACTCCAGGAAAAGCAGGGAGAAACCGGTGGGTTCCCACCAAAATCCATCTCCAGCTTCCACAGGGATTCTCCTGGAATCTGGATATTGCACCAAGGCACAGCATTTCCACTCGGATATTAAAAAACCAGGAAAAATCTCCTTTTGAATGTTAATTAATAAATTAATAAAAATTTCAAGTTGACTGTGGGAAAGAGAAATTCCAGGAAAAGCGGGAAGAAAGCGGTGGGTTCCCACCAAAGTCCATCTTCAGCATCCACAGGGATTCTCCTGGAATCCGGATACTGCGCAGCTGTGAGGGAGGAATTTCCGCTTGGATGTTAAAAACCAGGAAAAATTTCCACCTGGACGTTCAAAAAGAAATAAAAAAGTCCCAGCTGATGGGGAAAAAAACCCAGGAAAAGCAGCGAGGAACCGATGGGTTCCCACCAACGTTCCTCACCCACCATCGACCCTGAGCCGCCTCTGGCCATCTGATCCAGGATTTTCTTGGAAAAGGAGTGGAAAAATCCCAACCCAACCCTCTCCTGGGTTATTATCCTACTGGAAATAAGGAAAAAACGGGAAAATCCCAAAGCCTGACCTTCATCTGGGGGTCCTTGGCAGAGAGGACGAACGTTTCTTCCGGGGTTATGATGCGCAGGCCGTGCCTGGATGGGGAAAAACGGGATGGGAAATTCCTTTCCCGATCCAACAGCAATTCCTGCCCTTCCCATCCCCCTCCAGGAGCTCCTGGTGCTTTTCCAGGTGGTTTTGATGGAGACATCTCAAGTTCTCCAGGTCTGGAGTCAATAATTTGGGGTGAGAGGAGACGGCTTCGCCTCGTGCCAGGGGAGGGGCAGGTTGGGGATCAGCAGGAATTTTTCCATGGAAAAGGTGCTCAGGCATTGGAATTGCCCAGGGGGGTTTGGAGTCCCCATCCCTGGAGGTGTCCAAGGAATTCCTGGATGTGGTGCCAAGGTGGGGATGGGGCACAGCCGGGATGATTCCAGAGGGCTTTTCCCACCTCAGAATTCTGGGATTTCAATCCGGCAGCAAATTCCAAGTTGAGACCCCGTTATCCACATCCCAAACCAATCCCACCGCTTGGAAAGGAGATGGGACAAAGCTCTGGAGCATTTTCCCATCACCCTCAACATTTTTATTCCCTTTTGTTTTTAACTTCCCGGCGGGAATTTCTCACTCACGCTCCCGGAGCCGATTTCTCTCCGCAGTTTTCATCCACCCACACCAGCTTCAGGTCAAAACTCTGGAAGCTGTTTCCCTGGAAAAAAAAAAACGGGAGAAGATGGTCCTGGTACTGCTGGAAACGCCCTTTGCTCCGGCCATCCATGGAATGGCAGCAGAAATTCCCTCCTTTTTGGGATTCCATCCATCCCACGTCGGGATGAGAGACCTTGGAGATGGAAAAACCACGGGAAAAGGAGGGGAGTTCTTGTTTTAGAGCTGTTCCGTGATTCCATGGCTACATCCAGCAGCAAAACCCTCCCACAGGACCCAGGAATTCCTTCCCGATTCCATGGCAACGTTCCCAAATCATTCCCAGGGATTTGGGGCTGCCCCTGGATCCCTGGAAGTATCCAAGGAAATTTTGGACAGGGCTTGGAGCTCTCTGGGATAGCGGGAGGTGCCCCTGCCCATGGAATGCGGTGGGAATGGATAATCCTTAAATTCCCTTTCCATCCAATCCTTTCCGGGATTTATTTAGGATTTGGACTCCAGGCGGCAGCGCCAAAAATATCCCGGAAATCCCAAATTTCAGGAGTCACTTTTGGGTCACCCAAAGAGAACTCAAGTGGTTGAAACCAAAGGAAGGTGGAAATTTTCCGTCTCCCTTCCCAGCCTCACATCCACACCGAGCTGCTGCCGGGGAGGACGGAATTTTCCAGGGAATTCCCCACGGTTTTCCCAGATTTGGGAGAGCAGGAAAGGCAGGGACGTCAAGATTCCCAACCAGCTCAATCCCAATCCAGTCCTAATTCCCAAACCTCCACAAAAAGCTGGGCAGCAGCGGGGGAGCCCCAGATGGGAATCATGGATTGAAGATGGAGAAATTTCCATGGAATCTGCTGATCCCGTGCTCCCATCCCAGCCAGGGGATGAGGGATGATCCAAGTGATCCAAGTGATCCCAAAAAGGGTGGATAAACCCCATCCCATGGCACAGGCTGCTCTTCCCGGGGTTTTTAGGGAGCTGGGGGCATTTGATCCAGGCAGGATGAGAATTCCAGAGTGTCCAAGTGGAGCAGGGAATCTCCAGCCCATTCCCAAATCTGGATCCTTGGTTATCCCCAAGGTTGTTTTTGGGAGAGCTTGGGAATGTTCCAGCTCCAGGTTGGGATCTGAGGAGTAGAGAGGGATTGGGAAGAGATTCCTGCTGGATTCCAGGATCAATCCAAGCTGGAATTACCTCACGGGAACGCATCACCCACGGCCACGGCCGGGGGAGCTCCCCATTCCCAAAAATTCCCAAAAATTCCCAAAACCACCTCCAACCTCTGCAGCCATGTGAGAAACATGGAAAATCCTGTTTATTCCATCGTGTGGGAGCTCATGGAATAACCAAGGGCCAAAATTCCCAGTGGGAAAGGGCTTGGATCATTCCAAAGGCACCTGTGGTGGTTGGATAATCCACAGAGTGGGAAAACGTTCCGTGGATTTCCTCTCCTCCTTCCCAAATTTCCTTTGTTTTCCATGAAAACCACAGGTGGAGGGATCCGAGAAAGTTCTCCCAACTTTTCCCAGCAGCCAAACTCTGCTGGGCTCTCGGCATCAAAAGAAACGGAATTTTCCTGCCATTCCTTGGGAAATTCCTGTCATTCCTGCCATTCCATTGGAATTTTCCTGCCATTTCTTGGGAAATTCCTGTC
>VYXC01012088.1:237634-254483 GCA_013397175.1 Platysteira castanea | reverse complement strand
ACACAGACACAGACACAGACCAAACAGATCCCGTAAAAATCTTCTGTATTTAACCATCACATTCAAGACAGAGACACAAAGGTCAGTCCAACTCTGGAACAAGCCCTGCAGCAGTTTCACAGAGGTGACAGTCTTGTCCAGTGGAGCCCTGTGCCATAAGGGCAGACACACTTGTACAGAAATAGGTACCACATAGCATTGCATATTTGTGGGTAAAAGTGCGTACTTAAAAATATATGTGTTTTCAAAATTTATGGGATACCAAGTAAGTTGAAATGAATCTGTTAAAAATGGAAAACAACCTATCATATTTTGTATAGATACATACACCCAAAGCTGACATGCACAGATATGTCACGTTCTAACATTTTACTTTACCCTCTAAACATTTTACTTGCAGCTACTAGGAGACTTGCTTTATGCTCAAGGCAATATTAAAACTTAAGGATTAGGATGACTAAACTTCCTTTCTATAAGACTGCTTGGTGATCTCCATATATGCAAACCATATATATCAGGTTTTGCATCAATACAAAAACCTGATAATCATCCTATTAATAAATGGCTTAATAAAAAAATTCAACTATTCACTAATGATTTGATGAAAAGTTACAGAAATTTGAATTAATTCTCTATCAGTCTGGTTGCAAAATAAAAAGGAAGAAAAGGTTTAGTCTTGCAGTTCAGTCATTCAAGGTTTAAGCAACACAGTGCGGGTCTCGTGCCACACTGGAAGGAAAGCTGACTTTACCTCTTAGACACTGAACATTCACATTGTGATTATATGGTTCCTTATTCATGGAAATTACATAAAAGCCATAGAATATATGATAATTAAACCTCAGGAACAGTGTTAAGTAAGCAACTTGAAATGCTATTTCTGCTATTCAGTTTTTCTGTGGGCTGACTAGTTTTTTTGTCTGACATACGTATGCATGTAGTCTTAGCCTTACTTCTGCCCTAAACCTCAGAACCACCACGCACAATTGTGTTTGCTATATGAATGGTCTTGGTGAGTCTGACATGACTCATACTGCTAAGGACTCTTCACTTAATTAAAAATTTGCAAGACTATTGTAATATTTGCCTTGAGAAGCCTAGACCAGGCAGAGCCATGAACCTGGCTCTGCTGGAATCAAGGTAGGGCTTGGGAAGAAGTGATTCTAAAGTGGGATAAAAACTGTTCTCATAGCTACAGCCATGGCAGGTCCTTCACTGAAATTGTTCTCTTTTGGGTTTGGACAGCACCTAGCAGGGTGGTTCAAACCACAGTAGGAATCTCAGGAGCCTCTATGAAAAGAAGAGTGTTAGCAGAGGCTAAGGACGTGCTTCAGCTTTATGTTCTAAAGCCACCAGGACTGACAACAACGCATGACACTGAGGGCACAGCTAAGCACTGACTGCCTCCATGGACAGAGTAACGTGAGACCTCTAGTTTTGATGTGATTCAGGCACAACCTGTTTTAGGGTAGATGTGGGTTGAACAAACCATACAACCTACTGGGGGTAGGAGGAGCACTGGAGGTGTCCAGCCCGTGAGACCCCACAGCCTCCTGTGCCTGCCTGCACCCTCCTTAGCTCTGCCTGTATCTCTCTGAGGCCTTTTGGGGATCTCCACCACTTCTGCCGGACTGAGGAACAACAGCTGGGAGGCAGTCTGATGCTCAGAAGAGAGGAGGAGATGGAGGCAAGTGCTGCAATTAGCTCTTCCCTTCTCTGCCCATAAGAGTGCTCATAAGGGCAACTTCATGCCTGAGTTGGCTACAGACACTTTGTCAGGAGGCAGGGTGAGTTGGAGAGGTGAAGAATGAAAGTCAAACATCCGTCATGGGTGATTTTACCCTGGATTACTTCATTTGTTGGCCAAACCCAGGTGATTCATGCAGAAATCATAAAAGCTGCTAATTGCTCAGTGGGGATTTTCTGAATTTGTTTGTCTTCAAATCTAAGGAAATTATGATTTACTCATGTTAGTGAGAAAACAAGCAAAGGTCTGATCATATCTGGTTTGGGGAAGCCCTGAAGATTTCAGTGACACCAATAATAAATCACTAGCATTGAACATTCGTCACCATAGGTGCTTTCCAAAGCTGGCTCAAAACAGCTGCCAGTTGTATTAATAAATGGCAAATAAAACCCATAGGGTGGTTAGATGCAGTTCTGAGCCAGTCCCTGTTTTCTTTTAATTAAAAAACTTATCATGCATATCCTATGTACATACGTATGTATGTACAACTGTCTAGACACACTTGTTAAAATACACCCAGGGGAAAATGAGATTCCCTAACTGAGAGACAGCATAAGAACACAACCATTCTCCTCCTAAAAACTGAAAACTCTTTTGTTCCCAAACAATGGAGCTCTAAACCACCAGTAACACAGTGACAGCCCATGTCCTTCAGACAAAGTGCACAAATTCTTATCATCGCTGTTTGTTTAGTATCAGACAAATAAGACGTTAGCAGATCTGGGACCGAATCTCTAAATCAAATTTTTCATCTCTCTATTGAGAAAAGGAATGGCAGCCTGAAACAGTGGTTTTATTTCTGCTTATTAGGTCTTTATATGTGATCTTGATGCTGTTAAATAATTTTCACTTCTCTGAATGAGATCATAAAGGCCACAAAAAGGCTAAATTTAAACTGCTGTTATTTTATTATTATTTGCTGAGTAAGGGATGAATGCTGTTGGGGATGAGCTGTGAGAACTCCCTGGCTGAGCTTCTGCATCAGCCATGCTACAAGGGAGAGTGGGAATATATCCCAGATATAGCTGATGAAATTGCTTAAAGAAAACATAAAAACTTGGCTTTTGATGTGGAACTGTTTGGGCCAAGTCTGAGTTACATTGAAACATTTTACTTGGAGGAGACTGGCAAGAGCAAAAGAAGCCAGAACCTCACCTCTCTCTAATGGCAGCTCAGAGTGACCACGGGCTTCAGAAGGGTGAAGTTGTCCCTGTTCCCAGGCATCACTCCCCACATGAGCAGTAGCTACAACAAGGATTAACAGGTCTGGCCCTGCATGCCCTGTGCATACAGCTATGGTCTCCCTTATTTCATATGGATTTGAATGTTATAAGGACAGCAGATTTGGGGATTAAATTAAATAGATATCCCCCAGCTCCACCTCAGGCACTGGCACTAGAGAGAGACTGGAAGTTAAACCACAACTGTATTTAACCATACAGTTGCATTTTGGAGCTCTTAACTGAGGTTTTTCAAGATTATACATGAGCGGAAAGATGAAGATGAAATGACTCACCATCACCGTCTGCTGAGGTGCAACCACTTTCCCCAAAAGTGGTGTGAAGGAACATGGCGAAAATGCTCAGTACTGTACTGGGCTGTGTCATCCTGAGCACGCTGCATGTGTGCAGTGGGGGTGTGTGCGAAACCCGCGCCACTCCTTTATAGCTGGCCCGGAGCAGCCCCGCAGCCTGCCAGCGGGACCTCAGCGAGGGGAAATGTAAACATGCCTACGCACAGCAGGGCTGTGGGCAGCGGGCAGGAAGCCAAAGTAAAGATAATTGCTGAGCTTTTACTGTGAAACAGCTTCCCGCTTCAGGACTGAGCATGTTCTGCATCAGGCCCGCCAGGTCCTTTGGGCAAACCTGGTAAGGCCCAGTGGGAAAGGGAGCGCATTTCGTGGACTGTGCTCCTGACTGGGCTCCTGTGATTTGTGCTGCTGGTTTCCCTAAGAGCATGACTTAGTCCTGGCATACACTTGGCTCCCAGGAGAGGCGCACAGGTCCAAGGGAGAAAGATCTTCCAGGTATGAAACCTTAAGTATAATTGCTTTTTTTTATTCCTTGACTACCAGCATCAAAATCAGCACTGCCAGCAGGTGATTCTTTACTCTTATGAGACCCTACTTGGAGCACTCCATTCAGCCCAACATTAGAAGGACACGGACATGTTGAATCAAGTCCAGAAGAAGCTAGTAAGATGAGGAGAGGGCTGGAACACATCTCCTGCACAGAGATGCTGAGAGAGTTGGGGTTGTTCATCCTAGAGAAGAGAAGGCTCTGGGGATACTTTATCGCGGCCTTTCACTATGTTAAGGATGCTTATGAGAATGATGGAGAGAGATTATTTACCAAGGCCTATAGTGACAGGACAAGGGGCAATGTTTTTAAAATAAAAGAGGGTAGATTTGGACTGGACATACAGAAAAAATTCTTGCCTGTGAGGGAGGTGAAACTCTGGCACAGGTTACCCAGAGAAACTGTGTCTGCCCCATCTCTGGAAGTGTTCAAGTCCAGGCTGAATGGAGCTTTGAGTAACACGGTCTAATGGAAGGTGTCCCTGTCCATAGCAGAGGGGCTGGGACAAGGCGTTCTTCAAAGGCCCCTTTCAACACCAAACCTTCTGTGATACTATGAAGTCCAGCATAAGGCAATGCTGACCCAGCAAAACCTGTGATTAAAAGACTAATCCTGCAAAACCTGGCTCCTGAGACCAAAGTGGCACATCTCACATTTTTTCAGGCTTTGGACAAAGCAAAGGTGAAAAGTGAAAGATAAAGAGGTGTTAAATATTTCCTTTGCACACTTTCTGTGGCTGACTACACCAACGCACACTGGAGTGTAAAGCAGGGCAGTGCACAGGGCTGACTGATGTGGCTAACTACAGGTGAGCCGAGGGCCTGAAACAGAAGAGAAAGCTCTGGCTGCACCAAGAAAACCTTCAGGTTGGAGGTGTAAAGGAAACTGAGGGCAAAGTTGATAACAGTGCCCAAGCAAACAGAAAAATGATGACACTATAATAAGGAGGCTCAATATGGAAGCCACATCAGCTTTTCTGTTTGCAAGGAAATAATTAAAAATGCTCACCAAAGTGAAGAAAACTCAGATCTCATAGCTAGAAAAGTGTCCTTCATTCCAGGACCTCAGGGACTGTCCTGCAGTGTCTCTTACTGCCCTAGGCAAGGGGCAGTGGGTATCAAGGCACTGTTTCTGGGCTCTCCTGCCCAGTTTTAATAGGAAGAAATGGCCTCCTTTCCACAAGAGTTCAGCAAGGCTGACTGAAAAATGGATATCTTCAAAATCTGTATCAAGGCCCCCTTGTGGAGCCTCCCCTGGGCTCCCCACCAAAGCATTCCCTGCAGGTGCACTGAACCCTGGTAGGTACAGAGGAGTGAGTCTGGGCTCTTTGGCCAGTGTGTTGGCATTTACAGAATGTACTGCTGTGTCAGAACTCTCCATGCTGCGCTTCTGTCTGGCCGGGGAGGAGCACGACCCATCTCATCCTAACACAGACATTAAAAAGATGAAATCTAAACCCCTAAAGGCATTTATTTCTCTCCACTGAATTCAAAGAGAGCCCAGGGTGAGGCAGGGTATATATCTGCTGAGCAGAACTCTATGATACCTTCCACCCACCAGCAGGAGGGGGACCTGCCTGGCCACCCACACAAAGCAGGAGCTGGACATGGTGCAGGGGCCATGGGGCCACAGGAGGTGGCACCACCGTGGGCTGACTGACCCTCGCTCAAGAGCTTGACTTCTTTTACAGAACTGTTTGTGTCACTACCAAATTCACATGGTATCCCTTCAAGAAATTCCCTCTTTCTGAGGCAGCTGGGGGAACTTCAGCATTTATTTGTCCTCATCTCTCATGCCAAGTTTTCTGGGCTTGACCAAAGCACATTGCAGCCAAACTTGAATTAGTGAGATTGGGTCCTGGTGATTTCTCACCCCTAAGGCCTACCTCTTGCTTGCTTTAGAAAAGACTATTTGAGAATTTCAACTTTTTCCTTAATAATCTTCCTTCTCATATTATTCTAAAAACCCTCAATATAATTTCTACCTCATTTTCAGCCAGAAATGTCATTAAAGAAGGGCTCTTCTGTGCAAATTGGTCACTATCCAGAAATGACACCTTCTGACTTTAAATTTGTCTTGTTTATAATTGAGTGGGCTATCACTTTGATCTTTTTCTTTTTTCTTTTTTCCTGTTTCAGTTGGAGCAAACTAAAAGAAAAAAGTCTGTCTTTTCAGACATAATATTTTCGTTGAACATGAATAATCTTATTATCAGAGACGTGCTGCTCAGGGGATTTCCATGTTGTTGCTGCATTTTGTCTGGGTGGGGAAATGAGGGACCACAATGAAAAGAAAAAAAAACAGCATCGATAAAACCCTGAAGCAAAAGTACATTTTGTTTTACTTCTGCACCTCTGCTTCATAATCTGTTTGATTTCTAGGATATTTGAAGCTATTAGTCTCCCCTTGTTGCCTTCCTCTGATGTCTGGGACGTAGGAAATGAAATCTGTGAGTCTAAATCTTAGGAAAACTAAAGAGGGTTAGTAGCAAGGAGAGACTAAAAGAGGTAGGGATTACTTTTCACTTGCAATAAATTTACACTGTTTCTACCTCGTCGTTGAAGATTCCACAAAAAACCCCCAACAAACCAGCAACAAAACCAACTCACATCAAAAACCCCCTCCAGTTCAAACAGGTAACCTTTAAAGGTCCAGCAAAAATGTACCTGTGCTTCATCAGTATGCCAGCTCTCTTTGGGTCCCAGCACTCTGTTTTGGAGCTTCTGAGTCATCCTAGTCCCGGTTACAACCTCAGTGACTGTGAAAAAGAAGTTTCTTCAGTGGCCTGTGGTGCATAAGTGTGTGCTGTTCATAGAGTGTATCAGCACCTCAGCACTTTCTGCTGAGCCCTACATATCCTCCAGTGCTTTCTTGGATTATCACTTTTGTTGCAGCTATTGATTCACCAGGCAAGTTAGCATCTATCTTTGCCTCTTATACTGTTTGTTCACTCATGGGTTTTTTTTCTCCTGAGGACACAAAAGCATTTTTTGATTCTTCTTTGGCTTCAAAAACTGCAGAAGGCTTCTGCACTCATGCTAAATCTGAATCTGCTATCAGTATCTGTTTAGAAAGATGAAGTGAGTAAATCGCTTCCTTCTACCAACAACATTTTTCAAAGGCTCCAGTTCAGGGAACTCCCAGAGCCTCTGTGAGAAACAAGTGGACTCCAGACACATCCCAGTGTGCAGCACTGGAGACAGGACATGTGCACACTGATGGATGAGGATACAGAAATCTTTGTGCTTGAGGAGCTCAGCTGGTGTGTCCTGGTCAGATTCCCATGGGTACCCATGGTCCAACTCAGGACTGGGTAGAGGGGAGAACTTTTCAATTGTTGGTCATAGTTGGCAGGAGCTGTTGGGCTTCTCAGCCCTCTCTAAGGCATGGGGGTTCCTCTGTTCCCTGGGCTGTTAACAAATTATATCGTAGAGTTTCATTAGAACTTGTATTATGTCAATGCTCAAACAGACTTCTTACTTAGACTTTTATTTTTTTAACCAGATACGCCAGGAACCAGAAGTCTTCCAGCCAGCTTCAGATGTGAAGAGGAGGACTTCTGCATTAAAAACAAACAAACAAACAAACAAACAAACACACACACACACACACACACACACCCCAGAAAGGGTCCAGAATCTTCTTTTATTTTGTTGCTTCCTGACATTTCTTGCCCTTACCTGCTTCATAAACCTTGTTCCATGTATCTTCTCCTTGGCAGAGGCATCTCTTGAGAGCTGCTCCCCTGAGGATCTGCGGGTTAGCCTCGGGCTGCTCTAGAAGTGTTTTGCTGGCCCAAGAGCGGGAGCATGTGGGAGCCAGTCTTGCTTAAGGCAACATAGTCATGAGCATAACTTGAAGCCTTGGGTGAAGAACAAAACCCTGAGATTAAGTGGATTTACTGTGCAAGACATTGTGTTCCACTCATCACCAAATTACTTTGGTCTGCAGAGTGTGAGAGCAGTGCAGTGTGGAAGTTACACAGTTTGTCACCACATGGTCCTGGAGAATGGAGCCCTGTGTGACAAAGAGAAGAAAATTTCAAAAGCTTTTTTGAACTATCTTTGTCTTTGAGGTTTTGCCACTTAAAATTGCTTTGAACTTCCTTCCCCAGGACTCATAAATTGGCACCATATAACAAGGAGGGCTGTTTTACTGAGAGGAGAATACAAGATAAATTGGAAAACCATCACTAGTTGAAGTGTAAAACAGGAGGAACTGATGTGTCCTTTGGTCAGGCATTCAAATATTCTGAGATCAAACTAAAGAACAACAGGATAGACTGAAAAAAGCGAACCTTTTTCCTCCCCTCCTTATGTAACAGATACAGCAACAGCAGAAACAAGAACAGTCATATTAACAGTTCTGTGCTTCTTTTATTTACTTGCTAGTTTCTAAGTCTTCAGGGGGCTCAGGATATTATTTTCAACTATCCTCTACAATGACCAGAGTTAAAGCCTGAAGACATGAAAGCTTGAATGTTTTCCTATTATTTGTTTTAGGTCTAAAAGAATATCTGTGTTGCAGTCTGGCTGCAAGATGTATTACTCACGTTTGAGATCTGGTAGGAAAGCACCTGCCACAGGAGAACACCTGTACTTGCTCATATACATTTTCAGACAAAGTGTTGGGCCAAAACCCTGTCATTCTGGTGACAATAAGGCATTTTGTGAATGTATTTTAATTCTGTAAAATGCTTGGTTCTGACTCCTGCAACTTTTAATTTAAAGTTTTGGATTTTAATTATTTTTAATTAATTCGGTTTAAGAATTACCTTGAGTTTCAAAATGTGAATTACAAAAAGCTGATTTGGTTTCATCTGAATACTTTCTTTAAGAATCTGTCCACACCAGCTGTGGTTACTTTTGGATATTTAATATTTCACTAGAGCCTTCCTGCATGCAGACCCCATTCCAGAAATAAGTGCCAAGGGAATGTAGGAGGCACAATTCCAGTATATGACTAGTCCATGACTCAGAGCTGAACTCTTTTGTAAGCTTCAGATTAAAAACAGGCATAGACTGCAGCAAAGAGGAAAAAGGGAAGGAGCAAACAGAGGCAACGTGATGGCATGTCCGTGTAAAACAGAACAGATGGACAGCAAACATCTTGAGGAAGCTGAGCCTGGTGGCATGTGTGAAAGAGCAAGAGGAACCTGAAAGAGTGTTTGTAATAATTATGTTTATTGTGCTCTGGATGTGGGGCTTCCCCACCACCAGGAAAGAGGGAGGGAGGCGGGGACAGTGTGCACACACCGGGAGTGACAGCACCTCCTTGCTGCTCCCCTTTGCCATCCGGGCAGGCGCAGGATCCGCGCCTGCCTGGCACAGCCCAGCGTGCGAGTGCTGCCAGCAGCAGCTCCTGCAGCTGTGGAGGTGAACAGCAGTGCGAACTTCAGGGCAAACAACTGGTGTCGAGTGCAGGTGGTGTGGCAAAGCCAGGGTGCCCACGGCTCCCAGGGAGCCTGGGACGGGTGGGGTGGGAAGGACCAGGGCTGCTGTGCTGAGTGCCCTGAGCAGAGGCTGCCGCTGCTGTGCTTGTCCCCTCACACCATTTCCATGGCTTTTGAGCTGCAGCCCTCGGATGCCAACGCCACTGTGTCCAGGTCCTCATCCCTGCTCCTGGAGAGCCCTCACAGAGAGAGGCAAGTCCTCCAGGGATGGGCTGAGGAGGGTTATGGGTTTCGAAAACAAGGTTTGTGCTGTTTAGGTGAATGTGAAGTGGACTTGGATAGAAACGTGGGTGGATCATGCTGCCGAGGCAACCTTGAATATCTGGATAGGTTCCCTTTGCATCTCCTTGCCCATCTCAGCACATCCCAGTCTCCCAGTGGCTCAGCAAGCAGCGCTAAAGAGGCAGCTACGGCCATGCTCAGCGTTAGCCACAGGGGTAGCTGCATTTACTGGTTAAATATACCATGGTTGAATGTAGCCTTGCTGGTAAAGCTAGAGTCACTAGAATATTTTTAAGACTGTTTTTAATAAAACATTTACCTTAAGCAAATGAGCACTAGATAAACATTAGACAACAAAAGGTTACAAGGGAGAGTAATAGTTTAAATGCTTTTACATTTGAATATGTTTTTAAAAATCTCTACCCTAGTATAAAACCAGCTTAAAAGTAGAGGAACTTTCCTGAGAAAATCAGACAAGAAAATGAAATCACAACTGATTGTAAACAGATCTTGACAAAGGTAACAAAAAGGGATATATATTTCATGTGGTTTGGTTTGGCCCAAGTTTTATGCACTGAGATGTTTAGATGTTCAAAATTAATTACATTTATGTTTTACCAATTATACAGAAGTAACGTTTGAGATATCATTAGAGTAATGTCTGTAAACCACAGGAAAACATATATGATCTATCTGAAAGATTATCCTCCTTTTAAAATTATGAATGTGGGGTTAGGGAAATCTCCATAACAGGGAAAAACTATTACACACTTTCTCCCCATTCAAATGCCAGCTTAACGAGGAGAAGGAGAAATATGTGGATAAGGCATTGATTTCAGAGGGCTGTGACAGGACCCCATCTGGCAGAGCTGGCACAAGTATGTGTTGTCATCTTGTCATAACAGAGAGCACTCAAAAACCACACAGAGATGGTTTCACATTTGGAAATGCACAAACTCCATCAGATTTCAGTGCTGTCAGGATAACACAGGATGCATTCTCCAGCCTGGCTCTCAGCCCAGCTACCAGCACCGGCTCCACTCTTCCCTCTGTGCCCTTTGGGAAGCATCTTTTAACCTCTGTTGAAGCCTGCTCCTGGCTGCTTTTGGCTGTCTACATTCCTGCTGCAAAATACCCATTTGCTGTCTCGCTCCCACTCCTCCCATCCCTTCCTGCACCTCATACTCCACATTTCTCTTTGGTCACTGCTCTTCCCACACCCCCCAAGGCAGGGTGTCACAACCACCAGCACAAGGCCAGCAGGCAATGCTTTGCCCTGCTTCTGCCAGGGCAGTGAACAAAGAACTGTATTCAACTGCTGAAAAGAAAGTGATGAGCCATGGAGAAAATGTAGACCTGCTGGATACCTCCCTAGTCCCGAGGGACACATTCTTATTTGCTTCATATTTTTTGTTTCGTTTTTAACTGTCTCCTGCTCCATGCTGATCAAAGCAGGTGAAACCCCCAAACTGAGGATGAATAGTCATTCTTTCTCTAGAGGACTAAATTGGTCTGTGTTAATAATGTAAAAAAATGAAAAGTGGCTCAGGACTGAAATCTAAAGCACAGTGCTCAACAGAAATCTTCAGGTGTGGGGTCCAGCAGGTCTACGTAGTTCAGCAGAACACTGTTTGACATATTATTTTTAATTATTATTGTTATCATCATCATCATTATTATTATTATCCTCATCATTATTATTCTCATTCTTACTGTTATTATGATCATCTACATGGCAATTCTTTGTGAGGGATTGCTGTGACAGTGTCTAATGTGCAAGCATATGGGTCCAACAAGCCTTTCCAGCTCTCCTTTGCTTCACACTGAAGTGTTTCAGCAAAATGACCGAAGACATACAGAGAATTTCACTACATCAATGCAGAAAATGTAAGAAAGAATATAATCTGATTAAGTGAGAATTTTGTATTGTCTGAATGGGAGAATTGAGTGAATGGTACAGCCAAAAACCTGCTCCCAAATATGCTGAGCTTTCAATGCAATGTATAAACTGGCCTAGCAATATTCCTAGTCCAGTGCAGGCTGGCGGTACGGACACCACCGCAGAGGCTGTACACCTGTGGTTATGAAAGCTGGTTGCTAAACAGCGTTATTAGCACACTGCTCTGATCCCCCTCGTTTGCTGTGCTGAGAAGCAGCCTCAGAGCACCCCGTGCCAGCACAGCTGCATCACCACTGCTGTTCTCTCCCTGCATCCAGACAAGACATGCTCCACTGTGTGCTGTGAATGTAACCTGAGATTTCTCAAGGTAGAACAGACTGTCCTGATAGTGTCTGTCCTGCAGCACAGCATTGTCCAAATAATATCAATCTTACCAATTCTAATTGTGATGCCTGGGTTATTACATTGGTTCTTCTGAAGACCTGAAGTGAAAGAGGAATTGATGCATACCTGTAAATTTGTCTGAACATAACTTTCAGACAGCAGACCTTGCCTACTTTGGTTTATAAAAATAAATTACCAGAAATTCCTGCTCACACACTTAATTGCAGTCAACAATAAAATTATCATTTTATCATGTTTTTGAACACATAAACTAAACTCTAAGGCTTTAAACTTCTCACTCAGTAAAGCAGGTCTTCCTGACATGAAATTTTCCTTCAGCTTTTTGCTGAAGTGCCCAGAGCCAGACACAATACTCTCAACAAGAGTCTCACTAATCCTTGTGTGGAGGGATATTGTCGCCACTGCAGTTCTCCACATTCTAGTGCTTATACACTCATTCTGCATTTACTGGTAACACCTGCTGAATTACATGGCCATAGCCTTACCTAACTTCATTTTGGATCCAATAGCCCCATAAGCTCAGAGCTTTATCTAATAAAAGGGCTGAGAGAGTGCAGACACTGACCAGATGGCATACGAAATCTGACTTCTGCGAATGTGAGGCTGCTGCTTGGCACACCTGTTTCAGTCCGGTCCACTTGGGACACTAATTGCTTAATTTTATGGGGCTGTTACTTGCCTTGCTCACATACCTTCCTTATAAACTGCAATCAACCTTCCTGCTGCTCGGTCTGCTGCTCTGGGGTGTCCAGCATGGGCTGTACGGATATCACCACGGTTAAATTTGTGTCATTAGGGAACACATTACCCAAAGTGCTTCAGATGACCAAAGAATGAGTCATTATTCCTTATAATTTCAGCACTATAGTTTAAGAGATATGTTGCCTATACAGAGGGAGTAGAAGAACAAAATTGAAAGGACAGTTAGAAATTGTAGAATGGAACAGCTCTCAGTGCCTGCAGGGGCAGCAAAAACAGGACAAGTTGACCTGAAGTGGGATGTCATACCCATCTTACAACTTCTGAGTGACCAGCTTGGTGCTGTCTGTCAGGAACTGTGCAGTTCAGCATCACATGAATGGGAGCCAGTGTCCCAGAGAGAAGGAAGACAAAAAGCCAGACCAAGTTTTGGGTCTCTGCACACAGGCATGGTGCAGAACGCACTGGCCCTGAAGTTACGGCTTCTTGTTAATTAAAAAAAGATCCCACCTGCAGCATTACAGGGCTTGTTCCTTGCTGTGGGTAGAGTGTAGGCCAAGAAGGAGCTTTTGGTTTGCTCCTCACCTTACTGAGCAACAGTGCAGAATCATAGAATCATTAAGGTTGGAAAAGATCTCCAAGATCATTGAGTCCAGTCTTTGGCTGAACACCCTCGTGCCAACAAAACCACAGCACCAAGTACCACATCCACTTGTTTCTTGAACACCTCCAGGGTGTTCCCTGGGCAGCCCAGTCCAGTACTTAATCACCCTTTCCTTGAAAAAATTCTTCCTGATAGCCAACCTGAACCTCCCCTGGCACAGCCTGGGGGCATTTTCTCTAGTTTCCTGGGGCTGATCCCCAGCTGGCTACACCCTCCTTTCAGGGAATTGTAGAGTGATAAGGTCTCTCCTGAGCCTCCTTTCCTCAAGGATAAATACCTCAAGCTCCCTCAGCTGTTCCTCACAGGGCTTGTGCTCCAGAGCTCCAGACCTTTCCCCAACACCTCAGTGTCTTTGTTACTGTGAGGGGTCCAACTGGACACAGTGTTCAAGGTGTGGCCTCACCAGTGCCCAGCACGGGGGATGGTCACTGCCCTGGTCCTGCTGACCACACCAGTGCCGACACAGGCCAGGATGCCACTGGCCTTCTTGTCCACCTGGGCACACTCCAGTTCATGTTCAGCCACTGCTGACCAGCACCTCCAGGTCCTTTCCAACCAAGCAGCTTTCCAGCCACTCTGTCCCAGCCTGTAGCACTGCCTGGGCTTGTTGTGATTCAAGGGCAGGACCCAGCACTTGGCCAGGTTGAACCTCACACCACTGGCCTCAGCCCATGGATCCAGCCTGTCCCAATCCCTCTGCAGAGCCTTCCTGCCCTCCAGCAGATCAGCACTCCCACCCAACTTGGTGCCCTCTGCAAACTGACTGAGAGTATTCCTGATCCCCTTATCCTGATCATCAGTAAAGGTACTGAACAGGACTGGGCCCAGTGCTGAGCCTTGGGAAACCCCACTAGTGACTGGCCAACAACTGGATGCAAACATTAACTTTGCTGGAAAGATCTCTTTGCAGTCAGCAGAGGTGCACGTGCTGCGGGAGGAGCCAGCCACGTGCAGGCTCTCGGAGGAGCCAGGCGTTCTCCTTCCATCTTAGCATGTAGTCTCTCTTTTGTAGTGTTAGCCGGGATTTTCTATCACGACACAAAGCTGATTTCTCTCCACTATAATGCATATAGTGAAGATAAGTATATGCTGGTTCCTACAGTCTACCATGGTGTGAATAAAATCACATACTGCTGTCTGACTTGCAGGAATGGCACCGAGTTTTGTACGAGACACAGTTTATAACTTATTTTTTACTCCACAGTGTTTTAAATGCCCTAAAAGTCATGGAAAATGTCAAAACTAAGTCAGAAATTGATCAGTCGTATGAGCCATTTCCCTCATATGAAAAGGAAGCAATGTTGGTAAAAGCAATAAGCATGGATTGCTTTCAGGTTAGGCAGGCTGCCCAACCTTTCAGTGACCTTGGCCTGAGGTTTGTTTGTTTGAACATTGAAACACACCTACATCCCCTGCTTTCACTTTTGAAGGCAAACACAAGCCCAGCCTCAGAGCAGCTGAAGTATGACTTCCATGGGACCCATCAGGCCAAGGTGTCCCTGTTCATGGCCAAAATGTTCTGCTACACTAAGCCTACATGAAATCAGCTCACCTTGGGAAGAAAAAAAAAAGGGAAAAAAAAACCAGGGAGTGAAGTAAAATTTTGAATATTCAGCAGCCAAAGGAAAAAAACGAGCCACAACAGACAGCAGCTGCTGAAATGCACAACTATTAGAGCCCAAGATGCAAGTGATCAGGCACTAAATGCAGGCACAGTAGGAATGGATGGCCCTGACCATGGACTTAGGGATGGACAAGTGACACTGTTAGTATCCTTTATTTCTTCCTGTGATCAAGGAGAAAAGGAATTCACAAAGTGCAGACTTCTTTTCTCAAGGACACAGTGGTGTACTTGAAAAGACTGTGGAAGGGTTTAGGAGTTGATAGTCTGGGGTCTCAGCTCTCCACTCACCACAACTCAGCTGGCTGGAGGAGCCAAGCTGCTGCAGTGAAGGAAGCCATCTGCATCTGGGCACGGAAGAGAGCAGGTTCCTGCTTCTGTGAGGAGCAGGAAAGGCCGGGGGAGACATGGGACACTGAGACAAAGGGCCCTTCCACCCGGCATTGCTACCTGGCCCAAGGCAAGCCAGAAGGCAAGGTGCTGGAGTGCCTCGTGGCTTGCAACCTGCTCTAGTAGCAATACACTAAATGCACCAATTGCAATATGGGTGTTCAAATATTTCCCCATGTCGCAGAATCATAGAGTCACAGAATTATAGAATCACAGAATCCTTAAGTTTGGAAAAGGCCTCCAAGATCATTGAGTTGAACCACTAATGCAGCATTGCCAAGCCCACCACAAAACCATATCCCTTAGAGCCACATCTACATCTCTTAAATACCTTCAGGCATACGTCATGACAAATGCCATCTCTCTTTCCCAGAAACTGTGCAGTGTGACCAGACTTTCACTTTGGCAAACTGAGGTCAACTTCATCATTTGCATTCCCTTCCTTAAACGTTTCCACGAGTATCACACCCAGTAAATTTTAATGAACCATTCCTCCATGGGCTCAGCCACACTTGGAGGAAAACCAGAAACTTTAAGTGCTGGATGCTCTAACCATTGAGAATCAGGAGGGTATAGTAAGATCCTCCACTTGGTTGGATGTATCCAACCACAGATAACATCACTTTGTGGTCCAAGATCATTTGTTAATGTCTACAGGGTAATATCATAATTCATTATAGAAACTCCATCTCACCAGTGAAAATTTTTAGTGCTTGTCAGTGTTTCACTAATTAGCTTCTCCTGTCAACACCTTTTCTTGCATGCTAAAGCCCACATCATTTGTGTATGCTTATGTGAAGTGAACTTTGCAAGGAAAAGGGAGTTGCATTGCAAATGGACTGGAATCACAGCTTCACACCTTCTCAGCTGTTACATTTAACTTTCTCAGCTTTCTGATTATTACAGGGAAAAAAGTTCAAAGTGGTATTATCCAGTTTAACTCCCACTCAAGGAAAATATTTTCGAAGTAATAAAGTAAAAGAGAGGGGGGAAAGCAATTTCATTGGGCTTTGTGCTTTCACTAGGAAGCTTTCAAAACTCCCATGATAAATGTTTTGTTACCAAAAGTTTATCATGATTTTCATAGCTGATCAACACCTTACATTTATCTATTACAAGTTGATAACTACCTCTAAATACTTGACCGTATATCTGAGCAACCAGAAATGGATTTCTGTCCCTGAACTTTAGGAACTATTTTGAAAAGGACTGTTCATAATTTCTTACACAGAATGATGTTCCTTCCATTTCACAGCCCCTTTGCATAACTGTGGGGTTACATGGGGCAGTTTTATTGATTACTGTGGATTATCATTCGGCAGTTAAAGGAAAATGTATGTAAAATATTTTGGAGAAATGCCCAGAATTGGGAGTGATTTTATGTTGACTCACCTAGGGCTTAGACTGTGCTCAAGCAGTACTGATTTCTATCTGCAGTCTGATGCAGTTACCTTCAGCCTCACAGCAAAGAGGATGTAAACACCATCACAAGCATGGTTGGAAAAAACAGAGTGGAATCAAGCTATTTACAGCACACTGATTTGGAGCTATTGATAACGAACCCCACGAAATCTTACTTTTTAAGATAAGTAAACACTAACTTCGTTTCACAGATAGGAAACTCATTCTGCAATGTGAACTATGAATCCTGCCAGCATCCTGATCCTTTAG
>VYXC01012088.1:206240-229693 GCA_013397175.1 Platysteira castanea | reverse complement strand
GGGCGGGGAAAACACCTATAACCAATAACAAACAGGATAACATCAGGGAGCCTGGAAACCCATGTAGCCATGCCTCAACTCCCAGGGCCCATCCCCCAGGGGGGCACCTCCGCAGTGAGGCAAGCCCTTGATGGCCCATTGACAGGAGATGGTCCAGAGGGAGTTATCTGTGAGTCATGCAAGGCATTGTTGGGCCTGTTAACAGGAGGTAGTCCGGAGGGAGGAGGCAGGGAGCATTGCTACACCTGGTTTCAACAGCTCATGAAGGGTAATAGAATACACTGTAACCCAGGACAATGTACTATCTGAGTGTCAGCTATTACGGTATTGCAAAGTTTTGTTTTATGTTTAATTGAGGCCTCAGTATACTGAACCTGGAGTTCAGAGAGATTTCAGCATATGCAGCTTTTAAAATACTGCAAATGCTGATTTGATTTTTCTACCTGATGTTATTTCCATTAACAAATTAGAAATGCCCAATGAAAATCATGCAGTGACAGAATTAAATATTATTTATCTAAAAGTAGTTACATTTCCACAGGACAAACTGTGATAAAGATCTTCTCCTAAACCTACTTTATCATAGCTATAGTATATGTGGAGTTCTGCAGTGGATCAGATTAGGAGTTCAACAGTTAAAACATTGCACATTAAAAAAAAAAAAAATTTAAAAATCATCCTGAGCACTGGATATCATTAGCTGGAAAAGCAGCATCCATGGTTAACCAGGATGCAATTAAACTTCCTCACCTGAAAATGTACTCCTATCTGTAATTAAGCAAGAAAAGCTTTAGTTTTCTGTATGTATATATGTGTAAGTATATACTGATGTATGTATGTACAGATGTGTATACGTATACCTATGTGCATGCATACATGTATATGTATTGGAAACAAAGAAAAGGTGAACTTCTGTCATGAATAAAGTGAGGAAAAATGAAGGTTTTGCCTAATTTAAACAATTAATCGTGCATGGGCACACACCTTCTTACTGGCAGGTGCTGTTGCTACTTTTTAATTAACAGGTATGACATTCATAGTGCAAGATAAATACAAGTATTTCACAAAGTATAGACAACCACTTTTGTTACATTAATGTAGCACGGTCATGAGCTAGAAGCTTGTCAAGCCTTTATGTTACTAAGTCATAACTCTGCTGTTATGAAGTGTGAAGATATCCAAAGCATTGCCCGTGAAGCGAAGAAGTTGAGAAGTCTTTAACATAAAATCTTGGATGCAAGTGAGAGGCATCCTAAGTGTAAGTGTTGATGTCTTTCTGGTGTTGGGAGGTCCAGAACTGTAGTCATCATTGTAAACATGATGAGTGCTAATTGCTTGAGGCTAAGGACTTTTCTCCATCTGCTGCAAGCTGTGTTCCTGTTAATACATGCCAAGACTGCTCTTGCTGCCAGGGCACACTGCTGGCTCGTGTTCAGCTTGCTGTCCACCAACTCCCCCAAGTTCTTTTCTGCACAGCTGCTCCTCAGCAATTATCATTACGAGAAGCTACCCCTTCCAGAGGGCAACCTTCTGCACCTTTCTTCTTGAATTTGCAGGGATGTCCTATGATGAGATGTTGAACTGAAGAATTTTCATTATACATTATATTTAAAATAAACTTTAAAGAAAATAGTTTTTTTTTTCCCCACTGTCAAGGACATTTTGTAAAACTGGGAATTAAATTCAATTGCTTTTCCACTTAAAAATAAGCATATTTGTTATAGAATCTGTAGAAGTAATAAAAGCAG
This sequence comes from Platysteira castanea, assembly GCA_013397175.1. Taxonomy (NCBI): domain Eukaryota; kingdom Metazoa; phylum Chordata; class Aves; order Passeriformes; genus Platysteira; species Platysteira castanea. The sequence continues at coordinate 227,945 of VYXC01012088.1, read as the reverse complement.
TATCAATCTAGGTAAGTTTTACTGATAAAGTGAACAATACTGCAACTTTTGAAATTTTCTGATTAATGTTGCTTTAATTTCTAACTATAACATTGCAAAGAAGTTTATGTAGTGTGCTTGATTTTCAGATTGCATTTATCACTCTGTTCTTTCAATGGTTTGAAGAGCTTCTCTAAAGCTGTCTTCACACACTTAGAAATTTCAGCAGAGCTAAGAGGCTTTTAACAAAACAGCTGGCTTCACTTATGAAGAATAAAAAAAAGAGAGCATGTCTGAACCTCATGCTCAGTGGAAATTTTGAGGTAAGGACCACAGAGCAGATTGAGGAACTTTTCTTGCTATATGGCGAGAATGTGACATCACCTAGCCATTATCAAGGAAAATAACAAAACAAAACAAAACTGTCTTTAAAAGTGCTGTGGTTACTTGCAAAATTTTGAATCTTCCTGTACCAAACTCTGCTTTCTGAGGAACAAATCTGGAAGTATTCCACCTATGTAAAGGAATGGATCATACCCCTGGAACAGGGAGCCTGAATATGGAGCCTGAATTTTATACAGAATGAAATGCTGAGATTGATTTATGCAGGGAGATTTTATGAAAATTAATAAAAGTATAGAAAACATCCTAATTCAGCAGCACATTTTGGTTTCTAGATTTTTTTAAAAGAAGATTTTTGCAGGGATGAAATACAAGTAATTTTAATTATTATGAGAGTATTGGTAATATAAGCTTCATTGCATCTTTTCTAAAGTATCCAAGGCATTTTCTATGCAGCATAGACAAGAATATCTGACATAAGTGAAGTTAAGGAGTAAATATAATATTAAAAGACAGCAGGCTGTGAAAACAGGATTGAGCTTGTTGGATACAATTAACTGAAAGCCAAAATAGCCTTTCAGGTTTAGTTTTTAACTCTGTATGTTAATATCAAATGGGCATTTATTTCTCCTTTTAGTTCTTGTCACAAACTGTGCCTAAAAGAATTACCTATCTTGATTTTAAACTCTGTGATGAGGAAATTGGCACGTTTAGCTACAACATTTCATCTTGCTGCTTCAACATTTCCTCTGCTTCCCTATTAAAAACCCGCCTTATTTTGAAGCCAAGGGTTTCAGCCATTGAATCTAGATGGTGCCTACCAGAATGAAGATGGATTCTTGTAAAATGATATTTGAAACCCCATTAAATTTTCCCTTGGTGAAGTAAAGAGACCAGGTTCCTCACACTTTCTTATACAAAATGTGATTTCTTATAATTCTTGACATTATTCTCTGAATACTTCTTAGTTTCAAACATTCTGCTTGAAGAGTAGCTATAAAAGCTGAACATGTTATAACTGTAACTCTCCTGCTACATCTGAATGCAAAACTACTCAGCATCCCCCCTTCATAAAAACAAGGACCTCTTTCATGTCTGGGTCACAGCTGGGCTGGGAACTCAAAATCTCTTGAATAACTCTTGTGATACTCAGCTATACTCAAGCAGTAACTGTTGAAAAAATACATTGCAATTGCCAGGGCGTACATTCTTTGCTTTGTAAATTATACCTTTACTTTCCCATAGAGGAGAATGTGCTCACTGCATGAAGCTTAACACTTCATACAACCCACTTCACTTTTTACTATTTGACATTGCCCTGCAATCTGCACTTAATTTCAAACTTTATCAGTAATGATTTTGTGTCCCATTCTAGGTCACAGGTAAAAATATATGAACAGTGTATGAGAAAGGAGTAATACTTGAAGGATGTTGCCTAAATAGCAGTTTATGATTTCCAGTAGCTGAAGCTTCTTCGTCCTTCACTTGGGTTTATGAACTGTAGGGAAGGTTTTTTGAAAATAGTAACTTATTTCTCATGGAGATCTCCAGTATGCAAAGTCAGAATTAAACACTTACTAATTAAAGCTGATTTTTAATATAAAACTAAAAGTGGAACAAAAGAAACAGTTTAAAGTTCATAAAACATGCAAAAGGAAGAGAAATAGATTGCAATTCTTTTCTATCCACGTAATATTTTAATATGGAAAGTAAAAAGCCAAATTCTTGTGTGAATATATACATGCGATGTTTTAAATCTATTGGGGACGAAACTGACCAAATTGTACATATAATATGAAGAAGTGATTCTGGTAACAAAGCAGATTAATTTGTATGCATATCATAAAGTCTGTTGTCACAAGCAGAACGAGGATGTTGAGGTTTTAGCATGGCTTGCGGGGGCACAACAAAGTTACATCTGTTTCTGTGCTGGTGTGGTTAGCACAAAGTATGTAGCGTGAAGAGACATACCATTTTTTGCCTGAAGTGATAAGCTGACTGGGTTCTATTCTGAGATTCATGTATCACATATAGATGCTTTGATCTGCTACCCCTTGACTTTCCTTTCAAAATGTGACTGCCTTTAATCAACGAAGAAATAAATCTGCCATTATTGATATCAGGTTCTAAAAATCTGAAAAAGTATTTACTGCCAGATAAAATTTTTATCTGGTCTGTTCGTTGTTGTTTAACCATAACTATGCCAGTTTCTCTTTTTTTTGTATTCTGCTATTGGTTTTTTGATACAGAATTGTTTTATACCTCAAGAAGGCAACCCATAAACCTCATACCTAACATGATCAAATGCTATGGCAGTACTATACTATGTCATGCATACCCGGCTAAAAAGTAATGAAGTTATATTAAAATGTAAACAATACTCTGTGCAGATAGCATTCTCAGCAAAGGGTAAAGGTTTGTGGTTCCCTATGGGCTATTTGACTTCGATGGGATTATTTGTATTCTTAAATAGCATCATATGTTTGAATACTTTGTGGAATCAAACCAGAGAAAAGAATCTTTAAACATTTTGTGCAATTTTTATGAGGGTAATGCTGAATGCAGAAAAAATACACCCTAGAATGAAGGAGCAGTGTTCCGATATGAGTTACTAAGACAGTGTAGAATGCTGAAGGTGTGCTAATATCTTGGGCAGCTGACTGACTAAAAATTAGAACCTATACTGAGTTCAGGTAATCACCGTTAACAATTTTCCTTTATTTAGTCTTCAGGAAACTTGACACTGTAAATCAGAATAATACCAGAATACCACTGAAAACTGAGAATTTATTTGGCATCTCCCTTTTTAATTCCAGGAGAATTATTTACAAAGAGTGTTCTGAAATGTATGTCACAAAGGTCCATGAAAAAATAGTTCCTATCAACTTATAGTCAGCCATCACAAGAGAATGGAAAAATTGGATAAAATGACATTCAAACACAACCATCCTATTAACAACTCCCAGGAAAACCAGTAAGACTCAGGCTTCATACAGAAAAAGAAACAACCACTTCAGCTGTAAGTAAGGAGAATATTTGAGCAGGACTCTGCTTAATCTGCCACAGAAGTCAACATTCTCTAGGTGTCATCTTGTGCCATAGAGATTTTTAGACAAGCACCTATCACACGTGAAAATCTGCAGCATGCGTCTGGAGTATATGATGCCCTTGAATGCACTGAGTGAATAAAAAAAAAACTGTTAGTGGATAACTGAGAAGGTTTGTGTGGAACTCCACTGTGAATTCCAGCCAGTGATGTGATGCTCAGGCTCAGCAGTGAGGCCACAAACACAGCAGTGCTTGCCTACCCTGCTGCTTCACGTCAGGGCCTGCTCAGGGCCACATGCTGGGAGGGGACGTGGCCAGGGAGCAGCACTGGTGACACCCACATCTGCAGGGGGGAGACAGCTGCCAGGTTTTTAGCAGGTGGTAGTGCTGAGATGTAATGCAAGGGTAGAAATAGAAAGGTTGAATGGCAAAGATTCATCATCTCCACTGTCACCAAACAGCCCATTTTCATGTACATGATTCCCAGCTAGCTACAAATTGCAACATGTTTTCAAAGATTAGCTTATTAAAGCATTTAATTTATTAAAAATTAATTAATTAATGAACTGTACATATTAAAAAAGCTGAATAGATATCTTAGTGCACTTAGAAGAATTGGACATATTCTTTTCTTAAACCAAATCTTAATGAACACACTACCATCTCTATTTAAGTTCAGAAGCTGGTTTAATTTTATTTAGAAATACCATCAGACTATTTAAGATGAGCAAACCATAACTTTCCCTGTTGGTGATTTTGTTGGGGTTTTTTTTATTTAAGGTAACAGAAAATGTGTAGTTGTAATGGAATTTTGCTCTCTCAACAATAAACAAAAAAACTTTTCTCATAGAAGAGAGAATTGAACTTGTAAGACACATTTCTTACAGACTTGGAGTAAAAAGATTTCTCAATGTTCATGAACAGTAATTTTTCATACAGTGATGTCTTCACATGTGGTTTTTTCCCCATCAGTTGATTGTGCTTCTTTGGATCTTTGGAGAAAGACTGTAATATCCTATGAAAAGGAAAAAAAGAAATGTTAAAAGATCATTTCATGTTGCAGCCTGAAAAATTCAAGTAATAACACCTTAAAACTTGTGGTAATAACACCTGTCTATCCATGGGGTGAACTTTCCAGTGGCTAGATTATGGTGGAAAACCAGCTTTGGTGGAGGTAAATTACACCTTCCCCACATTACAATGTCTTCCAGCAGGGCACTAGCTGAGGTGCTATAATATCACTGAGATGATGTTTTCACATTATCCACAGGACTTCATTGCCTCTGGTGGTTTTACAAAACGACACTGTGTTAAAATGCAACTCTTAAACAGAGATCTTAAACATCAGCTTAAAATTATTGGTAAAGAGAGGTATCAAGACTGTTGTTTAAAACAGTAAATGTTATTTAGAACATGCAAAAACAAATTCTTCAATTAAGGGGTTTTTTTTAATATGTCATATTTCAGACTGAACTTTAGCAACAATTCCAGGAAATAGATATAAAAGAAAATAAGTAACTAACACTTGCTATAATAAATACCCTCAGCAGGTTAATTTTGTGCTTAGTTCTTCGTAACATATTGTCTGATTTGTTAATTTTCAATAATTTTGTATTAGCAGAATTTTCTCCATTTCCCACTTCAGCAATACTATTCACTGTAGGATGTTTAAGTAGGATGAACAAGGAATTTCTGGCTCAAAAAAATGACACACTGAGCATTCAATATAAAGATAAATGTTTAACTTTGCAGCATTTTCTGATATTGTCAGAATAAATTTTTTTTCTTTAGAAGAATAATTAATATTCAGAATTTTTATACATATGTGTAGTTTTACATACATGTAGCCCAATATATATTTCGTGCATATATTGAAGATACAGCCTTTTTCAAAATCAGAAACTGCCTGAATGTAATAATACCTTACAAACTTGCAAAATATCAGAAGCATTTCAGTGAATACAGAATTATGCTAAAAGAAAATTTTACCAGTCCCTGCTTTTAGAAGGTTGCACTAATATTTATCTTTTACTCATAGGAAATACTTCACTATAAGAAGGCCTTTTTCAGCAAATTGGGTCAGAAAAGGTAGTTTCAATCCTGATGTGACAAAAATAAATGTTATCAAATGTTATACTGAATACTGTCAAAAACTAGAGATAGAGTACTCAAACAGGTTTACTATGTCTATCTTTAATGAAGAAAACTTACTTTTTAAAATCATGAACATGTATTATTTATATTTCTTTAATATAAGAAACAACATCTTTTATGTACATTAAATTTTCTAAGATTATTTAGGGATGGGATACATGGTCAAGAGAAGCATAACATAAGTCTCTTTTTAAAATGAGGTATTAAACACTGAATTAAGTTTTCCTTTTCTTGCACACTGGGACATTTAAAACACCACACAATAAAAGCTTCTCAAGTTTCAAAAGTATTACAATTACAGCTTATGACTGGACAGTGATTCAGCAGTGCTCTTTTTCTGTCAAAGCATTGATACATGGTCCAGTTCATAATTTGTATTGAATATAATCTGTATGAACTCTCCCTATGACAAGAAGCACTTTCATTTTGTGAAATGATACATGGAGTTCTGAATGTTTGTTGAGTTGTGTAATATTAAATGGCTGCTGTGGGTATAAACAGGTTTTGTAATAATTCTTCCACATACTAATAAGTGTTTTTTGATAAAGTCATGTTAACTATACATTAACAGAAATCCTGCTTCAGTGGAACTCCTATCTGAAAGAATATCTGAATTATGTTACTGATATGATTAACAGAATGAGCAACAGTAACAGCAATAACCACACAACAATTAATTTAGAAGGAACAAGCGCAATGCAAAGGCCTGTGCTAAATGTATTCAAAATATAAACACATAGAAATGAGATCTTCAAAACCAGAGCTTTTTAAAAAGGACTATTCAGGATTTGAGAGCAGAATAACAAACGTAAAACAATTTATCCAATGCATAATATTTTTGATATCAATAAACTGAATGCTAATTATCAAACTACCTTATCTTCAGTAATTATAAGAATGTAGTCCACTCAAATTAACAAATACTACATTAAGCATTAGGAATTATAGAAGCAGAATATACTCCAGACTCTTCCTTTAAATTTATCACAATAAAAATGCAGAATTACTAAAATATGTGGTTGTCCCTGTATTACCATATCTGTGACAGTCTCAGAACAGATGGCAAAATTTGTAACACTACATAATGAGGCCTGAAGAAAGCCCTTTAATTGGCCAAATCGAATAGACAAACACGTGCAATGGAAAAAGCAGATTGCTTGCTTTTCCCATCTGAATCAGCTGATCTAATAAAAATCTTCTCTCATTTATTATTAAATTTATTTAAAGAAAATCTAATTGGGCGTGTAATGAAGTGCCTCCATAAATATACACATATGTTTATGTGTCAGCTGCTTATTCTCAAGGAATAAACTTCATCTGATAAGTGAAAAAAAGTATTGATAATGGCAAACACTTGAAAGTTCTAGTTAGGACCAGAAAACCTTGTAATCAGGACGAAAAAGACAAGATGAAAAAGTAATAGAATTTCTGGGCTTATTAATTTGTAGACATTTGTACTAAGGCTGACAGAAAGGTCACCATCATGTAGGATGTTGCCAGCCCACTGGCAGAGGAAACAAAATCCCTGCAAAAGACAATATATCTCTCATGGAAAAAATTTTTCATTGAGATATGACAGATAATAATGGTTGAAATTGAACAGGTCATCAAGATCCAAAAGATCTTTGGCCAGGTATCCTAACTCAAATTTTAAAAAAATTGTAAGCTAGATATTCCCTTTAGAGTTTTCAGCAAAACATTTTACTTTCTGCTGTTTATGACTGCATTAGAAGAAACATTTAACTTTAAGAAACCACACCCTAAATTGCTATATTTATCTTGTAAAACAGCACCGTGGCTGACTTTCATTTTTATAGACATCTCTGAGGAGAATTTCTGCAAAATAATTGATGCTAAAAATATTGTCTTGGAAAGAAAAAAGTTCACCTGTTCCCCAAATAGGGAATTGATACAGGAAAAATCTTCCTGGAGTCCGTAAGTTTTAGACCAGAATTGTAACATACTTAGAACAATGGCCCCTGGCTCTGCCTGTTGGCTGGTGAATATAACACTTTTTTTATAAACCTGAGTTGATTTCAGGCATAAAGCAAAAGTCTGTATTTAACAGTACTGTCAAGGAATGAAATATTTTGGGTTTAAGTACAGAAGCCATTGAATACTATATTTGAGATACAGTCAGTATAAGCCTTTTCAAGAGGAAATTTTAAGTATTACAAATGAGAACTGAAGCTCTGCATCATCCAACTGTTGAGTCAGGAGATACAGGCATGAACAGAACCTGCCAAGTATGTGGAAAAATGTCTTATTTAAATGGAATGATACCAGTATAGAAACAAGATGTGGAAACTCCTCTGGGCTAGAACACGTGCACCCTCAGTTACTGCCAAGATTCATATACACTATCCTACAGCTTTTCGCATAGACTGATAATTTTTATAACTGTACTGCCCTGAATACCTCCTACCAGCCAGAAATAACGTAGGTGATTGATGGTAGCTAATAAAATTTAAACATGTACTACAATCTACTCTTTAAGCTATGTAACAAAGTTCCTCCTAAAAATGGTAAGGGAAGATTAGAAATTTTAATAAAGAACAGATAATAGAAATAGATACCAGATAACAGAAATTTTAATAAAGAATAATAAAAATTTTTAATAAAAAACTGTGAGTTTGATTTTCAGCTACTGGCCAGTGTGAAAAAGCTTTAACAGAGTCCCTGTGATTTGCCAAGCATATAGATATGGCTTTACTCAGTTCACACCCTAATTAAGTTTTATTTAGGTTTCATCACATTTGCTCTTCATGAAGAGGCTGCATTATGTTAAATGTTACAAAGTCAGTGAGGGTTTGTGTAAATAACAGTTCCTGATGTGGAACACATCTAGAGAGCTGGTTTAAAAAAATGCTTTGGTATACAAGAAGTTCAGTGAGGTTGGAAAAAAATCAAATTAGAAGATGCAGTATTCAATTAAATAAAAGGAGTCAGGAAGAAAGAATGAGGAAGGGAAGGGAAGAATGACCTAACATTGCATGGCATCTGTCTTCCCAAATTGGCTGAGACATCAAGATAGGCAGGATGGATACCCATTGATAGTTATAATTTTCAATTGTATTGTCTTTGTCTTACATTTTCTATCACTTTCTACTGTAGTATGGATTTTTCACCCTCACTTTTACTGAGTAAATATATTCTTTTATTCTTATCTTTTATGTTTTACTAACAACAGTTATGAGTGATATAGTAAGTGCTGGGTAATTCACATCCTACAAGTGAGGAATATAATTAAGAAATAGCAAGTTACTCCTGAAATATCATGTATCTTATTCAGATTTACATTTTGTGGGAAACTATGGTGGTGGTCATCTAAAACTTGTGAAGATTGTTCATATTTGATGTGGGACACACACATGCAAGCATCCTCTCATCTTCTCATGCTAGTTTATTACACCCTGTATATCGACTACTTTTGCATAGTTTGTTATCTTAAACAGGGTGACTCTCTCACCCAAATTTGCCTTTTGTGCAACTGTTTTAAAGTATGTTTACACATAGGCCCAGGCAGCAGGGAAGCGCTAGCGAATTGCAGGGAAGAGCACCTGGGACCTGTACTGCCTCTGCATGCCCTTTTCTGCTGCCTGGTTGGCCTGGGATGGAATGGGATCTACCACATATCCTACAGTGTCCTGCAGTATGATCCTGTTGGGAGGATAATTCAATCAGACTCCTTACTACGGATGGGGAGAAAGGCAAATCCTCACTGGACAAGGCAAGTGGAAAACCTGTAGGCAGCTCCAGGCCAGCAAGACTTGTACAAAGAACAGGTCAGAAAGCAGCACAAGCTTTGATGGATGGTATTTTCATGGAAAACAAAACATCTGATCTATCCTACAGCTGCTGGGCTGTATAGCTGATCTATATGGCAAATTGGCAGTGCCTATATTAATTACATGTACATTTCTGGGATAATGCAAGTTTAAGCATGTGTGCTTACAAAGTCTTTGGTCCCAGAAAGCAATACTTACAGGAAGTTTGTATTCTTGGCATGTGTTGATCAAATCTTCCATGAAAGGGTGCTTCAAAAGGAGTTCAACTGCAATGGGTGTCAGACTTTCAGCACCTAATTCTTCATACATCTTGATGAAATGCTTTAGGTAAAAATAATATATGGTCAATTTAAAGTTTAAAAGAATTGTGGAAAAGACAAGATTAGAAAATATATTTTTTAACATATGACGCAAGCTACAAAGCCTTTAATGAATCAATCTTCCTACCTTATCACAGCTGTCTGCCTTCTCCAGATGGCTAAATCTATGTTTATCTCCATTGTTACTTCCTTCACTATGAAATATTTTGAGTAGAGATGCCACTGAAATAATTTCTTCACCTGTGTAATTCAAGACTTCTTTTTCATCTTCTAATAAAGTCTTCTCATTTGACAGCACGTTGGGGCTTGAAGAATCCTAAAAAATTAAGCACAGGTATCATGCTTGGGGATAAACAGTCTGTCAGTAGATGGATCTGTTTCACTTGAACACTCACTGAGAATCAGTGGACTACATTTCTAAACTTCAGTTCTTACAAAACAAAAATCATCAACTCACACAAAATTATCTACTACACTAGCATAGAGGAATAGATCCTGAGAGTCCAGAAATATCCATAATGCTGGCATTACCAGAAATTTAATAAACAGCTTTTTCCAGGAACATGGCCAACATTGCACAGAAAAACTAGTATTTCTTGGAGCAACAAAACATAAAAATATTTAATAGTTAAAACTACAATACCAAAAACTTTGTGTTTATTTAAGGAGTAAAGTTGGTAATTCTGGATGTTCAAATGAAAAAAACAGTATGAGTTTTCTAGTCCAAATCAAGGAGTCACTGCAAGAACTGTATTTTGGCCAACAGTTAACCAGCTCTCCACAGAAATAGTTATTTTCTAGTTTATGCAGAAAAATTAAGTTTACTTTAAGCAAGCAATTAGGTAATTTTGTGGTGATACTGGAGCTGGTCAAAGAGAAAAAAAAAAACCCCAAAAACTAAACAAAAAACCTGCTGTAGAGATTTGTGAGCACAAAGATGACAAAGGACCTCACAAAGGTGAACAATGCTTTATGTGGTGATTATGCCACAGTGTAGTCTAACCAACAGTAACAACAGGAAACTGCATTTAATTAAACAAACCATTTCTTTCCTCATTAGGAGGGAGAGACTGCTGAGGTTCAGTCACACCTGTGCTATGTGCCTTGGGCCTTAATGTATTTCATTTTGAGCACAGGAGGAGCAGAGTCATTAACACAGTCTTTTTAACATACAGTGGTCAAGATTACAGAACTATCAGCACTGAAGTTTTTCTGTCTCTCACTACACTGTTTACACTGAGCTGTGAGACCTACACAAACGATAACAACATTGTTCAGACTTTAAACAAAGCTAGCAAAAGAAGTCTCAAGAATATGTTTGTCTGAGCTTCTCTTAACAACATGAAGGCTTCAGATGTATTTCTGTAGACAGATACCAATGAGAAGTGGTTACAATTATCAGCACAGAACAAGAAAAAGAGAAGAGACAAATTAGGTTCAGTTCTGTAAGTTCCTATGTATGAGCCATCTCATGCTAGAGATGAGGAGGATAGCTCGCTATATTTCACTGATGAATGTTCCACGGATAATATTTACTAAATTTCCAGTACCTGGAGTGAGAACAGGGATATTTAGAACACATGTAAACAACCACAGGGAAACAATGATTTGGGTTCTTAATTTGATCCTGAAAACCACTTGTCTTCAGGGCTCTATGTATTTGATGGAGCTTGGCTCAAACATGACATGGTATCAATGCACAGTTTACTTTTTGCCACCTTCATGAAATGCTGGCTCTACTAAAGCCTTTAGAGAAAACTCATCCACTTCAGTGGAAAGGGATTTCTTTTGTTGTCTTTTGTCTGTATTCAACTTTATTGTTTAAGTGCATAGGCATGGACCACAAGGAATAAGAAAAAAGAAAATATTTAAATTATGTTCTGTTGGTCCTGTCATTCTGAGCACCAACTTGGACACCTATAAAGTCAAAGAGAATCCACACAAGCAAGATTCATTTAACATCTAATTCTTGGATATTCCTCGGTTTCTGAGGGACTCTCCAAGATGAATCAGGAACACAATCTGCCTGTTTAATACACTGTGAGACATACATCAGACACAGAACAGATTCACAGAGCCAATGCCTTCAGTGAGAATGCAGGCATGAGGAAATGCTCAGGTTAGTTGGGACATCTCTTTCTCCTCAGAGATGCAGTTAATTCTGGGCTGAAAGCAAATGCTCCCCTTCACTCGAGACTCACAGCCTTAAGAAGTTGTTGACACATAGATGATAATGACAGTGCTCTTACTTACACATTACAAAACTTCCAACCAAACAAGATCAAATCAAGCAGAAAATAGAAAAAAGGAGAACAAGTTGTGTAGCTTTATATCCAATGAGATGAAAGTTAGAACTTTCCACTGAAATATGGGAAATTAAGTTCAGGTCCACAATATCTAATTGGGAGCATTCTCTGCTCTCCTTCTTCCTAGGAAGTGAGGAAAGGAAATTGTCTTATTCAGTCTCTCCAGTGTACAAAAACTCCGTGCCAAATAAAACACAGGGAAGTATAATAACTTCTGTCATTTGAAATGATAAAATGCTATTTTGCAGATATATATGATTACCCTGAGTAGTAAAATAATGTCTTTTCTGTACTGTTTCTAGAGATCCCAACTTGAGGGGGTTTCTACCCCCAAAAGGTGCGTGCAGTTCGTTGTGGCTAGCTCTTAATCTTAAAAAGTCCTGTGCCAGAGCCAGAAAAGACGAAGAAGCCTGCAAGGTTCGCGTTCAAGGTCGTTTATTTTTCTCTTATCGCATAGTGTCTGGAGCTAACAGCTGCAGAGACCGTAAGCTCTCTGAACCACCGCAGGACTGCCCCTTGCAGGGGCGTCCCATGCCCTTTATACCCATTCTGTGACCCAACCATCTTTCACGAGGTATTATTATTTATCAATTTTTACCAATTAATTTCTATCTACTTTAGACATGTCATTTCTACCTGAATTTCCCTCCACCAATTATTTCTACCATCGTCACAGCAAAAAATGGAGGAAAAAAAGGAAAAAAAAAGGAGAAGGGACAACGCCCTAAGCCCTCCATCTTGCCTTCCTTATCCCCACCCTATAAACCCGAATTCTACATTTTCACCCTGTAATAAACTAAACTATCTACTTCACGCTCTTTCGGCCTTGCAGTTCCTCCTGTAATGCTGGCAATTTCTCCCATGGACAAACATCCAAGATAAAATCCTGGGTTTTCTGCCAGGGTCTTAAGTCTTCCTGGAGAGGTTCCAAACCCCCCTGGACAGCCAGAGGAATGCTGTGGACTCCCACACCAACTGTACTTTAAGTTCTGTGCTAGAGTCACTGTGGTNTTTTTACCAATTAATTTCTATCTACTTTAGACATGTCATTTCTACCTGAATTTCCCTCCACCAATTATTTCTACCATCGTCACAGCAAAAAATGGAGGAAAAAAAGGAAAAAAAAAGGAGAAGGGACAACGCCCTAAGCCCTCCATCTTGCCTTCCTTATCCCCACCCTATAAACCCGAATTCTACATTTTCACCCTGTAATAAACTAAACTATCTACTTCACGCTCTTTCGGCCTTGCAGTTCCTCCTGTAATGCTGGCAATTTCTCCCATGGACAAACATCCAAGATAAAATCCTGGGTTTTCTGCCAGGGTCTTAAGTCTTCCTGGAGAGGTTCCAAACCCCCCTGGACAGCCAGAGGAATGCTGTGGACTCCCACACCAACTGTACTTTAAGTTCTGTGCTAGAGTCACTGTGGTTGTGACAGGGCAATGAATAATTTTATTATCTGGAGCAGCAACCTCTTTCCAAGATATGTACAGATAAATAATTTATGTCTCAAGAAATGACTTATATTTCAATAATAAGTAACTGATGCATGCAGTGAACTAATTGCAGTTTTAAGACTTTAACAATAACAACATACTCCAGAAATATTAATAAAGTTCAAAAGACAAGTTTCATTTGATGTGACAATACGTTCATCACAGTTGAAAAAATAATTTTTAAATTATTTTGTATGAAACTATTATTAATCCTTCTGGTTTACAGATAAACCTAAACACTTGGAAATAACGCAACAAAGATGTGTCTGAATACCCCAATTAGCAGGTAACATAGTGGAAAACACAGTAAGACCAGCAATAATATCAGGTTTTGTATCTTGAGATAATATTACTGTAAATCATACTGCAGTCTAATTCCCAGAGATTGACAGCTGGTCTAAGATTAGGCAAAAGAATTACTTCCATTCATATGTACAAGAAGTAGTCACCAGTAAGTATCTTAAACTTTCATTATTATTTGGCAAGCAGATTTCCAGATTTTTGAAAGAATCCTTCTGAGTGTTATTACCAATGCAATGTTCCCATGAATTCAGTGAGACTACTTGTAAGGACTGGAGCTACCCAGGATAAGCAAACATAGAGAAATCTAGTTAATTTATAATTTGACAGCACTACTACTATTCTCTAGTATTTTTCTACAGTATTTTACCGCACACGGAAGGGAAGCTTCCTTTTTTCTGTGAATACATGTCCCAGTAGCAATGCTAAGTGCTCTGTATACACCTTCAACTGGATCAGAGTGGGAGGCAAAATAAAGCAGCATCTCAGTATAGTTCAGCAGAGCAGGGTCTTTTCTGGTATCCGCAAATAAACTGAAGAAAAACTATAAAGGGCAAAAATAGGCGAATTAATTTCTATAAGTGGAATTAAACAAAATACAAATCAAGGACTGCAGAGAAAAGGATGAAATACAGTAATTACTCCTAATAAGAGCTACTATACTTAAAAACATGTTGAGGCTGTACAAATTAAGGCTGTGATAAATCATATGTGTTAAGTAATTCAAGGAAATAGAAACTGAATTTCACAGAAAAGGGAGAAATTAATAAAACCTTGGGTCATGATAAATATGTTCAAAGCATTTTTTGTATTCAGATTATTATTAGCCCCCTCTTTCATGGAAAATTCTATTAGCTCAGATGCAGTGATCATTTGCCTCTCATTCTTTACAAAGCTGGTTGCTGTGTAGCAAAATTAATGTCATTCAATGAAGAACAGGAGTAATTAAGCCTTTCTGAGCAGATTGTGATTTAGAATACTCAAGGCTCATTCTTAGATTCCTTTCTACATTATTCTGAAGCACCACTTGACCTGAAAAAAAAATCAAAAAAATGCAGCACTTATTGAAAAAGAGACCCAAAAAACTCTGAAATGAGACCTCTCATGTTTGAATAGTGATCTCTTCAAAATACCTATATTTTCAGTTACCTTTATGAGGTATTTCAGCCTATCTAAAGGCACAGGTTCTTTGCAACTTTCTGTTATGCTTAGATCTTCATTTCCATTAAACCATAAACCAACCTGATTTAAAAAAAAAAAATAAAATTGTTTATTTTCACACATTGAAACAAGGTGGTCTTTATACTCTAACTGTTCAACAGAGAGCCTAATTTCTGGACTTACTCAGACTGAATTTATTATAAATATACAATGACATGAGAATAATTAAGTTGCTATTTGTACGTCATAACAGACACTTGAGAAATTACTGAAAATCAAGTAGGATAGAAGTGAATGTATGCTTTTGAAAAAAATGAAAATTGACTACGTAGTTGCAAGTCTGTGCTGCCGAAGAAGCAGAATATGATGTGGAGTTTCTATGCAAGTATAGGTGCAGGGAGAGACAACAGCTGAGGCAGCACAAATTCCCAGTGGAAGGTTACTCCTACTATTTGCAGTGAATATTCCTTGTCATTGTTTCTTGTAAAGACAGTAGGACCTCAAAACAATTGGCATAAATTGCTCAAAAAGAATACAACAAAGATTGCACCTAATCCATTAATTTGAAATTAGAGGGCTAAATGTTAAGTGTGACGATTTCTGTTCCTGTTGTCTCATAACTGCATATGCAAAAGTTCCAAACCACAATACTGTCAATAACACAAACTCTAGGACCTCACACACAAGAGATACACAAGCAATATGAATCTGCTGCAGACCAAACTCTTCAGAGCAATGCAGATGGTTGAACTGAGTCGCTTTGGACAGTCTCGGGATGTTTCCATAATGTTCTCTACAGCACCTATGCTTTATGCCTACCTATACAGTTTTCTTCTGAAAAAGGAGGTTCAGCTGTGAAGTCATATGTGTGTTCATGAACTTTTAAAGTTCTTTTCAGTCTTTAAGCAAGTGAGACTGTGGGTTCAGAATTATCACTCCCATGGAAGTTTGGAAGAACTAACAGGGAGTGTAGGTCTCCAAATAAATCAGTTGTTTATCGCATATTTTCTACCTTGTAATACTGAAGCAACGAAATTAACTGCTTGGTTATTATTTTATTTGAAATAGGATCCTGTGCAAAAAATGTACATTTTTGGTCTGCACATCTTGCAACTGTTAGCTTATTTGTAAACTCTCACACTTCAGTAAAACTTACAACAGTAGAAAAATAAATGCAGAAAGACCTGCACACTTTATGGGTTTTCTGGCTTTGCAGAGTTTGTTTCATGGAAAGTCTGTGGTGGGCAGGGATTGGCATGTGCTCCTAGAATTTTAAATTAATCAAAGAAGTTCTGAAAATGACAGACCTCTGGATTAACACAGCCTTTATTTTTTTTTTGTAAACCAACACTAGGTGATTGGAAAACAAATTACAATAGAGGTTCTATGAAATTTACTCAAAACAGTTTGATGATTATATTTAGTATCACCAAACAAACATAGAAACCAGCAAGACTGTAGAACTTCAGTGTATACATGCACACACATAGATATGTGTATCTATAGACACTTATATGTGCATATATATGATACTTACAGCTAGTATGGCCTATGAGAGTGAACCAGCAGTCATTCTAAGTATGATCAAAAACTGAAAACCCTTGCTGAACTATGTGACAATTCAAATAGAAGTTGTCTTCAGAGAAACAATCAAAGAATTTTATAATTTTTGATGTATTCCAGGTTTGAGAAAATTAATTATTGGAAAAAATCTAGAAATAACTCAATTAAAATGCAGCTGATGAGATGAAACTGAAATCCTTGTTTTTGCTTGGAGCAAATTATCTTATTCAGTGTAAAGTAACTTAATAGTCATCAAAGTGAACACAGAATGGTTTCTCTAAAGCAGAAAGGATTTTCACTTGAGATTAATTTATGGGAAAAAGGAAGTTTAATTATCCTGATTTGTGGAACTATGGACAAGATACATATTACGCCATCAATTTCCTGCAAACACTTTTCAGTAGAAAGCTCCCTCAAACCCAAAGCATTTAAAATTCAGACTGAACTTCTCAAAGTGAATAAACCAAACAGTGTATCATTCAACTCAGAGAATTTAACAAAAAAAAACTTGATTGAAAAGATAAAAGGATTATAACCTGCATGTAGTGTTCCTGTGTAACAAAGCCTGACCCGGTGACATCAACAGACTTGAAGCCATGCAGTGTTTTGAGGAGTTGTGTCACAGATGGCACCGGCCAAGGCTGTGCTGCTGCCAGCAAGAATCTGCGCCAGTCAGTAAGTTCTGAGTTCACTGTGAATTCACATGCCAGATTTTGTAACTATAAAACCAAAATAATAAATATTGTCAAATACGTGTGCATAAACATATTCTTTCAATATGCTATGTATCCTTAGGTCTTTTCCTGGATAGGCTAGACAAAGTTCTGCAGTGAGATTTCACATTTTGATAAAAGGCATGTAATAACTAAACAAAATAGGGGATGGGCCACTGTGTGTCAACTGGTATGTGCCGTTGGTATTCTCTAAATAAATACCCTACATAGGCATCTGTATCTAAACTGCCTATGAGATATCATCCCTTAGAACATGCTAACCCTGAACCATGCTCTGTCTTGTGGAAGTACCAAGAATAGAACTGACAATTTAGCAGCATGAGCCCAAAATCCTTGGTCCTTTGCCTTGGCCCTGTTACTCTTACAGGTGTCCACCACATGGCTTCTCTCTGCTCCAGCATTATTTTCAGTTGGAAGAAGGCTGTGGTAGAAAAGTTGCTTTTGCTTTGCAGCTTACTGCATGTGTCTTTGTACCAATGAAGTTGTCGCCTGTGTTCAGCAGAGGAGAATGCATGCAAAATCTCCTGACAGAGCATTGCAGAGGCTGTGTCTGAGAGGGGGACCCAAATCAGCCCAAGTCAGTATTGCCCTGTGGCATCTCTGCCTCACACCCCGACCTCCCTGTAAAGGGAAGTGTTTGGGTTGCTCCAGGGTGCAGTCTGAGAGGAAGCAATGTGTTCACGGGAAGATGGGCCTGGGGCAGCACAAAGTGAGACAATCTGGTGACATTGTGGATAGTATCTGTCCTAACATTGGCCAGAACAGCACTGCTTATTATTAACTGAAAATTTATTTGAGATTCTATTAAATCACACAGTGATGAAATGGTAAGTTCAGCCCAGAATACCTTGTGCAAAATAAATATATACCTTAGATTATGCTTTTTGAATTTCCTTTTGTAAGTTCGTTCTTGCTTCCACAATAAATTTAAAAGTCTTAGTCAAAAATGGTTCTTATAAGGAAAGAAAATTCTACTATTAAAATAAAGATAGGATTTATAAGTACTAAAAGTTCACAAATACAGAACATGGGATACATGCACATTTGGTCTATTAAAAAACAATATTTGACTGATAGCTTTCCTTGTATAATTAATTTCCTGTACTAAGATTAGGTTTTTATATAGCCAAGATGATGTATGTGACTAGTTTTCACTAAACTCACTGGAACTACACAACATTAAACTTTAACTTTAAAATGTTTTCCTCATGCAGTTAATCTGTGTGAAGAATACATGAATAAAGCTGTGAAATCATGTGAAATCCAATTAAAATCTTAATGTGAATCATGGTTTACTGTCAGAAATAGTTATCAAAATATGCAAAACAAGTAAATATTTCCATTCCATAGGCTTACCAGCAACATCTGAAGTAAAAACTAATTCAGTATGGAAGATCTGGAAACACTAAATTCTAAGATTTTGTGTTCCTAAATCTGATGGTGTCTTAAGAAGTGATATAATTTGAAAATTGTAATACAGTCCTGACAAAATTTCTGGTAGAGTGACTTCCATAATCCTTCCCTAGTGAAACAGAAGAATTTTAGGGAAAACCCGATCCTGTTCTATAACATTATAATCCTCATTTTATCATAATAAGGACAATACTGCATCTTCTACACAAACCAATACTCCAGTCAAAGAGAATATAGGAGTTAACTTACATCTGGAAGTGTTAAGTTCTTCCATGCATCAGGAAAGCAATTTATTCCAAGATTCAAATTAACCAAGCCACTAAGAGTTTCAATAAATAATTTCTTTGGTATGAAACCTAATAAAAAAGTCAATATAGAAATATGTTTAGCCTTCTAAATAGACTTCTTCTGTTAAAAAATAAAAATCTATTTTTTCATTTTAATGGCCACATGAGAAAGGTATTTATTTTCCTATTACGCACTACTGATAATGCTAGTATCTTCCAAACCAAATATAAAATCTTCTCATTTAAAATTAATCATGTGTGACCTATCTAATAGCAAAATTTCAAATAATTCGCTGCACTGCAGTTCTCCTCATACTTGTCCTGATCTGCATTAAGATCACTAATCCATCCTGACACAGTCTACACTGACAATTACTGAGCTCTCAACAGAAACCAATCACACAGAGTTCTGTGTATGGGATACCTACCAACCTTTTCTTCCACTCTGCTCTTTCTAATCAATCATAAATTTATCTTCACTCCTTAAAGCAAGTGTATGCTAGAGAGTAGGATGAAAAACTTGCACTGTTGAACTCTGAAACAAAATTTAACTGTTTGAAAAGCTTCTCAGAACTGATGTGTGGGAGTTAAAAATAGCTCCATTAATTTTATTTAAATTAAGTCCTAAGGAAAAAATAAATAAGTGCAGCAAACCCTATTTGTTTTTTAAGCAGGAATAGATTTGCTTATGAGCAAAGAGAAACTTCAAACTTCATGTATGGTATTAAAACACAGAATTATGTATAAAAAATTTTAACAGACAGATAGAAGTATTTTCTTTCAGAAATGGACTTTGCTGAGCCAGTTAGTGTTCACTGCAAAACAAAAACATTAGCAACAAAAAATGTAAAATATGTTTCAATTTTAGAGACAAAGTTGATTTGGTCAGGTTGTGATCAATTCCATGACATCAAAACAGGAGTTTTCAAACTACCTTTAAAAGCAAACCAATCAGTGAAATACTGGAAAGACTTACTTATTTTTTTCCTTTTTTCCAGTCAAACTTCTTGTCCTTTTGAAAAGGCATAGCTGTGCACATTCTACGGCTAAGACAATTTGTTTGAAGTGAAACAGTGAAGTAAAATTTAAGTTTATGAAAAAGGTATGTAGTAGGAATATAAAGAATGTGTTTGAATAGTAATTTCATCAAGTCATTTATTCAAAATCAAGTTGTTAATTTGAATGAATAGTCTGCATCTCTGTAGACCTGTTTACCTCCAGTCAGGAAAACCAGGATTAATGCCCTCAGCACATCTAATACAGAAGAGAAATCCTACACATATATAAGCTTGGAGAGAAGAGGACAAAAGTAGATTTGGGAAGCTCAAAGTCTGTTGGAAGAGGAAGAAGGAAGGGAGAAACACCTGGACTTGAAGCCTTAGTATCCTCCCACAAATTTCAGCATGAAAGCAAAAGCTGAGGAAAAAATACTTTCATCAGAACACTGGTAACAGTGTTCTGATGTGACATTTTGAAACTTTCTGAGATACCTACACTGAGAAAGAACATCTCCTAAAAATCATGTGATAAATCATGTGCTGTTTACTGAAGCACACTGGATTGCTAAAATAATAATTTTAAGGTAATCAGAAATTTGTTTTTTCATTAAAAGTTCAAGCCTCAAGAATCAGATACTTTCCATATGGCACAATGAAGCCTACATCATAGAAGCATCATTACTGGGACACTTCAAATAAGGTTCAATAAACCAGGTAACATTTTAGTGGTTCATGGAGAAAACAGGCTATCGTCCATGAAGGAGCCAATGAACAACAAAAAACAACAGGGAAAATTTTTACATCTTCTTTGCAGTCTCAGATTTTCTAGAGCTTTACCATGAAGAGCCTAGCTATGATAATTTTTATTTCATTTTTTGCTAAACATTTCCCTTCCACATTTGATCACTGGCAATATAACTAAGCTTTCTGTCACACTATCTTATATTTTAAACTGTTCAACTGCTACTATGATTTCCCTATATGACAATAAAAAATGTAGTTCCCGTATTTCTCAGGAGTTTCTGACTTCCTGAAATAAAATTTCATTTTGTTTTTATGCATCAAATTTTAAAAGGAGACTAATATTTTCATATCCCTTTTCGTGAGGCTACATGACTTCAGAAACACACACAAAAAGTATCTGAGGGACATGGAATTTAAAGAACTTGCATCAAAACTAATGTCTGAAATGGGATTAAAGGATTGCAATCTAAATCACTACTCACAATTTATATAAACCATATAATTGTTTATATTAACTGTAGAATTGCTGTTTTGCTGTAGGGCAATTTCCTTTACTTTACTACATTCTCCTGAAACATCTGATGAGGGACATTTCCAAAGTTAAAGTAGTTCAAAGTCTTCAAATGGACTGTGACTTAATTCCTCCTACCAACATACGTAGGAAGAATGAGGGAGCCTCTGAGCAACAGAGGAGATCTCTCATAAACATGGAAAACAAGATATGAAATACTTTCCTCACTGTGTTTTTAGATATTTTGTCTAGACTTTGTGGATTTGGGTATATATTACAGAGCACAGAACTGGTTTTGAGTATCTGATTATAATACCAAACAAGAGGTGACTCATCATTTCAGCTCAAGGGCTGTCAGTGCTTCATAATCACAGAGAGATGCTGAGAGTGGGCAGCTACACAGATGGTACCCAGAAAATACTGGTGTCTGCAAATGGTACTCTGCAAGCAGTGAAAGAAAATAATGTTCTCCAGGAAGGAAAAAGGAAAACAATTCGCAGAATTGGCTTTTTCCACTTAGCAAGACTCGTTTCAAAACAGGTATGCTCTTTACAAAATCCT
>VYXC01012088.1:157931-206224 GCA_013397175.1 Platysteira castanea | reverse complement strand
AAAGGACCCAAACCTTGTAAGTTTTAGTTGAATAATGTAGGAGACTGAATAGAAAATTAAGCATTTTTTTAATTAGAAGGAGAAGCAAGTATCTTGTAAAAAGAATCAGTATTCATAAAGATTTTGAAAAACTGGAGAGATGGTCAGGATCAGTAAGCTTCACCAGAAACAGATCAAAGTACTTTTTGGAAATAGACTGCACAAATTGATACATTTATTATATTGCAGATAAAACAATGTAGGAACAGACTTAAAGCACACTGGAAAACAGGATTAGAATTCAAAGTGAACTTTAAAAATTGGAGATAAAGTCTAGAATAAAAGGACACTACCCAATAAAGATAAATGTCAAGTGGCCCACTGGGCTGAAATAGTGAACTGAATAATATCACAACAGGAATCTTACTGCCAAAGTAAAATTTCTACAGAAAAGTCTCTAAGGATTATGGCAGATTACAATATCACCAGAAAGTACATGAGAAGTCATTGGAAATAATGATTTTTATTTTTTTTTCATACGTTAATTCTTCTGCTATAGAACGATTTTGGAATCTCTAGATCAAGAAGGATGTATGTAAACTAAAAACTGCCCAAAAGAAAGCAGCAAGAATCATCACAAGCTTAGAAAACATGAATTGAGAGGTGAGGTTGAAGGAATTCTGCTGGTTTAATGGATGAAAATGTTATGAGAAAACATGCCCCCTCCCCCCATCATGGAAGTGACTTCAGTGGTACAGATACAAACACATCATTTTTTTGGTTTTTCCTTCTTTTTTTGTTTTCACCTGTTGTACATCCTTGGGACACATTTTCAAACTTTTTCTAATATCAACATAGTTAAAAACCTCAGGGAAAAGAACCCTCTTGGTATTATGTGATTTAAGAGAAAACTCTTAGAATGAACAATTCTAATATGTAAGCCACATCTAATAAGGCACCCTATGAAATATATATCCTGTTGCTTATTAGGCAAACTATATCTGAACATTTTTCTTTTTTTGTGTGTGAGAAATCACAAGTTCAGATATTTTATATAATGCAGAGTACTGATCTCTTTTTCTGATCCCTATAGATTAACTCTCCTGGAGTGGACTAATACACTTTAATGAGGCATTCCTTCAAAACCTACTCCATTTCTGATACACTATTTATACCCAGAAGCACCATGAACATCTATGCAAAACACCAAAAAGAGACTGTATGTGTGTATATATGTTTGTGTGGTATAGCATAGCACAGTACAGAGCAGAGCTGTAGTATATAGGGTGTGGGGTACTGGTATCTTCTGCTATTATTACATTACGGTTTATATTGAAAGTAGAGTTTACCTTGATTTCGAAGAGGGTTAATTTAAAGGTGAATGATCTCATATTAATTTCTCCCAAACTGAAGATGTAGTACATCTTCATTTGCTGTTGGAGGAACTAATAAGGGTCTTAAATGATTTAATTTTAGCTGTCTTTTGATATAAATCACTGCTATTTCCTTGATGGTAGAAATATATTCTGCTGGTATGCTTTACCTCTTGAAATTATCAAGTAGAAAGGTGCATTTAGAATATTTAGAATATTTAGAATTCTGAAAACACATATTCTCTAAACCATACTCATTCTCAGCTCCTAGATTAAAAATCAAGATACAGAATTCTTATTGGAACCCTCACAAATATTCTTACAGGGAAATAAAAAGTAGTTCAAGCTGTGAAGTATATTAGTCATATCCCATCTGTAAGAGTTTTTGTTATGGGAAGACTAAAAATTAATAATCAGCATTGGAAAATAGGATCTGTTCTGCCTTTGCAGGGAAGTCTTCAGAATGACAAGTCTGAGAAAGGTCATGTTAAAGTTTATTTGGTTTGCACATTCTGTCAGGTTCTGTGGGGGGACAGGCAGATTTAGCAATAGCATGGTATTTTTTAAAAATATTTTCTACCCTACCCAGTGTTATGGAGTTCATGCTCTTCAACATCTGCCCAGCAGAACCTGTATCTGGTGAAGCAGAACTGGCAGCTTCCATGCAGGTAGCCCAGGCATGAACTTCACTATTCTGATGTGCGTTTATAAATTCAAGTTTGAAGTCATCAGTGCCAGAACAAAAATTATGAATATTTTCTCCCAAATCCACGTTATGTTTGCGACATGGTACACAAAACATTATTCCCCTTGCATCATCATATTTTAACCAGGAGTATTTCGTTAGCCATATTTTTGGAAACCGGTGATTCCTCTTTGTTTTCTGACGTTCCAAATCTTTCTTCTCTTTCCCTCTGTCAGCAACTTCTCTGTTGCTAGAAGAATTACTCTTGCTTTTAAATTGCTTCAGTGCTCTTATGGCTATAATTCAAAAAGAAACA
This sequence comes from Platysteira castanea, assembly GCA_013397175.1. Classification (NCBI taxonomy): domain Eukaryota; kingdom Metazoa; phylum Chordata; class Aves; order Passeriformes; genus Platysteira; species Platysteira castanea. The sequence continues at coordinate 203,871 of VYXC01012088.1, read as the reverse complement.
GCTAAATATAAAATAGTTTTTATTTGATAAAATATCAATTTTATGTTTTCTTTTTTTGGTCCATATTTATCTTGTTAATTTAGGACTAGACTGTGACTTGAAATGAACAGCCATGAAAGAGAAAAAGGAAAACAGATCTACTCTTAAATCATTTGAAGGCTACCCAAAGAAATGGTCGGTTTTGACTTTTGACTATCAGAAGTTTGTCAGTATGTAACCCGTGAAGTGCAGCAGCATCAATGCTATTTTTGAATCAGAGAAGAGCAAAGTTAGGAAGCAGAATTCAGAATGGTATTTAGGCAAAATGTCTCCAGAAAATACTGCTGAAATCAGAAACTTATTATAACGTCCATTATACCTGACACTGGCAGAAATGTTAACTTGGAGCAAGTCCGGAAATACATAATCAAAAACTTGACCCAGAATGCCTAAGATGCATACGTAGTAGCTGACAATGATTTTCTTCAAATGTATTTACCTGCAAATGATATTATTACTACTTTCAGAACTGCATAAGCATTCTTAATGAGCTGAGATCGTTCTCAACTTTTTCCAAGTTGTTTTCAAGATGGTCATTCCTGTATTTTGTAGGAGTAAATCCCATAAGTTGAAATTTTTGAAAATTTTATTTCTAGATCTCATTTATCTCCTACTTTCGGCCTGTAATTTAATGATTCTTTTAGTACACATTTGCCATAATTTTAGGAGTTTGAAAAGAAAACAATCAAATAAGCAAGACAAATTGCTTGCAGAATGGGGGCAGTAAAACTAGAAATCTATTTGTTCACTGGGAAATAATAAAAGTAACACCCTGCAAATGACCTAAAATCTGACTCTCCACCCTCCTTATTGTGATGTGTACATCAAGAAGCAAAATTAATGAGTACATTAAGCTAATCATAGAGAGAAATGCCATTTCTGGTGCTTTAAAAGGTCTTGAGAAAAAGATTTTTTGTATGCCACTCTTTCCTATTTTAGAAGAAGGAGCAAATTTTTCTATACCTACATATACTACACAATTTGTAAGAACTGTTTGTTCCCATTGTTGAAAAAAGTGACAGTTTGTTCCATTCTATTCTAAGCATCCTGAAAGGCCATAATATTAATAAAAGAAGTTAGGAACATGCAGTTTAAATACATTTCCAGTATGCATGATGCTTGTAAAGAACTTAAAATCTGAGGTTGCAGCTGTGGTCCACACGGATAGCAAAACGAACTGTCACAGGAGTTTTTTTTGACATGTGCCCAGGTACCAAACCCCGAACTGAAAAGAGGAAGAGAAATATTATTAAAACACAGTAGAGATTAAAAATCTTCATAAGGCAGACACAAAACCACAAGGTAAGGTGAAAAAGAGGTGGAGGGCTGGATAACTGGACTGGCAACTTGAGAAGTAAAAAGGGTATAAGGGACAAAAATATTTAAACACCTCTACAGTGACTACTGCTTCTTTAGGCATCCAGAAACCTGTGAAAATTTGCTGGTGATTAGAGAAATAGGTATTGGAGTAGACCTGTGATCCACTATCAGTGATAATATTCCCTGTAAAATGGGCTGTTGCAGTGGAGTTCTTCTGCAACCCTCCCAAAGACAAGGGCAGGGCCTGTGGAAAGAATCAGGGAAGGGTTTTTTGCATAGATGTTTCAAAGATGTTTATTTCCAGACCACATGGCTGCAAGCCTGGTAGCAAAGACTGAAGAATCATGGGAAAACCAAAGAGTTCTCAGGGTGGGGGGAACATAAAAGGCCAGTGGGGTAACAGGACTTGGGTACATTAGCTTCAGAGAGCAGGGAAACCCCGTGTCCAGGCCATGCTTCCATCCCAGGGCCCATTCTTCCCAGGGGGAGGCGGGGGAGCCCCTACACCTCACCCTTCTGTTTTTATTACGAAGGTTTTTCTCAAGGGTTTTAAAGCTTAACATTTGAAACAACTGAACAAACATAAAATGACAAGAACAATTTCAAAAGAATGCAAGCCACCCTCTTGAGTCCCACAAAGCCCAAACAGATAATTTCTGGAGCATTCCAGAGCTGGCAGGAGAGAGACAAAAGCTCTCTGAGCACACTTCATGGGGAAACGGAGTCAGGAGAGAGTCTCTTTCATCTGTGCCTGTTGGCACTCCAAACAACGATAGTTAGNAAAATTTCCCCATTTCCCACACTGCAAAGGTACTTATTTGGGTTATTTTTTATAATTGCAGTTTGATGAATGAACACATCTTCTTTGGTGTCACTTCTGATAACAAACCCATAATGCTGCTTCATGTTAAACCATTTTAAAATCCCCAAAACTTTAGCCACGATAATTTTTTCTTTTCCCCATGCTGTTGTTGTTTTTCGCCCTACCGCGCTGCTGCTTCCAGTTCTGCTTTTGCCCACGCGCCTTGCAAGTGCTTCCGCCGCCGCTCCTGCAGCAGGGACTCCCCACTGGCCATGGCGCCGCCGCTGCCAGCACTGCGGTCACCGTCCTTCTCTGGGCACATCTCCCATGGCCGCCATCTGCCTGCTCGGTCACTGCCTTTATGTGCCGCGCCTCTGCTGCTTTGCCCAGAGCCGCCGGCTTTTGCACTGCCATAGCAAGCTCTGGTTTTCTCGCTCAGAACCGCCAGGACTGCATTACCGTAGCAACCGCCGTTTTTTTCGCTCCGAGCCGCTGGGATGGTTCCGTGCGCCATCCTGCCTGCCTGCAGGAGCCACCTTGCCGCTGCACGTAATGTGCTTGGGGCATGGGGCCGTGCTCGCGCAGTGGGGGTGGAGTCCACGGCAAGACATGCACTGCCGAGGGATTTGGGCACGTTCAGGTTGGCCACGTGGTCATGGTCGCAGCCATTGTCTGCCGCCAGGGTAAGAACGGGACCCAGCACATGATTTTCAAGGACTACCATAATCATATAATAATCACAGAAATATTCTTCCATTGGCACATGTTGCGATGGAGACATTTACTCTGTCCAAACATCCCCCCAAAAGTTTTCCGTGAGAATNCCACGAAACACAGAAAAAGTTTTTAAATAGCCATACAAAAAGTGTCTCAGGTCTTTTTTAGCCTGAATAAAGCTAAAATTTACATATTGCTTTTCAAGAATCTTTTCAAGTTTAAGATCAATTTCCTTTTGTGGCTTAGATAGCCATAATTCTTCCCATGGTTCCTCTGTAGTCTGAGAGGGAACAGCAGAGCAAAGGCAAGGAGAACTTTTATTCACCAAGTTCCTGTAGATTTTTCAGAATCTTCGCTTTCCTCTTAAACTATCTTCAGGGGATGATTGCTAGCATTGCCCGCATTCTCCATCATTTGTTGCAGTGGGGTTCTTCTGCAACCCGCCCAAAGACAATGGGGGGGCCCGTGGAAAGAATCAGGGAAGGGTCTTTTGCGTAGATGTTTCAGAGATGTTTATTTCCAGACCGCATGGCTGCAAGCCTGGTAGCAAAGACTGAAGAATCATGGGAAAACCAAAGAGTTCTCAGGGTGGGGGGAACATAAAAGGCCAGTGGGGTAACAGGACTTGGGTACATTAGCTTCAGGGAGCAGGGAAACCCCGTGTCCAGGCCATACTTCCATCCCAGGGCCCATTCTTCCCAGGGGAAGGTGGGGGAGCCCCCAAAATGGGCCTTTAGTGTTGCCAACATTTTTTCAGTTCACATGGAGAAATTGGGAACATAGGAAAAGGTGGGATCTGTGTCAGTGGTACCATGGAAAGAAGAGAGGATACAAAAGGATGCCAGCCTGTACTACTTATGAAGCAACTTCACATAAAGTTTATTATCAAATGAAATCAAGAAGAAAACGAATGTAGGAAAAGTTACACTAGGTAGGATTGTTTTTCATTAAAATCTGCTTAAAAGGCAGTATCATTCCCTGATACACATGGTGACTGACCAGCCTTTACATGTTTCAATAAGAAGTGCAGAAACTTCATAAACAAATGCAAAAATATTAATTAGTGAAGAAATTAAGACTATGACCACTAGTTAAACTGAAAACAGAAAAAAATAAACATTTTACAAGGAGCATTATGAATGACAGCAGCATAAGTTTATGTTCCACCCTGTGAACCAGGACTGTGACATTTCAAACAGAACCTCTTACTATTAAAGAAAGAGCAATCACCATGCCTTAGTGATATACAAAGAGACTATTTCTTAATGATATACCAGTCAGTACAGTATTTTCTATAGGCACTGTATAAAAATATCTCCATAAACTAATGAAGTATTAAATCTCTATTAAAGATTCTGATTTTAAATTTACACAGGCAACAAAATATGAAGAGATTGTAAACTTATACTACAGATGAGGATTATGTTAACAGTTATTATTGTCATCAAATTTTACCAAAACATTTGAACAGATTCACATTCCCTTCTATTTTCACTGAGAAAAATGTTTCCATAGCAATTCCTGACTAGAGGTTTGGATAATGATCCATTGCAAATTACACACCAGAATCTGCAGCAATTTTACAAGGACGAATGAGTGAAATAAACCCTGAGGCTGAATTATATTCTTTAACTTTAGGAGTCTAAGAGGTAGTAATATGGGATATTTCTACTCTTGGATGAAAAAGATGGGAGTCTCAACAATGTGATTCTTTTCATTCACATTGTTGATAGACTCATCACTCTCTACAGGTCAATTTCACTGTAAATAGTTACATAATTTATTCATTAATTATTACTGGTGCTGCTATATGTCCGATCTTCATTAAGTAGCAAGAATTGGGATTTTAAACTTATAATCACCAAGAGTTAAGGTACTTTTGTTGCTGCACATATGCAGTGATGGGAGAGGTCCTCTGTCATGCTGACTGAAATTTTAAAATTTTATATATATATGTGTATATATATATATANAAACATATATAAACATGTTAAATATGTTTCACAAATTTCTAAACTTAAAGAACATACATGATTTAGTAAGAGACATAACAGGAGGTCTAAATGAAACTACTGGTAGAATTACTAAGTTTTTACCTAGTAACAAATTCTTCCTCTGTCCACAAACTTACAAACTTTCTTATTTTCAAGTTTCGAAAACCACATTGAAGATAAATAGTCTTTAAAAGACATAAGTTAGAGATGATGAAACTATTCCTATGCTCTCACATGGACCTCCATCTCCATTTGCATCCAAGTCAGGCAATTACTATTCTAAAACCTTGAATCGTTTCTACAAAAGTGCTTGGGGAAAGAAAGCATAACCTATAGACATTATCCAGGGTAAGCAACTCTGACTCAACAAAATACATTATTAAAAAGGTAACATTTCAGCTGAACTACACGTACACTTTAATATACCTGTCTGCTCAAAATCTACCAATTGTAAAATTCAATTGAAAAGTCCACAATTTGAAAATAAACTGCAATGCAAGATGGTAATAGGTTGTCCCTTATGTTTACATTTTAGCAGACTATTTAACAGTTTTAAAAATAAGTATTTTAAACATTTTTTTGGTTATTGGATATAAAACTTTTTTGAACCTGATTGATGTCTATCCTATCTAATTATAGAATCATTTCTATAATTAAACTGGAATGGTTCATAAGGATCATGACTGTGAAAAAGAAAACAAAATTTTAAATTCTCTTGTGAGATTCAGTCATAAGAAGGAGAACAAATCTGTGATAGAATCTGCTTTGATCTGCTTGGTAATGCAAAACCACACCTAAACTGCATTCTCTGAAGTAGCTTTAGAAGAAAATTGAGACATTCCATATTTGTGCTAATTGAAATGACAAGAGATGTGGTCACAGAAGATCATAGTGCTGAAGGGAACCAAGGGGGATGAGATCTAATAATTAATTTAATTTTGTTGATAAGAAAAGCACTCATTCAAGAAGACTGTAAGAGAGAAAATAAAAAAAGTAAATGTTATTAGCTCCATTTAAGACTTTTCGCAGCTCTTCCTATGAAAAAGCACTCCCAAGGTAATATATTAGAGCACTGTTAACAACCTGATCAAAGAGTTAGTGAAATTAATTAGTGGAGACTCATGTTGACTTTAGGCAACAGCACTTGGGATAATAATAAAACAAAAAATAAATTTCTTTCTTAAATGAAGGACTGTCAGGAGGTAGGAAGGTCCAGCACAGGCTGGTTTTTTGTCCGTCTGTGCTTAGAATGAAGAGTAATGTGCTTCCATGGAGAACCAAGTTGTGCAGGACAGCACAAAGTTGTCTGTGAAGAACTGTCAGTTCTTTAAAACTTTAGATTCCTAGGAAACACAAAACTGATTCATAGGAATTCTTCCACAAATATCAAACATTTTTTAAGTATACTGGCACTCCCACTTTTAGCTTTAATTTTGGCAATTTGTTGAACATATCTTGAAAAGACTTCCTTCTGACATTTACCAAATATCTTGAGAGAAACATGTTTACATGTTAATTTCTTCTGCTTTAATCACCGCTCCACTGTTACTCTTTGTGTGCTTGCCTTTCTAAGTAAAAATCTGCTTCTTGTAATTTTCATGATGCTTTAGAAAAGCCTAATATCCAATTTTCAGAACAACTTTAGGAAATTTATTATTCACTACTACTTCTATTCTACTACAAGGAGATTGGTAGATTTATTCTATTTAAACTTGCCCAATAGCCTATGCCCCATGTGCTTGCTTATGTGGATTTCCACTATGAATGCTGAGAGATCTGCTGGGGTGAGTAAGAATAATAATAAGATGTTTGGCAGAAAATCTAGATCTGTTTGGAGGTTCTCCAAGGTAGGGATTTCTTTGTTACTTCTTGATATCTCCTTTAGAGATGCCGTTCAACAATTTTACTGCTGCTGTGCTGGGTGCTTTAGTGTTTTTCCCTCTTTGTTCAGTGAGAGACTAACTACTGAGATGTGTATTGTCTGTTGACCATTCTATTGAACAAGGGGGGACAGAAGGCTATGAAAAATTTTCCTGGTGTTTTAGGAAAGAAAGGAGTCTATAATGAAGGGAAGTGGTTGCCTAGGATGTGCTTTATGCTGTCTTAAAACGTGTAAGAGAATGGGAGGAAGTATTTTAAAGGTGACTTGCACAGCTTGTGCTTTCCATCCTAATCCAGCTATCCAAAATAGGTAAGCATCTTAACTTAATAGTCACCAAACAGAAGACAAATGCATGGGCTTTGGGACCTTATTTTAAACATTTCCATTGTCTCAGAAAACAAGCAACAGCATCCTCTTACTGTCTCGTGACTGGTAAGCCAAGAAATTTCCTTTTTTTGGATAGTCATGCAAACCATGTTGGGTCATTTTAGGGAATATAATACTATCAAAAAGGAAATATTGTAGAATGATGAAGAATCAAGTTGTTTTCTTGCTAATTATTACACATTTACAAAGAAAATTATTGTTCTATCTTAAAAACGTCAAGATTATTAAAGTTTGTAATAAACAAATTCTTTTCGTTTTAAATATCTTAATGATGAACGATCTAAAACCAAAAAAACCCTTTTAAGTGGAAGTACCAATCAAACTGGTATCCGTGTTTCACTTCTATGGCACTGTAAATGATTACAAACATACAGATTTTTAGTTCCATATGCCATTATATATGCAATACTATCTGCAGAATATGTCTCTACGGAAGATTTTGAAATGCTTACAGACACATCCTCATTCCTACACCAGAGATAAGATGATACGCATCTCTCTAAGGGAAAACTGTAAACATATTTCTGCCTAAAATGGTTTTATAGGCAAAATAAAATTGGAATTGCTCTATAAATATACATGAAAAGCATTTCCAAATAAAGAATTAAACTCAACTTCATTGTGCCTTTGTGGCCTTATTACACTGGAAGAGTTAGATCTTAAATTGTAAGCATTTTTTTATACATTGTATTTCACAATCTTAGTGGCAATAATACTAAAATTATAATTATAGTATGGAACACTGGTAATGAAACACTCTGCAAATACATGTGTAACTACTTTCCATCTCAGTTTAAAACTGCCTTACCTAAATTACTTCATAACATTTATACAGTGTCAGGAAGTTTTGCAAGTAAGTCCTTTAGGCATCCTAAACCTTAGGTTCCCATAATTAGAGTGTAGACATACCATAAATGCATGTTTAAAGGTAAAAAAGAAATTACATATCTGAGTTAATGCTTGCAAATCATCCAAACAACAGGCACACACTGACTTCAAGAATAGAATGGTTAATAGTTGTAATAGACCCTATATAACAGTTTCATGAAAATACTGATAATTTTTAAATTGTGTTTTAAAATAATATAGCCTGAGTGTTCACTGAGCTCTCAATTAGTAAACAAGTTAAAGATTTGCATCTTTAAGCAAAGCAAGCATGATGCATACTGTACTAAAAATCTATTACAGAGATACTTGTCAGAGGAATACTAAACATGTAGTCTTAATTATAAAAAGCCCATAGCAAAGCCTTTAAAAGCTTCTAAGTGGTCTATTATTTCACATTTTCAATATTCTCCACTACAACTCTGGTTTTCTATGTAGCAGGATCCTTACTGTAGTACAATCTTTAACAATATAGATAGCTAATGTTTAGCAGTTCCCAGTTACTCTACATTTTAAGTAGGTAACCAACAGTCCCTTGGGAGTTAAAAGGAAAAAAATTTCTTACCTTTAGGTGCCAGCTGTAGAAACTGCTTATGAAGTGTAGTAAGCTGTGAAATCGTTAGAGTATTGCTTCCAGAGGTCTCTATGCGCTGAAATTCTGGTGGAGGAACAGGGTCAGGAAGAGGGTCAGGAACCATTTTTACATCGCTATTGATGAAGAAGTCTGCTTCTTCTAAAGTCATTTCATATTGGATTCTGCTAGAACTCTCAATATGATGTCGTGCAACCTCTATCAGCTTTTCAACACTGAAAGTGTAAATGCAGAAACCCATGAGTATTTATAATACACAATGTTAATAACATAGCTTTAAATTTTAATTTGCTTATGCTTTTAAAGCTTTCCTAACGTAAGAATTAATAAATCCTCTGTGAGAATCCTGAATACCAAAATCATTATGAAGTCTACTTTTCCACTGGCTGCAACAAATCTTTTGACTGTAGTCAGAAATTTATATAAAGTCAGATCTAAGACACAGAAGAGACTTGATGGAAAAACATGAAAGTACTTTCTAGGTTTGCATAATTGAGGGACATATGAACTCCTGTTTCAAGTGCAGTGAGTACAATTTATACAGGGAAGTACATCAGCTGTCCATAGTGTTCAACTAGACATAGCTTTGGCTTGGAGTGTCGGGTTAAAGGTTATGATATTCTGTAAATACTGTGTCTTTGTTAGCACTCGTCAAGAGAGCAAAAAACACTGGTTGGAAGGAAGAGGCTTTGCCTATTCAAGCTATTGCCCATTAAAGCCTTCACATTCCCCATGTATGTCTTTCTTCTTGGTCATGCCCTGACATGGATCAAGTAGCACTGTCCCAGATATGATTCAAGAGTTAGTATAGGCCAGACTTGCATAGGACAAAGTGACCCCTTTCCTTTAAAGAGGAAAAGCCCTTTTAAAATAAGGACATCGGTCATTCTATGCCAGATAGTCTAATGTGCTATAGTGATCCCAAGCACATTTTATTTACTAGGACAGAAGAATTGTGAAGAACTCTTTTTTTAATAGTCCTTGATATATAAAATTTTGGGAAATGTAATATATGGTGGTAAGAACAATAGTTAGAATTTTCCAGTGCTTGTAAAAAACAGGAAAGAAAATAATCCCACACTCCAAAGTGACAGAAGCTACTGAAATGATACAGTGCTTTCTACTAAATGGAATAACTAATTGTCTGCTCATTAATCTGCTAAACCTGTAGTCTGGAAAAATAGCATAGCATGGTAACTACCTTTACAGCTACAAGCAGAGCTTTTTAATCAGCCAAGAAGTGAGTTATTAGCATTCAGGATTTTAACATAAAACTAAATGAAATTATTATTTTCTACATTTTTTTCCAAATTACTTCTGTCTATGTAAACAACTATATTTACCACTACAGTCTAGGTTAAAAAAAAAGAAAGAAAAAATCCTGTTTAAAATTGATATACATTACCATGATATTTCCCCCAAGAAGGTGGATCCAAGCCATTTTTCCATATCTATATAAGCTTCTTCTGCTTTACATTTTAGATCTTCAAGAAATGCTAAAGCTTTTTCTTTTATAAGTTCCAGTCGAGATTTTGTGGCTGCCTCTGTTTAAACGGTAAAATCATAATGAATAATATTTATAAAATGTGAGGCATGCTCTCAGTCTAAACACCTAAAGTTCAGCATATTTAACTGTTTTTAGCTAAAAGTACCTTAGAGGATACTTGGTGCCTGGCTAGTCATCTTTCTGTAGTACAGTTAAGGCTGCTTTAATTGTGGCTTCTCTACATGCATGTAGCTGCTATCAGGATGTTACAGAGGTAAGTGTATGACAATTTTTGTCTCCCTGTATTTTCAGAAGTAGGTACTGCACAGACCACTGATAAAGCTGCTCTCTTAAGACTAACAGAATAAAAGGCAAGGTACATTGATGCAACAGGGAAACTAAATATGAAATCAATGTTAAAAACTTAGCAACAATACACAACTAGTGCCTTTGCTAGACTCAGTGTATCTGTATAATGAAAATCAGAAATTACCAAAAGGTAACTGGATAACAAAGCTGCAAGCAAAACGATGATTCTCAAATACCAGCTATGTGCCTATGCAAATAGGAAACAGAGGTCAATATGTTCAGCTTTCCTATGTTCTTGGCTTTTTTTCTTAAATATAGGATGAAAATGAAGTAATGTCAAGGGAAAAAAAACACGTTAATGAATCACTAAAATTCATCTTCAGGCTATTAGGATTTTCAAAGTTATTACTGTTCTTCTCATTACCCCAAAATCTTAGAATATTTATTCCTGAACTGCTCTTGTATTAAACCATGTTGAAAACTACAGGTGTACAAGGTGTACAAACTTTTGGCCTGACTGGATCTAAAGAAGCCTTATGAGTTTGTGGTTTGTTCAGTAACTGCTGTCTGCCCTCCATCTTTCATAATAAAGTACTATGCAATAGTTAGCCCACCAAAGAGCTACTGTATTATGATGGGCTTGCCAACTGTTGCCAAATAGAATGTATAAAAACTGAGTTCTATCTTCCCTTTAGTGACAAAACAGTCTTTCGTTTAGTCTAAACCTATCTCAAAGTGTTTTTTTCAAATAATTTTCAGTTTGGGACTTCCTTTTTTCAGAAATCTACTTGTGGCTGAAATGAACCATTTGGTTTGGAAGTTACTGGATAAGACAAAGAGACAGAATGACTGAACAATATGTAGGTTTTGGAAGAGTCTGTCCAGAAAGCAGCTTGGAAGAGCAAACAAAATCTACATCCTGCTGCTTGAATCCCATATTGCTTGATGAGGAGGGAATCAGAGAAAAACATCAATGAAATATAAAACTGCCAACAAATTCTTTCCCAGAACAAAACATTTCAAATACTGAATCCAATTCAATTAAATATTGAAGTGTGAGTAACAATATTTTCTCTCAGTATGAATATTTGCTTAGTCATGACAAATTAAATTAGATGAAATGAAACAGAAGACAAAAGGAATGAAAATCACATTACTACCTGAAGTATATTTTCCACAGAATCACTGATGATTACCACACTAAAAAATTTCCTGATTTCTCCAGACACAACTCTCTCTCCTCCTTTTTCTTTCTTATCCATCAATTTTCCCTAGAGTTTCTGGTTAGTATTGACTAGCACACTAATCAAATTAGGAATAACAATCATCTTCCAATATAATAACCAAATAATAACACACCTTCATGTTTCAAGGCACTGAAATATTCTTGCTTTATTTTAAGTGCCAGTTCTTGTTTCCTTAATTCTTCTGGGTCTACAGGAACTGGACTGGTTTTTGCTCCTGCAGGAAAACAGACTTCTCAGTCTTTGGACTTTGCTTGTAAATTTGTGTATCATGAAAAATTACACTTTCCACCTTACTTGGTGTGACCATTTATGAGAATGCAGAGGTGGATACTCAGCTGTCAAATGTGATTTACATCTGAAAGCCATGCTAAGGTTAACACTGCATAAAAATACCCCAGCACATACAACCATATTAAAGTTGGTTAAATAACATCGGAAAATGTATTTCTGAATGGAAAATCATGACTGAATAAGTGTGCCTCTTGTTTGATCCTAGATGGTCAGAATGTCCTGTTTGACCTTAGTATCTACCAATTTATCACGACCAGAACATAAAGAAATATCTTTTGAATAGTATTAATTTCTTCTGGAATAAATTCAAGTTAAAAAAACTAAATGAAAATGTCATGATAGTAGTTACCATCAAAGCAGTGAAAAGAACTATGCTACTAAAAAAAAAAANAAAAAAAGAAGAAGAAAAAGAAAAAAAAGAAATCTGTTATTTCACGTCTCTTCAAACCTGCATTTCCACCTTGTTTTGACTTACTTACCTATGAACTGGTATTTTAAAGATATTTTATCATGTTTTTAGAGATTACATGGGATTCTGTAGCCACACCACTTTGACTATTACTCAAAAATATTAAAATATTTCTAATTGCTTTATCCTAGAAGAAGAGCAGATGGAAATGTTACAGAAAAAAAAAGAATGACATCTGCATGATACATAAGGTCAACATAAAAAAAATGTTCAATTCTAGAAGTGATAAAACTACATGTGATAAGTTGTATCACTCTGCTACTAGCCCACAGCTCTGTCCTAGGGAGTTCTTCTGTTACAGGAACACTACAGTAACACTGCATTTGAAATTAAATCAAAGTCAATACATCAGCTACAAATCCATCAGTTAAAACTTCATCTTCTACTGGGAAGAATGCACAGCTGAGTTCTAGCTGAAGTTCTGGTTTTGTGATTTCAGGTAACTCACCTTGTACCAGGTCTGAAAAAAAATTTGGTTGCAAGAAGCAATCCACAAACTCCAAACTAGCTACTTAGCATACAACAGCTGCTGATTTTTTATCACGAAAATTTTCTAGAAGTCTGAAAATCTGCTACTCTCTCAGCTGAATTGAGACGCTAAACTAAGCCTAAGGCTCCCTGGGGCTCACAACTGGCTAAGTATTCGCAAGGCTATTTTTTTATTCACTCTATAGGGACAGAAATAACCAGAGAGAGAACTGAGCACAGTACAAATAAAACATCTGTCAAAGAAAAAAGGTCAACTGTGTTACGCACAATAACTCTGCAGTTACAGCTTTCTCATTTGGAAATAGAGTACCTGAATTTCAGGCTACTCTACACCCACCACAAGGCTTGAACCTCTCTTGCTATATAGAATGTCTTAACAAAAGATACAAAGATTTAGGCTACAGGCCTCACTTCCTAATGAAGTTATGACATATTGCAGACAAAAGGTGAAAATTATATAAACTACTACCTGCACAAGGAAATAGTTGTGAGCAAATATATAAACAGCCTTGTATGACACAGTCTCTCCCAGCACACTGCCTGTTTTTCTCTCTTGCAAATAAATTTTGTATTTTCACCTGGTGGGACAGGTTCTTGCCAGGCCTATGTGCAAGACCTACCTCAACAGGAGTCTGCTCTTTTTTAGGACTTAGCTGTCAATTTAGGCAGAATTTAACAGAATTTTATTTAATTTGATAAACTAGTTCTAGCTGTTCCATTCCAATACTGAATATGAAGAAAAAATAATATTTACTTTCAATTTATAATATTTATTTCTACATATAATAACTACACATGTTTAAATAAATGCAATTGCCATTCAAATGCCTTTTACCTCCTTTATCACTACCAGCTTTTCATACTGATGTCACATTTGACATTTTAAAAGAGAAATTAAATCCAAATTAAATGTCTTGGATTACTCATATCTGAATTACTCATATATTTACATTTCAGTAATTTCAAGCACTGCTAAAACAAAGTCTGCATTTTAAATACCTTTTTTTTTAGTAGGTGATTTGGCAGATGTCTTTTTGGTGCCTTTGGTATCTTTCCCAGCTGCTTTGTCTGGTTTTTTCTGTGCAGCTTTCAAAGCCTTCGGTTTTAGCTGACGTTCTTTTTCTTCCTCCATTTCTCTAGACTCTATTTCAGCTGTTACCTTGACACCACAGTCACACATAGTACAGTACATAGTATCAGCTCTGTGCAACTACTGTTTTAAATAGCCTGTACTTGCTGAAAGTACTTGATGAGAAGTAGACACATTAAAAAAATAAATAGATTAAATAGATATAATAGATTAAATTTTGATCATTTATCAAAAATGAAGTTATGCAGCAAAAACACAGGACAGACAAATTTGGTTAATTGTTGCAGCCATTGCCTCTGCTTGAGGAAAATGGTAGAAATGCAAGAATCAACAGTATACAAAGCAAGCCTGGAGTTACATGGTAAGGGTGCAGATGATCAAAGAGAAAACAAAATTTTAACCTAGAAACCAACCATCTGAAAAGCTCCCCTAATTTACTTTTAGCTATATAGAAAAAGGAATGTGACCATAGGCTCTGAACTTGTGAAAGGTTTGAGCAAACACTACATCACAGGATTAAACTTGTCCATCTTCTCACATTTCTACTGAGGGACAAGAGAAGAATTCTTCTTCAAAGAAGATATATAGAGGCAACATTTGAAATATCTCTCTCAGTAATTGCATGAAAGGCTCAGTTATAAATATGGAGGTACTGAAAATACACAGATTCCAATATTTTCCTCACAGAACTACAAACATATTCAATGGAAGTATCAGTGGGGGAGCAAGACACATGAAACTGAGATACACAGGGCAAAGATGATTTGTTTAATCTGCCTACTGAATGGGGGGCTTTGACTGTACAATCCAGAAATGTATGAGTAAAAAAAAATTCCTTACCATATCAGATACTGCTGCTACTGCTGTTTGCCATGTATCAATAACAAGATTTTCATCATTCCTGCAAGTGGCCACTCCATTTTGTGAATTCTTATCCTTAGAACGCTCCTGTGGAGTTCCACTGCTTCTTGATTCGGTATTACTCGGTGAAGGCAGTTTCCAAGAAACTAAAGGAATCCTCAAAAATAGAACATAAGGAATAATTCACATGCCCCTTCATAAAAAGTGTTAATAACTACATTGGAGAATATGCTGAAAGAATGAAAATGTTATTTTCAAAATTTGCAAGAGAAAAAAAAAGGGAGGAACTTTCCGTATGACCAAAGTGACAATGTGTGTGTATGGCAAGAAAAAGTGTCCAGTTTAACTGTAACTAAGAATAATAACAGATGGATAAAACTACATCAAATGACTGTGTAATATGCTGATGAATTCCATATGGGTTAGACACAGTTTCATTATTCAGATAATTTCTAAATGCACTATAATTAAGTTTAAAAAGCAGTTGGTATTACTGATGGCATTTTCTAGATTGTGAATGTATCGGTGGTATCCTTTATCTTTTAATATGGCATTCAGTTTGGTTCATCTTTGTAGGTTGCTTTGATTTACATTTGTTATTACATAACAATTAATTATATTTATATTTACACTTAGTTTATAACATTTAATTATATTTATTTGCTCAAATTTTAAACCTGCTAATGTTCCACAACAATACTTTAACTTACTTACGTGAGGATTGTGCTGTAAACTACCAGCAACATAGAGGAAAGTAGGAAACATTTGTATAATAGTAGATTTCCTTCTAAGGCAGCTTTTTAAGTGTTTTGCAATTCAGAGACACATTAATGAATATGATACAGGTATATAAGTAAAAAATGAGGGATAAATGTAACCTCTAAAATTATTTAAGATTCATCATTTGACTATAACCCTTGGTTAAAAAATTCTTATTTCTCCATCCTTTGATATATACACACACATAATTCCACATACACCAGAAATCTATCAGTGCATTGTATTTGTTAGTATTTGTATGATTTTATAATGTATTTCTACCTTCTTGATTCCTCTTGATCTTCCTTCTGGTCTCCATTAATAATATCTAACAATGGGATTCTAGTAAAATCTGGAGTGTCTTCTGTTGGGATTTTTCCTTCCATTGCCCTATAATATTCATGAAGAAGACTCTTTGTATCTTGGAAACGATCCAGTTCAGCCTCAAGAAGAAAGGACAAAGAGACTGCAATTCAACATGGGGCAGAACAAATTTTTGTTATCACACGTTAGCAGAAGCAATTCTAAATCCTAAGATTTTGAAGGAAAGCAAGAAACACAGCCATATTTGTTTTAAAATTTATAGTATACTGAATGCATACTTCTACTTGCGTCTATAATGTAATCACAGTGCCATTTCTAAGGAGTAATAAGAATCTTAATTGTTAAAATAGGAAAAACTATTTACAATAAATAATGTTCAATGCATTAAACTTAATTACAATATATTTTGATGTATATGTATTTCTATAGTAGCAAGTATGCTAGTGTCAACAAATTACATGGATCTTCTTGTTCAACAGAAATAAAACCTTAAAAGCATAAAATAAAAAGGGTTATGGATGGAGAAAATTTTTAAAGTCATACAGTTTTTCTGGACCTAAGTCATCAACAAACTTTAAACACCTAAGTGTCTTGAGGATCTTTTTGTGTGAATCATCTCCGGAGAAATCAAGTAAGATTCAAAAAACATTTAACACCTGTCATGTTTTGATTTATTGATACAGTATGGTGTTAGTTTCTAACTGACAAAACAGTACTAAATATTCATGGGAAAATGCACAAAACCACATTCACAAAACAAAGGATAAAACTTTTGTGGTGTAAACCAGCATTTATCCATAAGTTAAGGAGGAAATATCTTCTAGTATAACTGTGTACACAGAAAGAAGGAATGAAATCTGATAAACGGCATTTATAAAAATCTACATGTTTACACAGTTACAGAGACACCTGGGGAATATATGTAACTTCCAACAGAAAAACCCACAAATGGAGAACTCAATACCAAAGAAACCTATTTTTGGCTACTCATAAAAAGGTCATTACGTAAAGCTATAGTTATTGTATTTTTAGTTCTGTAGTTTTAGGGTTAATAATTAATTTATTTGGGGGAATAATAAAGTAAAGCAAGTAGTAATATTTTCTATCAAATTTTCCTTTATGAAAACAAAAGCTTATATATGGTTAATACATGTTAGTAATTTTAAACAGTTATTGTGCATATACACACCAGACAGATCAAATTAGACTCATAGTGAATCTCCTCTGAACTCCATCAAACATGCCCATGAAATCCTGTTAGAACTAGGATTGCAAAGATATAACTGAATATAAAAGGAGAATAATAAAATATTTAAGCCCTGTAATGCAAGTTTGTCTCCTTTATGCATATAATTCAAGACAGATTTTTTAAATATTCAGGACTATATATACCCTAATTACAGAACCAATGTGGTTTAGATAATCAGCAGTTATTTGACATTTTGACCTCTCTCTTTAGTCACTGGCCCAAAATCTTTATTTAGGACATTATTTAGACTCTTTGAAATCAAAGTTAACAATTTCCTTACTACAGCACTGACTATTTCACAAACTTTTCTTGAATTACCACAACACTCATATGATGTAAGAGAGTGGTTCCCTTGTTTATTAAACATATAAAAATAGCACACAGAATTAAAGGGCTGGAAGCCCACCCTAAACTGCTTAGGCCCGGCTTTTTCAGCTAAATCAGCATCACAAGGAATGTGTTTAAAACACTGTTTTCATTGTCTTCTTTACATTTGCCAAAACTTTCACAGAATGTGAAAGTTTACAAAAAAGCCTGTCTAGCCTACTCTAGTCTAGAATACTACAGTCTAGTTCTAAACTAAACTTGTGCGCCTAGAACAGCAGTAACAGAGAAATCTTACTTTACTGCAGGATTGAATGGACTCTTGAAAACTTTAAAGTTACATATCTTGAAGTTGGGTCATATTTGAACAGGTTTCCTTAAGAGCAACAAATGACATCTCATTCTCAAAAACATAACTTGATTTTTTTGGTGTTTCTCTTTGCTGGTCTGTAGGTAAAATTTCAAGACCCATTGGTGAAGTTACAACTGAGATAAATTTGAAGTATGGGAAATACTGTAACATCAAGTGGTTTTACAACAGCCGTGAATGATGTAATTCACAAATTCAAAAGAAATGTCAATATAATCACAGAAGGATAAAGAGCTGTAACATTTCTGTCACAAAACTCAGGAAGATTCATTGGCATGATAAAATTGCAAAAAGTAGCAGTATATAATAGAGATTGAAAGTTTTGGGGGTTGGACAACAAGAATGGTATTTTTTTTAATCTTTCCTGTCTGCCAAAGTTAAATGTATGGAATGTCATCTATGTTTTATCCCTTAACTTTCTCTACAAATTCAGAAAACACATGAACATGTGCTTAACTAATTTTTAATCCTTCACATATTTGGAGGCAACCATATGAAGCTCCTCTCAGGCTCACTGTCCTCCAAATCTAATTCATTGTTCCCTTCCATTGCAGACTCTGTAGCAGTCCATACCTGCATAAGTGTAAAGAAATGGTTCATTGCAAGCCCCCTACGATCTGGTAGCCACTCTTCATTCATGATATTAATACGTTCCTGCTCTGCTTCTTCCCTTCTGCTGTCACAGATATCCCAGAGAAGATCTCTTAGGTTCTAAAGCACAAAATCAAATANGGCTTTTTCTATATTGCTATAAATATCAACACCTAGTCAGGTCATATGCCTACAGAGCATAGAGAGAAAATTTCTTTACAAACGTGGTGGAGAGAATGCAAGGATATGAGTTCAGTGTGCAGGCTGCCTTGCCTTCCTCAGGCAGAGATTTTCTACCTAAGCTAGAAAAATATGAGACCAGGAACAGCTAAGCTCCCAACTGCACCAACAACTTTCCACTTGAATGGTTTGCTAATTAATACACTAAGAATAGTACTCTAAGGGGATGTGCAATATGAAGAATACTGAGAAAATTGTGTCAGATTTCAAGTGCTTTTCAAATTTGGGTAGCTTCCACACCACTTTTCTCTAACGTTCTTTTAATTAAGGGCTCTCCAGCTGGTTACTACGTCAAACAGCAGCACTATGTGCCTCACTGACAGCACTGAGGACCTACTAAGCACACAACATTATGCAAACCCTTTGTTCCCTATTGCCATCTCTGCATGGAAATAGTGTGACAGGCCACTATGTGTAAGAGGCCATGGGGGAAGAGTGCTGTTAAATACAGTGCCAAGGTAGGGGAAGATGAGCTGTCTCTTTGGCTCCAGGCAGTTCTACCCCACTTGACCTGTTCTGGGACAGAAGAAAAGGAGAGGAGATTAGGCTTCTGGTGAGGTGATTCCATACTCACCAGGTCTTGGTTGCAGCCTGCTATGTCAGATTCTATTTCTCTCCCCCTGTCTTAAGACTTCAGATAAATCCACGTGTCCTCTGTTGGACAAAAGCCACAGGGAAGTCCCTGGGCTACCTAACACATCAGTGATGGCTAAAAGCCAATATGTAGGCAGTCAGATATTCATGGCTGTTCATATTGTAGAGTATGAACATAAGGATATGCTGCTGGGTGAAAAAATATATAAGCATACAACTTATCTACTGGCAGTGGTGGATTGACCTTGGCTGGCTGCCAGCTGTCCACCAAACTGCTCTATCATTCCTCCTCAAGGGAAAGAGGGAGAAAATACAATGGAAAAGTTCATGCATCATGATAATGATGAGATCACTCACCTATTACCAGCATATGCAAAACAGACTTGATTTGGGACAATTAATTTAATTTAATACCAATTAATGACACAGCAGAATAATGAGAAATAAAACAAAGCTAAAAATACCTTTCACCCACCCATTCTTCTTCCTAGGCTTAACTTCACTCTTGACTCTTCTACCTCCTATCTCCTAAATGGCACAGGAAAAATGGAGAATGGTTGATTGTGATGAGCTCATTATACATTTTATCTGCTACTCCTTCCACCTCACACTCTTTCGCTCCTCCAGGGTGAGGTTCCTCCCATGGAATACAGTCCTCCATGGATTTTTCTGATGCAGGTCCTTCCCACAGCCTTCAGTTCTTCAACAACTACTCCAGTGTGGATCCTCTCTATGTGTGCAGCCCTTCAGGACTGTACTGCTCCAGCATGCGTACCCCATGGGCCACAGCTCCTGCCAGGAACCCGCTCTGGCTGGGCTCTCCACAGGCTGCTGCTCCTTCACAGCATGTCCACCTGATACAGCCTGGGTGGACTGCAAGGACTGCAGGGTGGAGATCTGCTTCCCTGAGGTCCTCCATGGGCTTCAGTGGAACAACCTGCATCACCATGGCCTTCTCCACAGGCCGCAGAGGAATCTCTGCTCTGGTGCCTGGAGCACCTCCTCTTCTTCCTTCTTCACTGTCCTTGGTGACCACAGAGCTGTTTCTCACATTTTCTAACTCCTCTCTCACAGCTGCCATTCCCTCTTACAGAAGCCACTTCTGCAGACTCTTTGCCACAAAAAACTTTCACATAAACCCAATACCACACAAAAAAAACACACTGATGTTTTGTACAAACTGATGTATAGCTTTTTCCGGGACTTCTCTTAAACATGTAAGAAGAATTATTTTCCTCTTTGTCCTCATATTATTTAAGTCACAGTTTTGATTTACTATAAGCAGGTGAGAAAATTGGAGAGGGATACAGTGAGTTATATTCCTCCGGCAGAAGCTAAAAGCATGTTTTATGAGTATCTTCTTTTTCCTTCCCACTGCTCTTCTCTTCACAGTGAAGCAGCTTTTCCCTCCTTCTTTTCTTGNTTTGTGCTGGAAACTGCTGGTAGCACAGGAATGATTTTGTGCAAGCAGCACTTGCAGAGAGCCAAGGTCTTTCCTGCTCCTCCCCTCACTCCACTGGAGAGGGGGCTGGGGGCACCAGGAAGTTGAGAAAGGACACAGCGANATATTCCTCCGGCAGAAGCTAAAAGCATGTTTTATGAGTATCTTCTTTTTCCTTCCCACTGCTCTTCTCTTCACAGTGAAGCAGCTTTTCCCTCCTTCTTTTCTTGTAATCAGGTGGTGAAAAAAACTAAAAATGGATGCATTTGCTAAGTCCTATCTTATTTGGAACAAGAGAAGTACTGATAGCAAGGAAAATCATATTCAATTGAATCGTTAAAAACTGATATTTACAGACAAAAGACTCTCTAACTGATTAAAGTTAGAAAGTGGTATGTTTATTCAGGCACTGGTGGGCAACATGGGAGTAATTTCCTAAAGACATGTCCCCGGTGTACAGTTTTCTGCCTTCTATTTATTATCCAAAGTGTTTACATCTTATACATATGCATAACCCAGTACTTCCCACTCTCCACTTCGTATTAAAATGAGGTTATTAGTCCTTTACGTGTGCGCAATTCTTCTTCTGAATTGGGTTGGGGGCCTTGGATTGGGTCAGCAATGCAGTGAGAGGGAAATTGGAGAAATTGCTGAAAGACAGACAGAGATGTGCTGCTGAAGTGTATTTTACCTACAGTAATTCTGTGTTTGGATATTTAGGTTGTATGGTGGTTTTGTCTTGGAAGAGTTAACTTTCTTCAGAGTGGTGAGTATGGGTTATGGTTTGGATTTGTGCTGGAAACTGCTGGTAGCACAGGAATGATTTTGTGCAAGCAGCACTTGCAGAGAGCCAAGGTCTTTCCTGCTCCTCCCCTCACTCCACTGGAGAGGGGGCTGGGGGCACCAGGAAGTTGAGAAAGGACACAGCGAGGACAGCTGACCCCAGATGACCAGTGGGACATCCCATACCACATGGCACCATGCTCAATATATAAAGCAGAGGCAGAAGGAGGAAGCAAGGGGGACACTGGGAGTGGCCGTGTTTGTCTTCCCAAGTCACCACTCTGTGTGATGGAACCCAGCTCTCCTGGGCATGGCCAAACACCTGCCTGCCCACGGGGAGTGGTGGATGAATTCCTTGTTCTGCTTTGCTTCTGTGCACAGCTTTTGCTTTGCCTCTTGAACTGTCTTTCCCTCAGCCTATGAGTTTTCTCAATTTTACTCTTCTGATTTTCTCTCCTATCCCACTGGTGGGAGTGAGTGGTTGCGTGGGGCTTAAGTGTAGGCTGGGGTTAAACCACAACATCAGGCCAAAGTCTTGGCTGCCCTCTGGGCTTTGGACCTTTAAGGAATTTTACATACATCACAAAATGGGGTGGGTTTTTCATTTCCCAGTTGAAATCCCAGTTCCCAGAGAAATTTGTTTTTCAGGTATTGCAGCTGGCACTTTCCAGTGTTTTAGAAAGAGTCCAGCTGAGATGACAGTGTTGAGCAGTCTGTGAGTTTGAGAAAAAACATTTTGAAGATTATCACTCTTCTCATTTCCCCTTTCTTTTTCTAGCAGCAAGGAAGGATGGCTGACAGAATTCGTACATTCAGGAAGATACAATGAGCATGGCTTTAAAAGCATAGAGGAAGATCATCTTCACAACCACCCACAGGTTTGGGATTCACAAGGAATAGAATGGGTCATTAAAAAAACTTCTGAAGATCATATGTTTACTCCAAACATCTTAGGCTTATCACAGTATCTGAGTCTCAGCGCATCATATGGGAGTATAACCTCCTCTTCATATAATTTAAATTGGATAATGTCAAATGTGTTCTGTTATGAGCAAAAGGCCAAGTATTTTATTTTTATCCATCTAAAACATAGGACAGAGTGATTCTAGTCTTTTTATAATTCCATTTAGCAGAAATTAGGAATATAGATGATGATCTTTCAATCCTTTACTCCATTCTCTGGGAATATTTCTATGGAAATGGAGGTCTGATGCTTTTTCCATCTCAGCTGAATTAATCCGTTATTCTTCGAATGTTCCTTCAACTAACAATGTTGTCAATATTCTTTTTCTCCTTTTCGAAGAACTTTACTAATACGACTCAACTAAAAATCATGTCTGTTCTGAAACGCAATCTGATGAATTCAAAGATAGCTCTACTGTTGGCTTATGCTAAATCTGGCTCTGAACTTGTTAGAACCTTTACTGTTATGGATTTTTGTGAAAAAGAACTCTCAGGACATGTATGATCTAGAAAAGATCTACCTGAATCAAAACATCCCAAGAAATTCTCTGTACTTTGTAATGATCAGTTTTAGAAAACATATAATATCATATACAGTTTACAGAAAAATTGAAATACTGCCAAGATTTGTTAGATTGTGATAGGAATATCCAACTTGGAGAATCTCTGAAAACCATAAAATGTAAAGACAAAGAAAGCAGAGAAACATTTATTTTACAGTGTACCACAATACCACAGTGTAACCTAAAAACCGAAGCAAGATGTAAGAGAATTATGGCCAAACAACAGAGGAATAATTCAAAAGGACACTTTTTGCACAAGAGGAAATGAAATAGTTTAAAAAGAACTGTAAAGAGGAAAAAATAAGTAAATAATACTATCACTCACGTTATATCAAGCTTGTACACAATGAAATAATAGTCTAAGATATATTGTAATTTCTGCTGTCTACTTACAGTAACTCTTTGGTGTAGTTCAGCTTTTGTTTCCTCGTCATCTTGCAGGTCATCAGCAATTGAATTAAAATCTGTTTGCCACTGAGATACAAACTCCTGCTTAAGATGTGGACGTTTCAAATAATCTTGAAAATGTTTTCTGTAAATTACAGTAAAAATAACTTTGGGGTTAAAAGACATACTGAATGCCACATGAAAAATATAAAACACTAACATTAATGTAATAAGATACTACTTCTACTTACCTAATATCTGCTGTGTAATGAATTATAGTGTATTGTTCATCCCTTAGACATCTAAGTACAGTTTTGATGGTATTCATATATGTATTTTCTACCATTTCCCAGTAAGGCACTAAAAAACCAATTATCTCCTGTGAATTTTTTAAAAACATCAAAATTAATTGGTGTATTTCTTGGTAGCTCATTTATCTGTAGCATTAGCAAATACACAAAAAATTATTTCATTAAATCATATTACTGATTTTTTTAAATACATATTTCTTTTGGTTTACAGCTGGTTACAGACATTGTACCAACATATAATTTTATCCTGTGAATTTCTTTGGGGAAAAGTGCTAGGTGTCTAAAGGAATGGGAAATTCCAGCAGAATACTCCAGTACCTGTTGGTTTGGATATGCTTATAAAATAAGTGATGATACTGAGTGTGCACTGAAGTATGAAAATTTGGTCATTCATAAATGTTTGTGCTCGTAAAAATCTAAGCTGACTGTCTAGTATTGCAAAAGGGATGTATGACTGACAGACTGTCATGAAATGTAAATAAAGGTCATGGCCAGAGGAAACCCAGCATATGTAAGCTGATTGCAGTCAAGAAGGAAAACTGGTAAACATTAGGAAAGCAATTACAGAACAAAATTCAAACCATCATTGTCCACCCTTAAAAAATCAGCATCTCAAAAACTGCATGCAGTCCCAGCTTCTCATCTCAAAAACTTTACAGAAGAACTAGAACAGATTATAACTAGATTGGAGAATAAAAGCAACATTAAGTAAAATGAACATTTAAGAGATGCTTGTCACATTTTAAATACCTTCAGGGATTGATTATAGAATTATTATTCATTGTATCTCTCAATATATGAATTAGGGTCACCAAATGATCCAAGTAAAGATCATGGTTTAAAGCAAAGAATCAGAAATATTTTTTCAGAATTAACATAATTATACTATGTCATAGACATAATTACATAGCATATGTACATAGCTTAATAACATAATTAAGCTATGTCATAGAGAATAAAAAATAAATTACTTCAAAAAAACTATTAAAGCAACTGAAAAACGTAATCATGGAAGGAAAGTTCATTCAAAGCTACTAAACACAAGATGCAGATATACAGCCATTTAAGAAAATCCCTAAATTTCAGGTCACTAGAATCTGAGAAGAAACACTTGGGAAAAAATAATAGGAAAAAAATATACTAGAAGAAAGATCAGTGCACACTCTCCCCACTATTACCCTTTTTATGAGATCCACAACTTACCCTTGTCAGAGAAAGAAAAGTGATCTAGTAAGTTTGTGTTAGTATTTCATAATAGTAAAAAGTTTTATTATTTTGACTGTATTTTTCATCATAATTGCAAAGAATTTAAAAAAAATCTAAATTTGAAAGTATGATTGCTTATTTTATGAATTTTTGTACCAACTGTTCTTTGTATATTTATCACAAAGTAATAGCACACCCTTTATTGAAAAATATTGAAGAAAACAACATGCAATGATGCAAAAGGTTTAGGTAGGACATGCATAAAATACTAATAAAAATATATACTTTGATATTAAGATTTTCAATCACAAATTACTGTACCTGGGGAAGTGGTTCGTCTACATAAATCCATTCATCTGATCCTGGTTCAGCTGGTTGTGGTGTCTCAGGAGAGGGAGAAGGCTGATCTATAACTGGTAAAACCTTTTCTTCTTCTGTAACTAGTAAAACCCCTTCTTCATCTGTAACTGGTAAAACCTCTTCTTCCTCTGATGCTATTTCTTCACCAGGCCCTTGACATGAATGTAAAATTAGTACTTCCAAATGTATTTTAAGTATCAATAAACAGAATTAGACATCTATGCTACTCTGACAGGTTCAAAATAATGGAACAGTTTCACTGTTTCATTACTTAGGTCTTGTTCATCAAAAATATACTCATGGAATCAGCAATGCTCAAGGAAGATTGAGTCAGTTAACACCTAAACAAACTTGACATCCATGTGCATGGGCCCTGACAGGATGCATCTCTGAGTGCTGAGGGAACTGTGGGGCACCATAGCCAGGGGGCTCATGATCATCTTTGAAAGGTCATGGAGATCAAGAGAGCTGCCTGGGGACTGGAAGAAAGCAAATGCCACCTTGGTCTTCAAAACAGGCAAGGAGGATAACACAGGGAACTACCAGTCAGTCAGCATCACTTCAATCCCTGGAAAAGTCATGAAGCACCTCATTCTGGAGACCATCTCTACCCACATGGAAGACAAGAAGCTGATTAGGAGTGGTCAGCATGAATTCACCAAAGGAAAAACATGCTTGACCAACCTGATTCTCTATTCTGCTTATATGAACCTAATTGTGAAGGATAGCTTGGAAGCTATCAACATAAGTATGAAATAAAACTTTATTAATTGACCCCAGGCATTATTTCTCCTTAGGGAGTAAATAGCTCTTACAGAACTTCTATACAACAGCTGGATTCTAACTAGAAAATCTCCACTCCATTTGCAACAATAGGAATTTTGCTATTGACTCTAGCAGTGCCATTAATTATATACCAAGCATATTAAAAAAACACCTCCATCCAATTTTCTCCTGGGTGTGGTATTTCCAAGAATTTTTCATGAGCTAGAAACCTTGCACAGAAGTAGTGGGATAAACTTTCACTGTTACGAGTGCTTTTCAAGTTTGGGGTTTTTTTTTCTTTTGGTGGTAGAAGACACAGGAAGAATTTCTTATAACAGTTACGAAAAAATCTGGTTATTTGGAGGTCGCTATTGCTGGTTTACTTGATGCATTTTTCCCCCAGGATGCTTCATCTTTTTTTTTATTATTATTATTTGAAGTGATTTTTTCCTTCTGGGTGATAAGGAGGAAAAATGAAATAAACGTACCAAAATTAAAAGCCAAAACACTTCTACTTATCCGAATTTCTATGCTGTTACTGATAAAGGCCTATGTATTGATAATGGCAAGTTAGAGTTTCTTATACAATTATGCTATCCCATATGATGAAGATGCTAGCTGTAATTTTAAAACCAGGAAGACAGGACTGAATTTAAGGCCTTAATATTTATGTGAAATTGGTCCATACACTCTGAAAAGGTAAAAACACAACAGAAAAGTTCAGGGTTCTGGTGCACTTCTCACTAACTGGCAAATCCTCAGATTTTTTCAGGGGCAGCAAAAATGTAGGTTGCCATATAGTTTTATATAGTAATTACTAGTGTTAATTATATAAAACAAAGTCTTTTGTTACTGAGTTCTAGCAAGTAAGAATACAAAAACTTACTTCTACTCTGATTTTTCACAATTTCTTCTATTATAATTTCCTTCACTCTTTCGCACACAAGACTTTCTTCTGTCTCTGCATTTACTTTCACTAGAGTATTTTGATGGACTGAAAACCATTTCTCTAATTTTGGCCATGTCTTTAGAAAGCCTGCAATTCTACAAAAATCATATCAATGTTTAAAATTAAAATCTAACTAATGGAAAATCAGGCATTTTCTAAAATTAATAAATAAAAGAAAAAGCAGATCATCTAATTTAATACTAAAACAACTCCACCCATATCAAACTCCTCACTTAAAATACAGGAAAAATTTCAAAATTCTGTTGTTAACTAATCGTGTATTGCTTACTCTTTCATGTCACAAGCTATATTTATTTCCTAATATCACAATTAAACCAATAATAATAGGTAATATAATAGTCTGAAACAGTTAATAGTATCAAATATTCATAAACAAGTGCTGCTGTGTCCTGCAGTAGTAGGGAGGAGAAGAGAGAGGCAGCAGGCAGGATTTCAGCAGCAAGATTGATTTATTTCATTATTTTACAACTCTTCTTATAGACTTTATGCTTCATGGTGTAACTGGTCAGAGGATCAGCCACTTCCCCTTAGGGTGATAGGCTGAAGTCCTACAACATCCATTGTCAAAATATTTTTCTACTGTATTACAAACAAACGTTAGCAAGGTTACGTGTGATCATAGCTTACAAAACTCTATTGATAGCTTCTGTGAGAAAGAAAAGTCTCTCACAGGATTAGAAAGAAGCAAGAAAAATTCTTGCTGGCAGCATTTCTGTATCCACAAACAAGAACTGTCGTTCTTGATTTTGCTCTTTGTATAAAGTTAAACATCTAGTGGTTCAATAAAAATTAGAAAACTAAGGGCTTTTTGTAGATAAAGAAGTGGAAAATACCATTTTACAACATCCCTAACTCAACTGTATTTCACTCAAGGGCAGGCACATCATGTGTGACACACCTCAGATACAAGCGTACACATAGATACATGTATATATATATATATGGAATGTATACATATAGTTCATGCAATACATACCTCAAAACTAAATTCACCTTGGAACAAAACCTTGGAAAATCAAAACACAAAAATTCTTATTTTCTAGGATTATTTATATTGCGTAGAAAATGAAAATACCCCTTAGGCTCCACATTATAGAAATGTCTAAGTAAATTCTTAACATTAAGCATGTCAGTATTGTCCTGGACCACATATGAGATTCAGATTAGTTACATGCCTAAACATTTGGCTGAAGCAACTTTTTTGTACTTCATATAACATACCTATGCAGCACCTGCTCAGCATCTGAGTTTTGATCCCTGCTCTGTTCAGCCTGAGATGCCTTTCTTTTACCTAAAGCGTGGAAAACCGCATATATAAGCATATATTGAGCAAGGTTCAGAGAGTTATTCACCTAAACTAAGATAATCATTATAAGAACAAATTCAGTGTTCCTTGATTTTACATTTCTTCACTTAAATGTTGGGTACCAAACTTCCTAAAAGAAATAAAAAGTCAGAAAACATCACAGAAATATAAAATTAAGCTGCAAAGGACCTAAGACACTGAGTTGCCTCTTCCTCTGTTTAAGTGCATAGCCGATTATAGCACTAACATTTCCTAATGAATGCTTTTCAGGCATAGAAGTCTCCAGTTGAAGAGATGCAGCATTCCTCTGGGCAGACTATTTCAGGCCTACCTACTCTACTAGTTAGAAGGTATTTTCCCAATTTCATCCAAAGTATCTACTTTTCACAACAAGCAGACATTCCACTTCATGAAAAGACAAGGTATTGTCTCTTTCTTAGTCTCTTCTAAATTTTAAAAAGCCTTTAATTAATTAGAAATATGCCATTTAAAAAGAATTCTGATTTTTTTAGTTGTTCTTTTGACTCCTTCTATCATCCCATTTGCATTTTATGAAATAAATTCTATTTGTATTTCTGAGATTATATTAAATATCACCACATGTTCCAAGTGTTTTGGCAGCACAAGGTCTGAAAATCAGCAAAAGTTTTAAGTGCCTATACATTTATCCTCACCAGATTTTTAGCAAAAGCTCTAAAGATTTTGTCACATCCTTACTCTTACCTGTACATAAAAGCTAAATGTAAACGGTGCTTTAACTCAAGCTATTTGCCATCTATGCACCACAGTGAAAACAACAAAGAAGAATCTCCTCATAATCTGGATAATACATGACATATTAATTTAAAAAATTTCTGTTTCACTAAGGTCTTAAAATGTGTGGCCTGGAAGTGAAGTAGCTGTCAAAAAGCCTTTGATGCCTTTGCCTTGGTTGAATTAACTTTGATGGCTGATCATTCACTGACTAACTGAAGACAAGACAAAGGCAGTAATCAATAGGGAATTTATTCTGGCATTCTCAGGGAATGAGTATCGGCACATCCCTCCATTCATGATTTTCTTTTTCTCTTTCCCAGTGTGTCTCCTGCAGAAATATACTATTTACAGACACTCATTTGTAATGCAGCATATTCTGTATCTGTTATAACTTGTGTTTTTTTCCAGCTGCTGTTTTATGTGATATCTAAAACCACCCACTGTGCCATCTCAGCTGCAGTGAGAATTCAATACAAATACAAAAAAGCATATACATATGCACTTGCACACTTCTGATCTGCCTTTGACTGAAACAAACAGAAGTATCTGAAATAATCTGGAAGCATTCAAGGAACAAGTCATGAAAGTGGTACTGTGAGATATACAGAAATTGCCCAGTAATGCTATTTTGCATTAATAACTACAACTTACAGATATCTGCTTATCATTTTACTTTGTTAATAGTAGTTGGAAACTTACACTTCACATTAGCTGCACGTTCCAGGACAACACTGTCTGAAAGATCCAATAATATCGAAACATCAAATGCAGGTGAAGTAGGGGGAGGTTTGTTAGGGACTTGGGGATCTATAGCAAGGGACACCTTTTCAGAAACTGGATCTTTTGCTTCTACATCAATCCCTGTATAGGATTTTTCAAATAGCTTTGCCTGATTAATTGTCATTGGAAACCCTTCCACAATCCACCCCTTCTCTGGTGGTATTTGGCTACAAGGAAATGAAGAACCAGAATTACACAGTGAATTGATAGTCTAATAATAAAACCTAAAGAACAGCTTGCTCTAGCCATCATTCATTCTTAATTCAGTATATTAAATTTCCTGATGAATAAAGAATATGACAGATATTATTAAACTGTAAAGTAATGGATTTTAAATCAGAAAAAAATAACATCAAGTCTTATTAAAGTGAAAAAAATCAGAAACAAAACAATTTTTGCTTGATAAATAAAGTTTTCAAAACCACTCTATAGAGATGGCTCAGAGGTATAATTACAGTTTTCTCAAATAACTTTTGTGCTAAAGTAATAAATAGGAAAATCTATTTTATAACTTACAGTATACTAACAGGAGTAATACAACTTAAATGATATTCATGTAGGAACTTAAGTGCTAATTGCACATCAGGGTAGTTCAGACAATTTCTGTCAAACAAGAGTAGATAAAACCAAGTATCTATACAATTTCATACGTAATGGCTTCCAATAGGATGTCAACTAGTAATTCATCAGGAACACTTTTTCCTTTCTTCAACCATTTCTGTGATGCAGCACCAAGCTGGGCACGTACAGATAGCTGTGGAAGAGTGCAATGTATGCTCAGAATGTTCATAACAGTCATTGGTGAAATGCATATGACTCCACATTTTATATGATATACTGTTTATTTATTTTTATTGAGGATGCTGGCTGTTATTTATTAATATTCAATATTGTGGGACTCTATTAAGGAGAATAGTTTTAACTGTAAAAAATGCCTAGTTGAATTGAAATCTCCAGCTGATTTCCATGATTACACTCATAAAAATGCTGAAACAGGATAGAGAAACAAAGGATATGAAGGCCAAGAAATTAAAAATTAAGTGTTCTGGTTCTAAGCTTATTCTGATTCCACTACCACTGATGATTTCACACAGCAGCATATAACTTGATTAGTTTTACAGGGATTCTTTCATATCTTAGCAATGGAAGTAATTTTCAATGAGCAGCAAGTCAAAGAAATCACTATAGAATTAAGCGTTTTTAACATAAAGAAAAGGAACCTTGTCATGGGACGAATTATCTGCTTGGCAGCAGCAAGCAAAAATACATTTTTGCTAACTCAGAAATGTCATAGAAAATACCACATCTTATGTATATGTGATATTTCACAAGAAAATATAGAATTTTAACAAGATGTACAATTCTAAACAACATACAGAGGAACAGATTTTCACAATAAGCTCTTTTCATATTTCATACAGAAAATACTTGCATTGAGGTCAGTAATTCAGAATGATGAAAAGGTGTCACCATTTAATTAATTTAACCATTTTAACTAATGTCTTTTTAAAAAATAGAAACTAAAATTGGACTACTAACCTTGGGTAGGTCATCCTGACTGTCATCCAATTCAAATTCTTCCTGAGATGGATCCTTCTCAACAGGAAAATTGTCTAAAATAGATTCTAAAATAAAGTTTAATGATTCTATTACTGTAAAATTTATTACTATAGATAAAGACTAAAAGCATATGGCTTGATACTGTTCTTTGAACAATCAATACAGAAGGTACATAAAATTGTTAGAATCACAGGAGCATTGAGTAATTCAGGTTGGAAGCAACTTCTGGATGTCACCTAGTTCAAGTACAACCTTCTGCTCAACGTGGCACCAGTTATAAGGTCAGACCAGGTTTCTCAGTTGCTCACCCTGTGTGATCTGGAAAACTTATAAAGATGGAGACTACACTACCTCTACAGGAAATTTATTTCTTGACAGTACTTGACTGTCCTCATGGGGAAAAGGTCTTGTCTTATGCCTAGGCAGAACAGCAACAAGAAGGGATTTTACAGGTATCTCCACAGCTAAAGGAAGGGTGGGGAAAATGTGGGCCTGCTGGGACATGCAAAAGACTGAGGTATCTCAAGGCCCTGAGACATACAGGGAAGTCTGCAGCAAGAAAGATTTACCTGTGCTGATTTCCGTTTGGAGTTCCTCTAGAAGATTTGTTAGTGAATTTGGTGGTGAATTTGGTAAGTTCTCCTGGACCTTGTAACAATTATGACAGGAAGTGGATTAGAATGAAAACTACATATTACAGGGAAAAAAGCCTGTGAATTCAAGATGACTCTTGCAGTCTTACCTGTCAAAACCTAGAATTAAGTTTGAAATTGAGTAAAAAAATCAAAACGTTTTCTTCCTTACATATATCATTCCCATGTATCTGTTGAAGCCAAGATCAAAATTTGAAAATATGCTTACCCCACTTTGCTCTCTAGAACTCTCTGCTTCCTCTGAAATCATGTGGTGTTCACTTTTCATTTCATTTTGAAGAAAAGCTTCAATGGCCTCCTGAACCAGAGTACCAACAGATAGTACCTGAATATTGCAAGCTAATACACAAAAATATGAGATAGCTACAATTTGAGTTCAGAATACATACAGAGAAACTATTACAAGCAGTTAAATTTATTATTTCACTGGGGTTTCTAATGTAAGTTGTTTCCACTCTTTCTTCTCTGTAAGTACTTCACAGTATGTATTGACAATCACATAGCTGTCTTGCTAGTCTCCTCTAAAACAAACATCTCCAAAGAAGTTTACCAAAAGCACTTTCAAATTCTCAATGAGGAAGTATTAACATTACAATACAGTATTAATATTACTTTCAAATTCCAGTATTTCTAATCTTATTTTGGAATATAATAAAGGAATGACATGCAACCAACTCTGGCAAAATACAGATGCATCTGAGGTTCAAGAATTAGTACGGCAAGGATTTGCCCAAGCAATTTTCTATTTAAGAGTGGGATTTTAACAAAAATAAAAATTTTTTAAAATTTTAGGCTACGAAACAAACAACCAACCTCTACCTTTTTCAACAAACTTTGCACAGGTAGTTTTTCCACTAAACATTTTTCCCAAAATACATCCCTTGACAGGAAATGAAGGAAATTCAGGTGAAGATCTGGGTTTTGGAGGATAAAACATCTCCATCAATCTACGAAGCACATGACCCAATACGTTATTATTAAGAGGAAGTTTGTTTTCACTGTTCTCTTCAGCTGGGCTCCACTCCCCTGTCATACTCTGTATAAATGACAAATTAGCAAATCTCAATGTCTTGTCTTCCATCTTTCTAAATACATGTACTTATACACAAACAATACATCAAATAATGAAATTTGAATAGTACTAAATAATAAGACAGTTTTTAGAAAAGAACCTTGTTAAAACTTATTATGTCATAATCATTAAACATTTGTTGATGTTTACTAATAACTAGTTGAGAGACAAGTACTTCTACAAATATTTTCATAGATTCTGTGACAGTTTGCCTCTGGATGGATGCTGCAGAGAAAATATAACAAAAAGTTCATGAGTTAAGGACAGGGTGCAATCACTCACCAGTTACCATCATGGGCAAAACAGACTCGACTTGGAGATATTGGTTGAATTTATTATGAATCAAAATCAGAGCAGGATAGGGAGAACAAATCTTACAAACACCTTCCCCCCACCCCTCCCTCCTTCCTAGGCTAAACTTTATTCCAAATTCTGAAGCACCCCCTGTCCAGCAGAGCAGGAGAACAGGGAATGGGGGTTATGGCCAGTTCATCATGTTGCTTCTGCTGCTGCTTCCTCCTCAGAGAAAGGAACCTTTCCCTGCTCCAGCACACAGTCCTTCCCACAGGAGTGAGTCCTCCACCAATACACCCAACCCGAGTCCTTCTCACAGGCTACAGTTCACCAGCTGCTCCAGCTGGGTCCCTTTCATGGGGTACAGTCCTCCACAAACAGATTGTTTCAGTGTGGGTCCCTTTTGGGGTCACGAGTCCTGCCAGCAAACCTGCTCCAGCGTGGGCTCCTCTCTCCACAGACCACAGGTCCTGCCAGGACCCTGCTCCCACAGGGCTACAGCCTTCTTTTGGGCACCCACCTGCTCTGGTGTGGGGTCCTCCATGGGCTGTAGATGGATCTCTGCACCACCATGAGCTTTCATGGGCTGCAAGGGAATCTCAGCAGCAGCGCATGGAGCACCTCCTCCTCATCATTCGCCACTGACCTCGGTGTCTGCAGAGTTGTTCCTCTCACACAGTCTCACTCCTCTCTTCTCTGACTTCTACACAAAAACTTCTTTTCTTCCTAAATATGTTATCACAGAGGTGTCACTGCCATCGCTGGTTGGCTCAGCCTGGGCCAGTGATAGGTCCATCTTAGAGCCAGCTGGCAGTAGCTCAGTTGGATATGGGGGATGCTTCCAGCAGATTCTCAGAGAAGTCACCCCTGCAGCTCCCTGCCACCAGAACTTTGCTGTGCAAATTTCATACAGATTCCTATAATCCCTTTTTAAATTTCACAAGCATGCAAAATTATTTCACCAATACTATAGAATTAATCAGTAGCAGATTTTTGTATTAGAAATCCACTATCCTAATATTCTGCATTCTAAAATTGGGCAAAATTATTGCCAAGTATCACACTTAAATCTCTGAAAATTTCATGAACAGAGATCTTAAATATATATGTGTTTGCCTAACACACATTCAATAGAGAGAAAAAAAATTAAACCAAAGCCAACAACTCAAACCAATTCAAACACCTTTAAGGGAATGAGATACTGAGTAGAAACTTCCAGTTCATCTACCCTGAGATCAACAGAAATTTATCAATTGTATGATTTACTAGGTTTTACTAGTAAAGATGATTTTACTGACAATGACACTGGAAGAAAGATAAGAATGAAAAGATGTAGCCAAAAGAATAAATCACAGAATTGTACTTATGCTCTTCCAGTTTTTGGAAGATGTGTAGACTAATATTTCCAATTAGATTTTAGCTTGTCACTTCATTTTGGGTGCACAACAAAGCATTGAAGGCAAAGTCTAATGTTTCAGCAAGGAACATTCCAAGCAGGACAAAAAGGAAGGAAAAATAGTTCAAAATGAGACTGGTAAAGCATGGGAACAGATTGCACAGAAAGTCTCTGGAATGTCTATCCTTGGAACACTTGAAAGTTGACCAGACAAGGTGCTAAGCAACCTTACCCGACTCAGAAGTTGGCCCTGCTTTAAGCAAATGACCTTCAAACCTTTAAACCCAAATAATTGTATTATTCTGTACATTGAATATTTCATCACTATCAAGAGAAGTGAACTATTCTAAAGTTCTATTTAAAGACAAGGTTCTGAACTCATGTTCTAAGTAGAATACGCAGCCTTTTCCTGAATTTACTATCTGAATCATGAATTGCCATAGCATACATTCTACTAGTAGAACTTGATCAGTGTTGACTTTGAACACATATGTATTAGATAGAAAAACACAATCTAATTATCAGTCTAAATTAAATTTAAATTTTAAAAGTCACTTATTTTTAATTGGTAAAAACAAATAAAGAAAATCTTTTTGAGTTGCGCAATATCCCCTCTCTAATATATCTCAGAAAACATACTTCATGCGTAATTGAAAAGACATCCTTAAAAAACTGCAATCCTTGCACTATCTGAATAATTTTTCTTTAAACATATAGATAGAGATGGATCAGTTGTTTTAAATTCTATTAGACTCCTAGGAAAAATTAATTCCAAGTGGAATGGGTTCTCCCACCCTTCAGCTATCTTGCTTCTTTAACCAGAAGATTGCTAGACTGTACCTGTCATGAGGTAAAATAGTTTACCTGCCAGAAACAAGATTTCAGGCATCCAGGTGGAAGTTATACAACTCCTGGTCAACACTTTTGGATGAAGCCAGAAATTATTAATGCTATGCTTGGTTTTGGGTTATTCCATTAACCTATTAAGTGATTAGGCACATCTTATAACATGGTAGTTTCAAAAAATATTCAAAAAATAAAATGTAATATGTAATGTGCAATGGAATGATGGCACTGAATTTTCTTGTATTTTATCAAATATATTTGACACTTGTAGCTGCTATTCCTAATGTAAGCAAGGTATTCTTGAGAGATGCCAAATTGCCTGTCCTGGGCTTTATTCAAAAGCACTAGGAATATCACCATAAATGTCAGAATGACCTGTCAATAAACTTTTATCTAGAAGTAAGACTTGAAAGAACTAGCTGTTCACTTAGGTTTGTAGAAGACCTAAGTATGAATTGGTGCCAACAATTTTACACGTCACGTGATGCCAGCTTTTGATGAATAATGATTCAGAAGGACATAAGACTAACAACATCTGGGAATAAATAAATTATGAAATAATTTGAAATAGCCTGACAGGAAAAACGAGGCTTTAAATGTGTCAAAAAAATTTTGTGACCTTCAGTGGTATTACAGTTAGAGAAGACTACTGAGATTTTATAATATAAACAAAAATATGACTGAAAAATTTAATTTTTCATTTGTGCTCTCCTCTGTTTCCTGCCTGTCTTTTATATCCTCCCTGTTAACTTTGTGTATAGCCCTTTTTCCACCTAAGAAAATAATCACAAAATTCATACATGAGTTGGTATGCTGTGAATCAGGACCTTATAAAGAGAGAAATCAGAAAAGCATATGTTAAAATTGAAGCCACAGTAAATTGAGCTGTCAGGCATTTATCACAGAATCTCATAATGAACATCTACACTCACTGCAAAAGAAAATGTACCAATTGGCTCAGGATGTGGATAAAAAGCAAATATATATTGTAGTTATAAATTACCAACAAGACAGAGACTGGGTATTTGCCATGATTTTGTCACATTCTACTCACCAGGTTATTTGAGAAGTCTAAATATGTAGTGGGATTTAACCAATATAATCATTAATATAATTTTGAAAAAACTGCATAATGCATATTAGCAAGGAAATATCAATTCTTAATCTTTCAATTTTGAAATTACATCATCATATTGAAAAGTTGAAAGTTTTAACATACCCTGAAAAATATTTACTTGTGTTCTAACAGAAGATTAAGAAAAATGTCACCCATTTTTAAGAATTTGAAAAAACGTTACTATCTTAAAACAAATGGATCATTCAAACCAATAAATCTTGTTAGAGAACTTTCACTCCAAATTGCTGAAATCAGGAGTTGTTTTGTAACATATACAGTATTTCATTTTACTGCTTTTATTGGTTACTTTCTGTTGCATTTTCAAATCTGGTAATATTAATTATACCTTCAAATTCCAATTAGCTGAAAATTCATTGCATTGCAATTAATATGCTGGTCATACAACTCAAGAAATATAACTAAGGTTATATATAAGAATGGAATTATAACTGCTACTAATATCAAATATAGTTTTCATATAAAACATCAAGCAATGAAAAGAAAATGCATGTCTAAATTTGACATTAGGAACCAGTAACAGAACAAAATGGAAGATCACAACATAAAGTTTATGATTATGAAAAAGCAAGGTGTATTATCTTCCATTACACCTCATCAGTTTGGTGTACCTTGTATTCACCAAAATCTTTTTCATCTAACAGACTCATTTTATCCAGCTCTACAAGTTGTTCTGGGCTAGGTTCATCTGGCCAAGGTTGTATTGAGGCTTGTTCACATATTGGTTTTCCATTTAAAAAAAGTTCCTTCCAATCCTGCATCAGTTTTAATGGAACACGGCTGAAAAAAAAAAAAAAAAAAAAAAAAAAAGAGTTTTCAACCAAAAATTAGAGGGTTGGATATTTAACACTAGTGTATCCAAATTTACAAGAATCCCAATCATGAAACAAGCATATGCTAAACTAGTTATAGGAATATTCTGGGCTGCCACATGCATCCTGTAATTATTACAGCCTTTTGTAAGTGCTTGTTTATTTTTATGACAGCTGTAGGTGCTGGTAGGCTTCAGTGTTTCCCATATGTGTCAGCACAATATTTGGCTGGCAGAGCTGTGTAGTAACAGTTTTGCTACATTTACTTTTCCCTGCCCCAAAATATTCTTTCCTTTTGTGGTGTAAAGCCTCCTCTTGCAAAAAATCTATAGAATATTTTTTCCTCAAAGTCAAAATTAATTCAGAATTATATGAATTAAACCTTTTCTTTAGTTAGTAATTTCACTAAACTGTGCCTAGGCTGACTATTTTATCACATTCTAAATAAGCCGAAGTTATATAATTTCCATGAAATATAATCATGTGTATTTCATATTGTTACACTTTTATTATTTTAACATACAATTACACTAAAAAGCAATAGGATTTTGGCATACTTTCTATAAGTTTAACCCCACAGTCAAATCACTGAATACTAATGAAGGAACCACAGCAATAAAGCCCCATTCTGTGGTTTTTGAAACACTTCTACAGTACAGGCACTTGGAGATTACGGCCTTTGTAGGACCTTCTCAGAAATCCTGTGCAACTAAGGCATGTCCGAAGACAGAATCACAGCATGTAGGACTCAGAAGAATTTGGGCTCAGTTGCTATGCTTTGGACAGTCCAGACAGGTTTACCTATCTTGGGAAATTCATCCTGTTTGCTTTACTCTGAGGAAGTATTCTTCTAGTGGAGAAGTCTAGAATGAGATGAGTACCATTCAGTTTTCGACTTCTAACTAAGGATTTTGTTAATAAGAAAGGAAATCAGCAGTTTTACAAGCTGTGGCACTCGTGGATTTTGGTCTCCGAAGAATTAAAGTGAGTTGAGTTTTCAAGAAGTTACGCTAAGGCTGTAGCATTTGTTCACCCTGTAGTACACACCAGCGAATTCTCACATGAAACTAATGTCACCTTTCTCACACACAAACTTAATTGCAGCTGCCATGTAAAGTATCTGAGAAACTACATAATTTGCTATAATGCTTGAACTAGTCTGAATAATGCAGCCTAACAGCTACCTAACAGCTGTTATTTTTGCCTAGCAGCTACATACTCACTTGTTCGTCAGTTGACGATATTCTCCTACTTTTGCCGACAAATCAATGATTTGGTCTATTATTTCCCAACATATAGAGTAATGCTTTTTATAGCGTGCCTGAGCTCTTTCAGCAGCAATTTTCTTATGGTGTTCTCTTTCTCTGGTTATTTGTTCTTCATTATAAATATTTTCTTGTTTCGCAAGAGCCTAGAATTGTTTTTAAGGAGTAAATTTGAGATAGCAATGAAAATGGAAGTGCAGAGGTACACAGTCCTGAAAATTAAAATTAACTTGTTGATTTAACTCAAGAAACAAAAACAGCTTGATCCTCGCCAGAGTTGCATAGCCAGCAGGCAGACTAACGCATAAACAAGTCTAAAAATTTTTATTCACTCTATAAATTCACATTTATTTGCTTTTTTAAATAGAATAAAATAAAGGAGAAATCCATTACTTCTTTTATGACAAACAGATTAAGACATACTTAGTTCTAGAGGGCAGTAAAATTGCAGCTTTCAGTGTAACAACCCATTTAGACCATGTAATTTATCTTACTAGATTCTGATCTTCAAATAATTTCATCTTATTGGTGTCCAATCTTTGCAAGATTTCTGGTCATGGTAGAAAATTACCAGTAGTTCCTGTGGTGGTGGCTGAAAGTGTACTTAAAGAGGTGATGTAATGAATATCTATAGCTGCTGATTACACAGGACTCCAGCTGAGTTGGAGGATTTGGAGCTGCTGATCATTTTTGACAGGAGAAAAATAAAATTTCTGGTATTACATTATGGCCTACTATGAGCATACCACTTGGCAGTTTTCCACAAAATTGTAAGTCCTTTCAATCAACTTAAAGCTTCAAAGTAGAAATTAGCACTCATGAGTGCTAATTCAGCATTTGTCAAAAACAGACATTAACAGATCATATCTAAATGAAATTAAGAACATGATTCTCAAAACAGGACCTTAGGTTATTGTCCTGCTGCCTCTGTGAGACTGTGTTTTTTAAACTCAGCACACGGAGATATTTTCCTACAAAGTTACAATCAGTATGGAAGAAATGATCAAAATCATATTCTAAGTTGCTCAGCTTTATCCCTTATTACGGGACCATGGAACAATAGAATGGTTTGAGATGGTAAGGGACCTTTAAGGGCCATCTAGTTCAAGCCTCCTGCCATGGGCAGGCACACCTTTCACTAGATCAGGTAGATGAGCTGTTCTTTCTCCCTGCAAAATCCCCCTAAACTTTTAACACAGTACAAAATGCACTTAGTCCTGCAGTTACACTTATATGCTTACTGCTTATAGCTGTAACTTTGAACTAAGATAAAAGAATATATTTATCACAAAATCATCCTGTCCCTAGGAAAGTCTAACAGTTGACAACACAAATTCCATTTTGTAACATGAGCGTATTCTAGCACTCCAGCAGCAATTCACAGATCACATAATCTTTTACCGCTTCTCTGTCAAGAGCTTCCTGGAACTCCTTCTGTCGTCTTTCTTCATATTGCTTTTCCCTGAAAATTCTGTTCTGCCTTAGCACCTCTTTTTCATGCCGAACATGCATGAGTTCAGCAGCAATCCTCCGCTCATGCTGAGATTGTTTCATTAGTCTGTAAATGAGCTGCTCCTCCCGGTGAGCCTTCTAAAAGATAAAAAAATAATAGTACAAAGCACAGTTAATAAACTATTTCCTAGAAAACTCATCAGTTTCTAATATGAGAAATAGGAATGCCGTCATATGACAGCACTCACCTGCTTATATGGGATATAAATGCAGAACAACATTTGTATCTATTTATTAGTACAATTTTCACAAACTATGTAAGAATTTTAAATATGTCTTAACTGAGACACTCAGTCAAAATACACTGGTCAGACTAACTCCATTTTTATGTGGTTATTTCCTGTGTGTAAATAAACTGCAGCATATTTCAAACAACAGCTTCTTATCTGAAGATACAGCCCTTCCTCAAATCATTAATTTAACCCTGTTATTCACCAGTCTCCATTCTCAAAAAAAAAAATTCTATACGACCCTTGATCAGCCTATTTTCTATAGATTTGAAATTTGTCCTTCTTTTGGGGGAATCAGGTAATCTTCTCCATTCTTCCCTATGCAGCAGCCTGGGACTATGAGGGAGAATTCAGAACAGAGCAAAACACAAAACTTCTGGGTAATAGTCCCAGTGTCCTCACTGGGACATGAATATAATACACTATGCAGTACTGAAGGAAAATCATTCTGAACCATTGCTTGAGACATAGTCTGTGTGCACAGACACTTTGAAGGTTGTGAATTGTTATTTTTCAAAGTATTCTTGAAACATAATAGTATCTTCTCACTGCTACATGTCTGCAGACTGTTCTCGGTACCTAAACTAATGCTTAATCTAACCTAAAGTTTTGCCTCACTATCACAGTCCAAAACTCCTTTTGAGTCCAAAACAAAAACATCAGCTTGCCTTACAAGCCTCATTGCCAAGTACCAATGCTACAGCAGAATTATAGAGGAAATATTTGCTTCAGATGCATCAGAACTGCTATGAAATGTATTCAAATTTAAGGACTTAAATTGGGATCTGATTTGAAAATTTCAAATTCATTTTCCTAAAAACAGAGGCACAAGTAAAGTCAGCTAGTAGTAATTAAAAAAATACAAACCAAAACACACTAATATAAAGTATCACTTTTTCTTTTCTTTTAATCTGGTTTATTTTTTCATCAGCTGTCTGCCTCTGTGACAGAGAGGGCAAAATACATTATGTAACTTCACCTATAAATTAAAAATTCAGCTTGATTGCATATAATATTATTTATTTAAAAACTCTATAAAGAGGTCTAGGTCTGTCCTACACAATGCAACCTACAATAGAATTGTAGGACACCTACAATAGAATTCTAATGCAACGGATGACTATTTTAATTTCAATAATAAGTGCAATAACTTTCTAAATAATTTAGATATTTAATGTTGATGTTGGGGCGAAGCCAATTTAAAACAAACAAACAAACAAATCTCTTTCCACATTTTTGAAGTTCCTTTCCCTTCACAATTGCTGGGAATAAAGTACATTCCAATTAAATTCTGGTGACTTGAAAATATTAGGCTGATATAAAAAAGTCCTAACATTTTTCTTATTTTAGCCAAAATCTGGGCTTTGCGCTCCCCTTTCTGAGCACTGAATCTCATGACATTGCACGATAGTCCTAGTGACAAAGGTGTACTCATCTCAGGCCTTAATCATAGAGACCTTTACCTGGATGCTATATTACCTCTCTAGAAAGTTTTTCACTGAATGAGGATCTAATTTCAAATGTGTCTTATTTTGTTTTTTATCTGTAGTATACTGTTTGTAATCATTTTTCTACGGAGGTAATTATCATCATACGTACAACTGAAATGGAAAACAACAGAATCATAACAACTTCATTCTAAATGTCATTTGATATAACTCAGGTGATAAAATTTTCCAATAGTACTGCCTACTGAAGAGTTAATCCATCCATTTTCTCTTACATTCATGAACTCAAGACAATAACAAGAGGTACAGTGCCCTTTGCTGCCTCAGTTCTATCCACTGTTTCCTTGTACTTAGTCTTTCAATTAGGATTTCAAAGAAGAGCAGAGGTTACACAATTTACTTCCTATTGCAAGTAAATATCCTTAATTTTTGTCATTAGTTGCTGCTTACCCTCAACAATGAACTACTGCAGCAGTAATAATCCTTCACCAGTGGAAAATGGATGTTAAAATCCTTATTCACAAGGAATTGAAGGAGCCACCCTAACGAAGTGGTCATCTGTCATACTCAAACCATCAACTGTGTGGTGCAAACAGTTGGTCCAGTGAGAACTTAAAACACCTTCTCAAAGTGAATTTGCTCTTCATAAAGGAAATTGGAAGATGCTCCTTTAGAACACTTCACAGCAGCAAAAACAGATCTTCTCCTTTTGAAAGGGTAGAGAACTTCAATATTCTAAGTGAGCAAATATTTTGGCATGCTCACTAGGCCCAAAAAGAGCCAGCAAGAAATTTTTGAGGAACAAGAAAAAGTGAGAAGGAACTAAACCTACACATAAGATAAATAAGGCTTCAGAACACCAAATTCCAAACTCACAGTTTCAAAGAGGATCCTCATTGGATGGGGGAGTGAAGCATTAGTAGCTATCTTTCATACAAAAAGGAATGCACCAAGTACTCAAGCCAAAGACTGGCAAGTTTTGAAATTTCTGAACATACAAGGACACAAAATAAAAATTGTAGTAAAAGTTTTTGACCTAACATTTTACATCGACATCTTCACAGAGAACTTTGAAGTGCTTGAAGAAATCCTAAATAGGACAAATGGGACATCTTAGTAATACTTTGAAAAATTACTATTAAGAAAGCATAATAGACACTTTTTTTCAGTTTACCTACTTAAGACAACAGTGGCATCCAGTGGCCAAACATTAACGTGTTTATGTTCATACATAGTTACTATATCATGTTCTTCTGTTTTTCTATTTCCTTGTTTAACTTACATAAAAGTAAAAAAATTCTGTGCTGTTGTGTGGTCATAAATTTTATGACCAAAACTTAGATC
The DNA here is from genome assembly GCA_013397175.1 of Platysteira castanea. Classification (NCBI taxonomy): domain Eukaryota; kingdom Metazoa; phylum Chordata; class Aves; order Passeriformes; genus Platysteira; species Platysteira castanea. The sequence goes on along the minus strand of VYXC01012088.1, from coordinate 160,402 downwards.
TTAGCATGCATAAATCTATCTGACTGACAAGTATTAAGCTAGTAACAATTCATTTCTCCTCCCATTTTCACATTCTCAATTTATTGCTGATAGTAATTTATGTCTGATAACTTTTTAACTCAGAGAGATAAAATCTGAACAGAGCATTAAAAATAGCAACTATAAATCACCAATAATTTGTTGAAATGGTGGAGATAAAGGTTCAGTTGGGATGAAGCCATACAACTGTCAGATACTTTCAACACCTGCCTAGGAAATCGGACTGGCATCTTGCTGTGCTCCACCTAGAGTACTGTCATGTAATTGTACAGTATTTTCTCTCCCAGGTTCCAATTTGTAGTGTACCAAAAAAAAAAAAAAATTGAACAAGATTCTTTTAATAAACATTCATAAGTATAGACACAAAACACAGCGCCCTGAAGGGATGAAATTCCTTTGACTCTAAATGATCCCATGCCATGTTCAAAGTTTATGCAGTGTAGGTAAAAATCAGACCCAAATGCATATAAACAGCTGCAATTTCAGTCAGCAAAACCTTTTGGTTCAATATCTAATGAAAGGAAAAAAGCAGTTTTGAACTATTTCGTGTATTCATTCATTTTTTAAAGAAAATAAATTTGCTTCCCACTTCTCTTAAATCAAGTAACACCTAATTTCTGAAATCTCACAAAGTTCCAACAAAACAGTTTTTCTTCTGCTAATTTAGAACCAAATTACCACTAAATAGAGTCTCTGATATGGTCACATTACTGTTTCAGTCAAATGCTCATTTGTATTTCCTTCTAGTTCCTGCAGTCTGTGATTTCAATTGTTCCTACATCAAAACTGATTTTTCTTCCTGGGAAGCTAGGAACACTATTGCTAGTTTTCACTTGATTTAGAGCCCCTCTGGAGCCAGTCTGAGCTGCTGCATCCACCAAGTGCTCTGGAGACTGGTAGCTGTGGCTTTTGNTAGTTAGTATTATTATTATTAGCAGTAGAAATAGGATCAGCTATGTATGTTCAACACATATGAACTAAACTAAGGACTCACAGGGAAATATTAAAATTAAAAATAACCAAAAATCAAAAAAAACCCTGTCGGTTATAAGGTTGTATTTTGATAGAACCATTCTAAAACAGAAGATCTGTGAAATCAGTAATCTAAAAGCTGCTTTTTAAAGGAGGAATCTATGAAGAGGAATCTCAAAATCCTTGTGCTTTATGGGACAGGATTCTTATAGAATAACTTGCAACATTAATTTTTAGACACAACACAGACATTCTCCAGAGCCGTATCTTCTATTTCCCAACACATCAAACATCAAAGCTCTGACCTGCAAACTACATTTTGATTCTTTGCATCACCCAGCACAATCATTTCAGAATTCATCAGCCCAGATCAAAACCTTCATATGACACGTTTGTAAATACAGGTTTTCAAGCAAGGAATGCCATGTTTTGTGTTTTTTAATAAATATCTTCTTTAGAACCAGAATACATTTTGATACCATAGGATGTTCAGCTTTTGAAGGAAGGGGGCAGGGAATAGATGGCATGTTTTCAATGGATTTTTAATAATCTTTGTTCCGCTGCCTTACTTTTATCCTTTAAAGTTTATAAGTATGGTGTATGACATAAGGGTGGTGATGAAAAATAGTCAACCTTCCATATTTTTCAAGGGTTGACACAAAAGAGATAGTCAGACATAAGTGTATATAAGTCCTTTTATCCCCTTCAAATTTTATTCAGCCTTCCAGAAGTACTCATTTTTTATTTATAAGAACATTTTAGATTACTAATTAATTGCACATGGACTATGTACTTCAGCATACAATTTCCCACCTCCTGAGCTTTGTGTGCTGCTAACTGATCCTGTAGCATTTTTCGTCGTCTCTTTGCTCGTTGTTCTCTGGCAAATGTATCTTCCTCTACCCGTTTTTGAATTTTCCTTATATATTCATCATCTGAATAAATATTTAACAGCTCATATTTCATCTCTGGTATAGTTTTTAGAGTTGNGAGCCCCTCTGGAGCCAGTCTGAGCTGCTGCATCCACCAAGTGCTCTGGAGACTGGTAGCTGTGGCTTTTGGAACCACTGCTCCATACTGCTGGGGCTGCAAGAGCTGAGAGTGCCTGAAGAGCAAGTTTTGGGACTGCAGTGATTTCAGGCAAGTGGTTTGCAAAACTTCTTCATGGCCTATGCATATCAACAAGAACCTAATGTAAAATCTCTTTGAATGAGACCTCAAAGGATATATGGAGGGATGGACTTCTGGTCCGAGTCACTACAGGTGTTTTTCAACAATATAGGTCTGGCATAGACATTGAGAAGCATTTAACTTTTAGATGTTTACCCCAACAAATTAAACTTTTTCTTAGCATTTCCAAAAATCTCCAGACATTAGATGACAATATTTAAATATATATATATTTTTATATATGTGTGCGTGCAATAGTAATATTTTCAGAGATGCTACACATCTGAAAT